>JAOXYL010000113.1:11158149-11188527 GCA_028564955.1 Terapon puta | reverse complement strand
ACACACACACACACACACACACACACATTCAATAATATATAATGCACCGGAGAATGCAATGAACAATGATGGAGGGTGGATTGATTTGTGATAATAGAACAATTGACAGAAAAAGTGACATTCGTTCAGAACACATTGAGGAGGAAAGGAGGTATCCTTGGTGGAGTCAGCCAGTCAGCAGAATTATTGTGCCAAACCGTGTTTCAAATAGTGTTTGCCGAATGAATTAAGTTCTCCAAATCAGACGTGCGAACCTTAAATCATCTTGTGTCAGAATTGATAATGAAGTTCTGCAGACATCAAGACAGGTGACTCTTTCTGCCACATCCAATTAGTTCCTCAGTGCCGTCTGGGTGCCTTTACAGTGTCAATCAGCAGGCAGTAAACATTGTCTTTCAGCAGCAGTCTACCTCAGGGGGACTGCCTTTAAACAACAAAGTCAGCTCTTTGATACCTCCCCTTCTCACCTTTCAGCACAGCCATCCCCAGACGTAAAAGTGCACCTTCCCATAAAACACAGCCACAAAACACTAATACACCCTCTTTTTAGACTTTATGGCTTCTCCTCACACAATTACCCATGATCACACAATCAGCGTTTGATTTTACGACTCGCGGCCCGTGCTGTGCGTATGTATACGCGGGAGCTCGAGCGAGGGGAAGGGGCCGGCAGTGGCGGAGGAGGAGGAGGAGGAGGAGGAGGAGGGGGTAGAGGTTCCGGACAGGGGTCGCGCCACAGACATACGCGGGCGAAAACAGCACATTTATATACAGACGCGCAGGTCTCTCGCCAAGACACAGATGCCGGCGTGCAAACTGAGAGGCGGAGGGAGAGGGAGAGCGGAGCAGACGTTTGCACGCAAACACACACAAACGCAGATCCCGGGCCCCTCCCCATCCGCCCGCCGCCTCTCTGTGGCCTTTCTCTCCTTGCCCTTAGCTGTTTCCCAGATTCCAGATGACGTCCTGACAGGAGGGCTGAGTGACTGGAGGTGAGGCTGTGTGATGACAGACCAGGGCCTTTATCAGTGACCAGCACACTGCCAGCTTGCTGTTTGAAGATTAACTGGCAGATTGAAACCCAAAACTGCTGCCGCTCCTGCTTGACTCCCTACCTCTTTACATATTTCCTTTTTTTTTTTTTTCCCCCACCACCCCCCTTTTCCCTTTTAACCCCTAGCTCGCTGGCTGCAGGAGCTCTCCAGGTTTAATGTAATTGGCCTATTTCCTGCATATGAAGTTCCCGGTTTGTTGTAATTGACTGGGTCTTTTATTGGCTGTGAGACAGGTTAAATGGGAACCAAATGGAGAGGCAACACAGGAAGCTTGGGTCCAGGCTATCTGATACTCATCAAATCAGCCGACCTGGACGCAGAACAGCGAAGTGCCGAGAATGTGGCCGCGGTGATTAGCAGCTGCACGAGGATTAGCATGTTAGTCAGGCACTGGCACGTGTTAGTCGGCGCTGGCGGCGAGCGACGTTTTCAGATGCTGTCAGTTTCCGCGGCGGGGCATCAGCTCGGCGCTCAGAGAGGGACATTTTATGCCTCTTCTCCCATGCGGAGTTGTTTTCTTTCTTATGGGTAAAAGTGAATCCTTATCAGCCAAGGATGTCAAGATCAACTCCCTTTTCTATTCATTTGATTATGTTGTTCAGGAGCTTCTGCCCGTATAATTTCTTCAGCTTTCTCTCGGTGGAGAACGGGCATGGAGATTCGGCTTGTTCCATCAAAACATCTCATAAATGGCATTCAACAAAGCTGATAGTCCGCTCTTTGATGTTTGCCAGAGTAAATGGACTATCAATGCAAAGTATAAACACTCCTCTATGCTAATGTTCCTCTGGGGGTCTTTGATGGCACCAGTAGTATCTATGAAGTGTGTTTTGAAAAATTGCATCGGTAAGCCATCCAAACAGCAAGAATTAAAGCCCATTCACTCACTGTGCCTTTTCAGCCGAAGGGGGGAGGAAAAAAGGAGAGAAAATCGAGATTTGGAAATGGTGTACTGTAGTGAGGGAAATTGGAGCATAAACAAGGTACAGAGCAAGTGACTTGTAACAGACAGCGCGGGCTGACCAAACCAGAGCTGTGGCAGGGGTCCAGTTGACTGCCAGGTGACATCATTTGGCATTGTTTCACCACTCCATTTATTTTATTGTGCTCATTGTCCTCCCACATTCACTCAATCAAGTGGGTCTTTTTTGTGCCGGTTGTTTAGGTAGTCCAGGTGCACCGCGCGAGTGGAGGCTTCCTGTCTCCCCAGAAGTCTTTTCAATGCCTCTCCTGCCGCGGGTATTGTCATATCCCACAGTGCATCTGAAAAGAAGCAGCAGCCCTGGGTAAATGTCAGAGAGGTGACTTGTTTTTAACTCTTAGCAGGCACCGAATGCCTTGTGTGTGTGGGGGTTTCAGAGAGTGTGTGTGTGTGTGTGTGTGTTTGAATAAACCAGCTGCCTCCTGCGAGCATTTCCTCACTTTTCAGTATCTGAAGTCTGGATTTACAGTGTGGCGCCCCCTGTTGAAAAGCTGTTTCCCTTTTTGCCAGATTGATGACATTGTGATTTACATGAACTCATCTTTTGACCTTAAATAATAAAGTTTCTTTTCTTACAAGATGCGGCAGGTTTGTGTGTTCTGAGGCTGTAAAAAAAAAAAAGAAAGGAAAAAAAACAAAAAAAAAGAAAAGCTCTTCACACAGCCAAGAGAAAGAACTTTGTGTTTCGATTTCTGACTGGCAAGGGAAGTTCCAAAAACTAAATTCTCCTGCCTCAGGAACACAGTGTAAAAAAAACACTTAAAATATGATGACAGCCAAATGAATTCTTCATTGTGGCATTAAATTGGCTTAGATAATTCCACCAGTATTTGCAGAGATTTCACACTTTCCGGCAGAGCTTCACACTTTCCAGTAAAAAAGACAATTTATTTTCGATCTTGGGAGGTGCTACTGTATCACTCACAATGAAGGCTTTATTAAGTGGATGTGTGTTTTAGCAGCACAGCAGGACAATGAGACGAACACGGCTAATGACTATAACATGAGTGAGAAGACAAATAGAGGCCGAGCCAGAGAGGAAGCCGCAGATGTAAAGCCACGTCAGGTTCAATTAGACCATCTGAAGAGCTTCGCAGGCAGGCCTGACAAAGTCCAATTTGTCCAACATATTTCAGCCCACCTTTCCCACATGTGCTCGCTGCTCGCAGCTTTCAGCGCCACGTTTGGACAAATATTCACACTTTCCCACGTAACTCTCTGAGGGAAAGATGTCCTGGACTTTCACTTGGTGGAGGGGGGGGGCTTAGTTTATCTAGGATAGCTATCAGCCAAGTTTCCTCTGCATGTAAGTTAATTCCTCCCCCTCCCCCACACCTCGAATGACAAGGTTTTTCTCGGGAGAAAGAGAAATAAAGAAAAAAGCAAACACTTTTCTGTCTGTTTTCCTGCTGTCTCTCTTTTACATTCACCCACGGTCTGTCTTCCTGTTGTACACACACACAGACACACATGGAGCCGTAGCCTGTGGTGAATGTCTCACATATGCCATCCAGTTAGCTGGGTATTTTTGTCTGTGTGAGTGGGCAGCGGTGTCACTCAGCAAGCTTTGAGCTCAGCGGAGGGAGAGCTGTGAAAGCCAGTCACTAACAAGCAGAGAGATTCCCTCCCTGCATCCCACAGCCAGATGGCTAATCTCGGCAGAATAAGAAACATACTTTATAATCAGATTTAGGGAAGTGGGGGAAAAAAAAAAAAAAAACATACACTAACACCATAACAATTCAAATGCCTCGTGGTCACAAGTTGCCTGCAATGAGGTGACAACATGAAACAAAGTCTCCTCTTGTCAAAAAGGATTCAGTAATTAGACACACTGGAATGGCCTCGGTTAGCTTGCAAAACAGACACCGACGCTCCAGGCTGGCCCTGCAAATTGGAATAATTTGTGTTTTCAGGGCTGGTGTACAGTCTGCCTGAAGTGGATGATGGGTGGCGAAAAAAAAAATCCAAGATTTATTTATCATTTATTTTTCCTCCTTCTAGGAATGGGGTAGCGTCCATTGGCTTACCTTGCCTCCTCCCAAGCCTTATAAAAAAGTACAAAAATAGACAAATAGATAAAAAACTAAACACTCTCCTTATGCCTACCTCCGCCTGTGGCCTGAATGATGACAGGCTTGATTCCTGCTGGCGCCGTGCCAGTGCATTGCCCGAGGATGCCCCCGGGTGTCTGAGGCAGCATATCCATTAGCTACCTGTGTAGACTGCTCCTCCGAGATACAGAGACACTGATGTCTGCTTTCCTTCCTTTCCAGGGATCCCTGAGCCGCACACGTACCCGCACACCTGAAGCCTACCATCTGCCCAAGGCTTGAGGACCATGCTGCCGCGGCCTCCGATGGTCTGACCACTTAGCCCTCTCCCTGTCATTCAGCGGCGTCAAAAGATGCTGTCAGCACAGGTGGCATTCCCTTATTCCTGCTCTGCTGGAGGAAAAAAGAGCAACGTGACAGAAGCTTTGAGCTATATATACACACACACAGTGACCAGAAAAATTCAAGCTCCTGCACAATGTAATGCAATGTAACACATTACAGTAGCCTGCAATAAATAGCCTGCGGAGAGTGTTGACTCAACAACAAAGTCTTTTTTTTTTCAGGTTATTGTTTGGGATGTTCTTGTAATGGATAAAATTACCTAAGAACATCGAAAAAATGTTTGTCATGGACTTATAGATGTTCAAATAACAAAAAATGGAGCAATTAATGAACTCTTCATATCATATCAGACATGAGTAGCCGTTTTTATGACTTAATTAGAATACTTATGATTCTTGAATATACAATTGAAATATGATAAACATTCATAAAAACATTCATGAAATTAAACATTTGGTTATTTACTCTGAAAAGCATGCTATAGAGGCTTTCCCTTGTAACCTGTTGCACAAGTAAAATGCTTCACTGTTATGAATTTGTTGATTACTTCACCCTTGTAATTCCTTTCAAATGAATATGCTTATGTATTGAAACCCGGCCTTGATTTACCACTTCAGTGAAACATGCAACACGTTCAGCCAGTTATGATTTGTGCGACGCACGCAAAGCCTAATTAATGTTATTTACACTCTGTAGAATCAGACGACCGATTTTATGAACACCAGGAATCAGGAACAGCTGTTTGATAGAGAGAAACTAATGATGTCATGCCCAGAATCATCAGCGGGGAGCCCGGCACCATGGGGGCTGTCACTCAACAACAGAATGGCAGCGGCAGCGGAGCCTCTGTTTGGGGAAGGCACGTGTCAATCATGTTCCAGGCAGCGGGGGAGCAGGTGTGCCGGCCAATCAGAGAGGGTCCCAGCACAGCAGGCCCGGGACCAGGAAGTGAAGCGCCATCTGGAGTGAGGACGAGCTGTGAGTGGGCAACTGAAACAAAGTGATGACATGCTGGAGGAAAGCTGGTGGAGGGTGCTGCTGGATATAACAAGGGCATTTGGATTCATGCTGCCCATCACACCAACTCTGTTGTTAATTCTGGTAGTCAGATGGTGCTTATTAAAGATGTGCACAGGCTATTCCTCTCATATAGGGGGAGAGGACCAGTGTGTGTGTGTGTGTGTGTGTGTGTCTGTGTGTGTGTGCGTGTTTGTGTGTGTGACTGCCAACTAGTATGATGGGGAGAATACTGTTATCAGCATTAACACGGGACATGGTATCACAACACTCACACCGATTAGTGTTACAGCTCTCCCATCGCACACATAGCATATTCATCAGTCAGATATTATTATTATTATTAAACCAAGACCAGTCTATTTTCTAACTGCAGAGTGTCACTTTAACTTTGACAGTTGACAATTTGCCAGCTCATAAAATAAAAAAAGGGGGAAAAAATGGGGGCAGTGAAAACTGGCAAATTGAAAATTATGACATAGAGTTTCATTTGAGGAAAAGGATGGAAAAAAAATCCATTAAAACAAGTTCTGCATGGAAAGAGCTCTGTCTTTCTCTCTCCCCTCTTTTATGTAACAATGATCTTTTATTTCTTTGATGAGAGACAGATCTGCTGAGAGATAGGTCAGAGGAAATGGAATTGAATGGAAATCTTTGCGCTACATTTACTGAATCATCAATGTGATTAATAGCAGTTAACACCTCGTAAAAATAGAGCCGCAATTACAGCGGAAAATTAGGGGCCAGCATTACCATCATGCTAATAAGTACCGAATATAATTACATTTATCTCAGTATTGTCACAGAGATTGATAAATTCATGCTCAATCTCGTTAATCTCTCAATAACATCCAGCGCAGAATTTAACAATTATCTTTTTTTGTCATACTGAATGAAAAAAAAAAAAAAACGAGGGGTGAAAGAGAACGGGGAAGAGAAGGAGGTGAGAGATTGCAAGAGCACACGGAGGCAGGTGAAGATGGAGAGAGGCGGCGGGAGAGAGAGAGAGAGAGAGAGAGAGGGAGGGCGCAGATATGCCTCTGTCCATCTCGAGTATTTTTCATTCTATTCCCAGCAGAGGGGATAAAACAGATAATTACCAACTCTAAAAACTGTGTCTTTGTGTGCTGCTCTGAAAGGAGAAACTCTCCAGCACTGAAGAGATAAAGCTCAAAACAAAAGCAGCCTGAATTGGACCAGGATTAGCTTTAATGGTGGTAATTACCAGAGGGGATAACAGCCCGGTCCTCTCTGCCCATCACTGAGGCCCAGAGCAGAGGACAGCAGGAGGGGGAGAGAAAGACCTGAATCAGGGCCCATCCTTGGCTGCCTGTGTGGCTGCATGGTGGCAGCGGTTTAGCACATTCAATTGTAAAACACTTGGACGACCCATCTATGTCTGGCCTCTCCTGTGCTAAAAGCCACTACTGTATCTCACCGCCCCAATAATGGCTGTGCATAAAAAAGGACCAGGCCCTCCACACTGTTGCTTCTTGAATTACAATCTCAGCCGATGGCACGGATAAGAGCGCCCTAAATTATAGCAGTGGGGGCACGGGGGCCCTTCTTTCAGCCTTTCTCTTTCTCTGCCTCTCTGCCTCGTCCTAATGGCCGAGTAGCGTCAGCAGGCCGCACCGCATGCACCAATAAAGCGTTATTATTTGGGACACTGACAGTGATGGGGTCCGCCGCCTGAAAACAAGAGAAATTAAAATGCAACATGGTGCCACCTCACACCCTCAGTGGAAGATGCCCCCCCCCCAGACATCAGTGGGAACAAAAGGGAGGCGAGAAGAGCCATGTGCGGGACATTCAGCTGCTCGGGAAAGCTGTAATTTATCTGGTTTTAAATCTCTGCTTCCGAACCCTAATTTGAATGTCAGCCCTCCAGCCCCCCGGAGCATCGCGGGCTGAATCTAAATCAAATACACTGTACCCATCAGCTTTTTTCCCCTTTACCTCTGCCACTCTCCCGACCCGCATCCCGCGATATTTCCAGCGTCCGCATTCTCAAGGTGTGCGTGGACGTCTGACCTGTGCTGTGTTTGTTTCCTGAAACCCGGATCAATAAAGGACAGCCCACCAGACAACCGATCCACGGGGGGAAGCTGGATCTATAAATATCTCATATGTCCAGCCAAGCCAGACTGTGCGCGCCGTGGACTGCATGAATCTGATCTCACGGATTCAGCATGCGTAGAGTAAAATGCTCTGCCCGTGTTACTCATCTTCCCATTGATCATATAAACGTGTGAATTGTTTTTGTAACCGTATCGAATGGACGTGTTTATTGTTTCTTTATCAGTGTCAAGCAGCGGATGAGGAAGAGCCGTCCAAGGTTGCGCGAGCGATCTGTTACCGGCGTGTGTTTAACCTGTAGAAATTCAAGTCAGGGCCGATACTGTAGTATGTGACCGTAATGAGAAACACTGCGCGGCCTGGCCCATAGTCTCTTTTAATTAGCTCTCTTAAGCTCCGACAGAAAAGCCGTCAGACGAGAGAATGGGTCTGCCATTCAAAACTCCACCTGTGACAACCGAGCGACGTCGGAGGCATGTCTGCCGGTTCTATAGCTCTTATCTGGGGGATGAATCAAGAGGCATCATCACATTTCTTGGCCCGTTAAAGCTCCTGGATGACCCCTCTCTGTCTGCTCTCTGTTGGATTTATCTATTTAATCTATCCACAATAAACCAAGAGGAGTGCCAGCATGTTCACCTCAAACGCAATGTGGATTATTTGCAGACACACCTCTGGGTGGTGATGTAAATGGATATGGAAAACAGGATCACGACCGGGCGGAGTGCTGACTTTTTTTTTTTTTTTTGCTGAATTCCAACAATGTTGAACATGATTAGATGATACCGAGAGGGTGATGCAAGATAACTCAGCAAAGATGAGTTACATGAATACAGTCAGCACATGAGCCATTTGTGCGAGCACATTCCTCGCGGCTGACATCAAACGTCCGACCACATGTCTGCCTGCCCTTGTGAGGAAGTCGGCATGGAAATCCCCCTCACTCCCTCCCTCCGTCGCTCCTAAATAAGTTTGTGGTTAGCATCTTTTTTTTCCCCCCTCCTCATTTTAATCCGAGAGAAACTCTGCAGATGAAAGCGGGGTAATGTTGTTAATGTGTGCGATAGTCTCAGCCACATAAACCCACCACAATAAATTAAAGACCACAGGCGTTCATCTTGGCCTCATGTGACCAAACCACCCCCCCCCTCTCAGATAGAAACAGGCGCACGGTCACACAGTCACACATTGTCCTCCAACGCCCTCCAAACCAGAAGCAGCCAGCAGGCAGGCGCCCACGTTCCCCACTCCAGACCTATCTGGCTGTGGAGATAAAACCATACTGTAAACACAACATTTGACTCATCTCAGAATCATGACTGGGGAGCCGAGTGACGAGGGAAACCTAATAGCTCCACTGCACGGGAGAAGATTCTCCGAGCGACCTGTAGCTTGGGAAACAAACTTGAAATGGCTTTAACGCTCGAACGAGGTATGACTCAAACTCTCCTGAGCCGCGCTGCAGGGCATGACTCGACTCTTCATATGTGGTCCGGCTGTGATGCGAATCTGACACTGTGTGACATGAAGACACATGATTTGAATGAGTCGGAACTCCTCACACCTTATATTATACGCACGCAGGTGTGTATGTGCATGTTCGGTTTAAACACATGCTTTTCCTGCGCGCAGACATGCACAGACAGACAATTTATGTGCGCTCTCTCTCTCCCTTTCCAGCTCTCTCCTTCCCTCGCTCTCCCTCTTCCTCTCTTTTACACACACGGCACCCATAAAATTCAGATGTCTCCACACTCCATCCTTTGTGAGACCTTATTGTCCTGGTTATTACCCTGGGTATTGTTACAGAGAATTGGTATGCTTATCAAGGCCTGTAGTCTAAAGTTGATACGACACTGGCCTGGCAGCTTCATTAAGATTGATATCCTGCCGCAGCACACCCAGATGAGCTGATCTAGGACATGGGAGGGAGCCGCCGGCCAGAGTTAGAGAGAGAGTTAGGGAAAGACAGAAAGAATGAGGGAGTGGGAAAGAGAAAGGGACTGCAGGTCCACCTCCCAAGTAGCTCAATTGCCATCTATTGAGCCACTTGAGCTCAGGAGAGGGACCAGGCATGCATACCTCTCTTTTAAGGGGACGCTCCCCCTGTAACCTCACCCTGCCAGTCATAAATTACCTTCCCCGACTCAGTCTTTTCACAGTGAATGCACAGAAGGCCCCTATAGCCTCTCTATGAGCAATTAAGGCCTCAATAGGATGGTATCAAACCACACTGACCTCATCCAACCTCTCCTGTCATTGTCACCTCCTGAAAGGTCCTCTCCACTTTGTCCCCAGAGTGCAACTGCTCTCCATGTGCGTGGTGCAAGCAGGTTACATTTTACTGGCCACTGGCCTGTTTCAGAGTTTTATCCCAAGCAATATAAGCAGTGTCAAGGGTCAACTGGACGGGAAGTTTTTCTTTTGTATGTTTTTGAGCAATGTTTACAGCTGGTTAAATGCAGTCTGGATCACTCTAAATGTGCTGAACTCTGACTGCGTGGTTTCATCTGTATGACAATACTGCTGTCTCGTTGAACAGATTATTTTCATTCTAGCTGATGGCCTTTCTGGCCGTCCTCTCATCTGCGCCACATTCACTCAGTGTAGCCAACCGGAATGAAACTTCTGCTTCATGAGAAATCCCAAGTGCTAAATTCAGCCTGTGTAGGTCAGGGAAGATTGCAGTGTGTACATTAACAGAGCTCACTGGCGTGTCTAATTTGCTGTGGTGGACAAAACAAAGGCTTTCATTGATATCTCCATATCGAGTCAACCCTGGATTCAGTGGATAGCCCTGGTTTCCACTGGCCAGACCTAATGATTTATTGCTTCGCTGACTAGCCTGCACACTATCTGATTGGCAAGGCTGGGGCCCATTAAAAGGCATATATTTTTAATCACTGTTTACCATGTCAATAGCAATGCTAATCACTTCTAAGGTGTGTTAATATTCCTGCTCTCGGTGAGGAGACACAATAAACAAGAGCGAGTCCTTCTGGTGCTTCTTTTGAATCATGATAAAAAATGACGTTGAGTCAAGCATTACTTCTAAAGCTTTCATTTCACCTTTAAGGACCTTCATTAAAAGAGAGAGCCCCAAATGTGTGCCACTGAGTAAACATCTGTTATTGAAAGACATAATGTCAGACCAAATGTGCACTGTTCTCCTTGTCATGACTCCGTTCATGACTCAGATTTAAATAGGTGGAGTGCCTTTCAGGAAATGATAAGGCCAGCGGAGTGGATTGAAATGAAATCCTTTTCATTAAGATAATCGTCTGTGGACACTCGTCTAATGCAAGCAATGACATTGTAATGGCATGATCCTTTATTGTCAGTCGTATCGTTGCAACATTATGACCAAAACACACATTTTACGCCTTTGTCCCGGTGTTTCGTTACTGCTTGAGATGCTTGACTTTTTGTGATGTTTCTTTTATTGGCGCGTCTTGGAGTGAACGGGGTGACGTGACAGAGAGTTTAATGTGCGTCTGGTGAAATGTCAAGCTCTATCAAGCCCAGTGGCCGGCGCAGTGCACACAGAGTAGTATTATGGAAGTGGGGCAGTTGCAGCAGGCCCCTCTGATGGCCTATAGAGTGCTCCCTATATGCACACAGAGTCATCGGGCAGATGTGACCTCGCCAGCACACAGAGGCTCTTTGTGTCCGAGGGATTTAGAGTCCCCTGGGCCTCCTGACTCTAAACATTAACAGACCTACTGCAGAAGGAAAGAGAGAGAGAGAGACCCTTACTCTGTTGACATGCAACATTAACCGGGGCCAACTCTCTCCCCATACCTACAATATCAGGAAGGGCCCTATATGTAAGGATGCACGCAAACACGCATGTGCAGGGGAAAGGTCGGCGCTCAGACACACACTAATGAGGTGAAACAGTGTACTTAGTGAAAATTTATCAGTTACTGGACTGAGGACATATATTTATATGGCTCTTTGCACTTGTTTACATGCAATAAAGACAAGGTCTCAGAGCACTTCACTTCACTTAGAGGAGTCCAGCACAAGCTCTGTCCATTTCATTCATTTTTATGCTGCAGCAGGAGCAGAGGTCGCTGTCCTTAACACAATTCAGCTCATCCTCCATGACGGGACTGATGTGTCTTGTTACTGGAATGTGTTTCTGAGGCACGTCCCTCGCCACCCTCCTTTAAAAAGAAACACTTTAAACAAAGGACCTAATTATCTGTCAAGGATTGATGTTATGAGCCTGACGTACATGAACTTATCTGGATTCTTGGTGCTTTCTTTCCTCTCTGCAATAGCGTGATTATTCACCGCAGTAGTTAAAGCTGCCGCGCGATTCCCTGATATTCTCGTCATTTTTGCTAATAATAATGATACAGCATTTGCATAAAGGAAATGAAACAGGTTACATTTGCATATATTAAACATTTATATGTATGCATATAATATGTTTGCTCATTTCAGGAAACTAGGAAAGATAATAGTAAGACTAAGACAGGAAATAGAAGGAGCACAAATCCACAGTAAATATTGGCCTTCGTTATCTGCCATCCCCTCAGACAGGAGGCTGTATCATTTTTCAGCAAAGAGCCCCCTGTTCTTGAGGACTAGGCCAGGCCTTGCTTTATTAAATTATCTCCCTTGCTTCGCAAATACAATTTCCTGCATAAATCACTCAAATGATCCTTCAGACTGTCAGGTCCAAGAGAGATTTTTTTCCTGTCCTATCTACCTCCGACCAGGTTATGCAAATCCCTACTACTGTGTGTTCGATATCTATTGAGATGCTTCAATTGTCTGCATTTGGCCCTAAATCCTGAGCTTGTCCCCATATTATTCTCCTGCCCTTGATAAAAGTGACACTAAGCATCAAGCCATCACCAAGTCGGTAATCCATTACCAAAAAAAAGAGCATGCCAATTTAACTAATCCAGAAACACTGACCCTGCAACCTTGACCTTGTAAACATTACAATGGGGGGAGGCCACAGTTTGTGCATTGGAGATCTGCTTGGTGGAGCATTGGGAAGGGCTTATTATAGGCCCTAAGCTGGGGCTGAATTCAATCACACTGGAAAGGGGCTGAATAGAGAGATCTTTACTAGGGGTCAGCTTGGTTGAAGACCCCAATACGGAAATACATAACTGCACCAAGTTGGCCAAATAGAAACCTGCATTATCACCCTGCCTACAGCTAGCTAGCCCGCAGTCTAATTCTGAAGGATAAACATCTGTAATGCATTGGCTCAAATGGGAGCCAGCTTAGAGTGACTTCAGCTTGATCCCGGACAGCTGTTTGGGGAGCAGCTCTGGCCTGACTGCACAGGGGGTCTCGGTGGACGTCCTGAAAAGGGACCTCCGAAAATCTAAAGGGACAAAGGACTCTCCTGAACAATGTTCTCGCTGATACAATGGTGGTGCACAGGGTGGAAGGGGCAAAGGAGCACTGCCTATTCTGGGGGCTTGAATGACCAGCGCATTCCTCTCCAGTCGCCGGGCAGTGAGCGCAGTGACCAAGAGTGACAAGTCTTTACACCGCTTTGTTGACACTCTGTGTGCTTGACCAATACATTCCTTCTGTCCTCCCCGTTCACCCACCCACCCTCCTCTCACCTCTCCCTCTTTCTGCTTCCTTCCTCCCTTGCTTCTGATTCTGCTTCTGCACTTCCAATTGGTTTATTTAGTTTCTGCGTGGGTAGACTCGAGTCCGCTAAGCATTGTCAGTTTGGCTACATATTGCTTATATTCAGAATAAAACATGGCGCGCCACATACTCATAAATACACGCCGGGGTCAGGTCACTGCGTAGCATTACTGACACACATTTGGAACACATGTTTGTTCTCCGTACAAGCCACACATCAGCCCCTTGACAAGTGAAATGGGTGAATATAACATATGGGACAGTATCAAGGGTTCATGTGGAGGACAGGGAATTACAGGCTTCCTTCCTCTCTCACCCACCCTCTCTCTCTCTCTCTCTCTATTTCTCTCTCTCTCTCTCTCTCTATTTTGCAGTCTCGTTCATAGACACACACACATACACGCCCACACACACACAAAGAGGATCCCTGGACTGCTCTGAGAAATCCCCAAATCCCAAAGACTAACAACCCACTGTAAAAGGCCAATCCCTTTAAATTCTGATTAAATTCAAAGTTATGATAAAGTTGGGCAGCTGCACTGTACTTGTAATGAATTCGTGGAGGAATCAACAGGGAGATGTGAAGCGAGGGCCATAGAACAGCTGGAAACGAAATGAAAGAAATGAAAGTCATATCTTTCTGATTAAAACTTGAGCGCATTTCCTTGGGTGAGAGGCCTGCACGCTGGTGATTTCAAAAGAGAGAGAGAGCGAGTGACGTGGGGTGGGGGTGGGGTGGGGGGGGAAACAAAGCAACACGGTGCATAGTTACGCCGCTTGTTCTGTGTGAATAGCTTATACTCCTTAATTGACTGGGTAAGGCCCATGTTAAGTCCCACAGAGCTCCGGCATCAGCAGATCCACACCTGTGACAGCAGCGCAAGAATGACGGGGCTCATTAAAAACTTGATTCAGATCTTCGGCGGGGAACCCTGTTGAGTCGCTTTAAAGCAGCGCGCTCATTGGAATGATAGGTGGCAAATACAGTAGCGGGGGAAAATTGGACTTGAAAAGAAATGTCTGTCTCTCCATTTTTTAAAGCCTTCCTCTTAATAACCTGTTTTCCTTTGTACTCTCAAACAAAATGGCTTCTATAGTTGTACACGGGGCCTTTGAAGGTGAGCCATGACTGGCATACACGGATGTCTCCTTGTAGGGCCTTAATTTGATGCTTGAGCACTGCCGAAGCTCCCTTACGTGTTTGTTGCCTCCTTTTGAAAAGAGTAGACTCTCGCTTGAGTTAAAGTAAACTGCATCAATTTTTCATGTACCTGTCCTAAAGATAGGCACCGCACTTTTCAACACCAAAAGGATGATCCGCGCCCGCTTCACCGCGAACCCGATTCCGCGACTGATGTCTGACCTTGTAACTCCTGCCGATCGCTGAGGGGACGTGGCTCTGCAAGAGGGTGGTGGTAGTGCATGGTTCCGTGGTGTACAAGCAGCGAAAATGAATTCAGTAAAGCGTATTACTCAAGTGATGAGAAATGTTCTGGTAAATTATGACACAAAGCATAATTCATGTGATAAAAAGAGGGAAATATTGCATAGATGGAGCAGATTATTGGTTTGAAGCCGCGTACCTCCAGGCTATGAATATCTGAACTACCTAGTGTAAGAGATAATAAGCACCATCTTAATGGTTTATGAATCTCATTTGATTTATGGTTATTAACCATAGGAGAATTATAGTGGTGCTGTATTGATGGACGGGGGGGTACTTCAGGATAGAGCTCATGTGATTGAAATGGTATAACCTGCCAGCTTACAGACAGACATGGTTAGTGCACGCTGAATGGTGCAATAATCTGACCCACAAAACTTCACACTTTTTCGTTCTATTCCTCACAATCTTTCCACTGGTTTAAAAGAAGAAGAAGAAGAAGGGAAAAAAAAAACTTTCCGAAACTAACAAGTAGCTTCAAGCCACTCATCAGTTCTTCGATTTTTTTATTGTTAGTGATGCCAGAAGTAGAAGTGAAAGGGGGAGGAGGGAGTGGAAAAAAGACGAGGTTTTATCCAGGGGACCGACACCATTCCCGTCCCACACGCGCCTCCGAGCAAGCACATCCCCTTGTCGATCCCCTTCTCCTAAAAAAAAAAAAAAAAGCATCAATAAAAGAAATGTGGCACAGATTGGAGAAGGCATGAGCAGATTTTCAATGGGATTGCAGGAGACGGCACAAGGGGCAGAAATCTTTTGCTTTTGTCTGCCGTTCAAATGGGTCTGATGAGCCTCGAGCTGGAGGCTCTGCTTGTCATAGAGGTCCTGATCTCTTGTGAGAATTGATTTCCATCATTTGGGGGGAGCTGTACAGACTGAGGGTATATTCCCGCCTGGGAGAGCAAGATAAGGGCCAAATGAACTGAGACCAACTTACTGTACAAAAAAATCCTGAAAAAGCCAAAGAGGAGGCGCTCGGGAGGGGGTGAAGAAAAAAAAAAAGAAAACAAAAACAAAAACACGCTAAGTTGTCTCGCAGTCCATTCTTAAATGTTCGATTAGTTTTCAAAGAGTAGGAAGCCCTGGCCTGTTGTGACGTTTTCTCTCTGCCAAGCATTTCATCTGATTATGAGTACTTTGCAATCTGCGACAGCATGATTGATGCTCCACTTTCATGAGGGGAATTTTAACAGCACCTCTTCAGCGCTCAATGCGCACCCAATTATGCGTCTGAGCTGGTAACCTTGAATTTATGTCACCATGGCAACAAAACCCCCGGTCATGCATTATGGATTATCATTGAAATTCTACACCCCTACCTAACATAATGAGAGCCCAGGACTTAATCAAATCAGCCCATTCTGTGTGACACAAAGTGAAGAAGGAGCTCTCATTGTATTGGGGTTGAGGCTGGGAGAAGCCAGCCAAGCAAGCAAGCAAGCAGGCAGGCAGGCAGGCAGGCAGGCAAGCAGGCGGGCGGGTGGCAGACTGGGCTGTGACGGCCCCAGCAGCTGCAGGGCTAGCAGCCTGATAGATGGCTCCCATATACATCAGTGAACATATAGACAGATGGCCCTCAATGCCTGGAATTTCCAACCCAGGAAGCAGCTGTTCAGCCTAACCTCTGCTGTCCGTCTCACCTTGTTGTCATGGAACATTGAGCAGAGAAGGAGAATGTGGATGGTGACATGGTGCGGAGTGCGGCGGAGCACCACAGCGCTTCAGGGTTGGGACAGGGGAAGGGGCTTGGGTAGGGGCTGAGGCAGGGCTGGCTGCATTTACATTAGGTGGCACTTTTTCATTTCGACTCCCCTCTGTAGAGCCCTCCTCCTTGTTTTTGTTTTTGTTTTTTTTTTTGTGGGCAGCCTGAGGATCAAGGATCTGGGAGGGATTTGACTCCTTGCTTTTTTACACGTAAACACATAAATAGAGGTAGAAACCCAAAATGATCCGATCCTCTGCTTCCTCGTCTGTCTCTACCGCTCTCTCTTTCTCTCTCTCTCCCTCTCTCGATCACATGGATGACATAATTGTTGTAAATCACTGCGCTGGATTAATGCGATCTATTTTTCATCTCCTCTCTGGCTTCTCTCCCTTCACTACTGCGGGCCCAGCCTGAGCTGTTACATAAAATATTGATTGCTCTTGTGTATTTCTCTCATTGTATGTAAGCATTTTTATTAGCTAACAGGCGAGCAGAGGAAACCAGCATTGCCCCCCCCCCTCACCCACTCTCTATAAAAACTTTTAATAGCTCAGCATATTTTTGCTCCGCTCTCTCCTGTTTCCCTGCATCATCCCTGCGCGCCACCAAGAAGCCCTGAAGATTTCGACAGGGGAATACTGGGGATGGAGTACAGGAAATACAAAAATAGGCTCCTCACAAGCAATGCTGAAGAAATGGTAGATGCACAGGTCTTTGGGATTCTAAAATAGTAACGTCTTTTGTGGGAAGCATGGTTTTAGTGAACTCTAGACATGCAGTGGGGCGAGCATGTCCAAACGCAAACATGTCCAAATATTGTTTCAAACTGTGTAAAAAGAAAGGAGAGCAACAGATTATGAGCCGAGCCAGATGTGATTCAGTGGTCTTATTTAGATGCAGTAGATGGTTAACCAAGTAATTTTTGTCAGATAGCCAATTAGCCAATTTCTTGAATGTCTAACCTCGAATGTAACTAACCATCAATCCGGCTCTCCTTCCCAGAAATACCCAGGAATACTTTTAAACGTAGGGTCTGCCAGGAATTAAAAAAGAAAACTCCCCAGCTTTGAAATTGCAAACACATGATGCACATTGACTCTGCGAGGATTTAATGTTTTGGCCATGACCATATGTCACTGGGAGGAGCGTCCCACTAAATGGTTAATTAGCATTACTTTTCATAGGCTCCCTTCCAAAGCAATCATGACAGTTTTTGGGATGCTCTCTCACTGGAAAAAGGGGTGAACGCGAGGCTTGGATGTTTATTGAGTCTATAACAACTGCTTTTTGGAGGCAAAACAAAGTCTACTGCAGGCACTCAGGCATATCAAATTTATTCGGAGCACAGCAGTGAAAGGGGACAGTCTATCGGCATCAGAATACTAATATCCAATATTCTGTGGAGGAAAAAAAGGCACAAAGAAAAAAGTATTTTAAAGTAATAGAAAAAGTTTATGTAAAACAAATGGGAATTCAGTAATTCATCTACACCCCGGGTCCTCTGCAGCTGTCTAATACATCTGCATATTTCCAATAAACATAACAGGGTAATAAATGTTATTTTCTCTGAAGTAAGCGCATCACAAGTGGAGGTGTCATCTAAAATGTATTTGTGATGTGCTTGATGAAGCCTGCTCATCCCTCTGTAATGACACCCCAGCCTCTCTCATGTGTTATGCATCACATCTTGTTACCATCTTCCTCTGAGCATGGCTGTCATCATGTGTCTTCTTAGGCCCCTCCGGAAGCGTCGCATCAGCTAAGGGATATGTGGCGAGGGGAGGGGAGGGGAGCGGCATTATTAGATGCCTTCTCAACTTCTCAAACTCCAGAAGGTGTCATTCTCATCTATATTTGCTGATGCCACCCTTTTCCCCCCCTGCCAGACTGATTCATTACGGAGCAGAAAAGAGACAGTGGAGTGAATAAGTGGAGTAGCAGGCACGGGAGCATTTTGCGCGAGTCCATTCTCACATTACATTATTGATGCTGTATTTTTGTTATTAGAACATCTTTCCTTGCATTATACATATCAAGTTCATGGAGAATATCACCGTTTACCAAGTATGAGAACATTTCAGCCTCAACTTGAACTTGCTGCTTGTGGAAGATATAGGAGGTACTTAAACCAACTAAGTTTCTTTTTGTTTCTGTGAAAACACAGATTTCTTATTGAGAGCATTTTGATGTCTCGGTGGCATTTCAGTACATTGTGAAAGGCTCCACAGCCTCTTTCATGAGCGTGACTGCAAAAAGAAATGAGACAGAATATGCTTTGTCCACTATACGTGTTGCATTTAAATCACAGCCCAAAGCAAATCAGGTCAACCTAAGATGTTCCTTGTGGATCACGCAAGGAAAATAAATAATGTCTTATAAATTATGCTTCTTAAGTAGTGCATGCATTATTGAAAAAAAAGAAAGATTACCATGGATTGGAGGGATAAACTCAGGTCTTCCATAATGGGAGGATGCATTTATAGCACAAATGCCCACAGACAGCCTCTTATTGTTAATCCTCCAGAGGCCCCTTGTTGTGTGCATCAATGTGTGTGCACCATTAAGACATGGAAAAGCATACAAAGGAGCATACATCATTGAAAAGTTACTTTTGCACATCTTCTTCATTAATCATCAAGAGGAAGACTTACAGAAGGACTGTTACAAACTAATGACTTTGCCTTCCTTTGTAACCTTCCTCTGACAGCTATACTATTGGGTTACAAGGAGAGTCACACTAGTGCAGTCCCTACTGCCTCATTTGCATAGAATTAATGATGCATGCATATGCAAATGAGCATTTTAAACAATGTTGATTACTGCCTATGTATTCATAGGCCAACAGTCACACATGTCTGACATGCCACTTCTGCATGTAATTTGCACCACGGTAAAGGGCAACTGGTACTGTCTCTCACGTAGGCTCATCATGGCCGCAGGCAGCGGTGATAACTGCTTTATCTGTGTCTCGACTGATGTTTATTTATTGGTCTGAATCTTTCGTCTGAGATGTGTCCATACCACTGATAACGTCAACAGAAAAGAATTAACTGAGGGAAAACACAATATGTGAATTAAATTGTTGTATTCTCCAAGCATAATGTTAATCCTTTACCAGCGTCCACTGTGTTTAGCCTGCTGCACAAACACAGCAGAGCTGCGCTGACACACCCACACAATACCCTTTTAAATTGGGAATACTTTTTTTTTCCTCCTTCAAGACAAGATGAGTCAGGATGGGATCTTGTTTTAGACCCCAGACATTCCTAACCTTCTGAGCCTGTGGATACATCATAGCGTGCTTTCATCCAGCTCTTGGCCTGCCGAGGCCCACAGAGGCCCATGGAAGTCATCCAGACCAGCCCTCTCATTTGGTTAAGGGCTCTCAAGTTGTAAGCCAACAGCACTGAGAACCTCTGCATGTCAATCCCCCGTCTCTGCCTCTCCTCTCCCCCCTTCAGGTCAGCCCCATTGCTGAGACTGTTGCATTTCTAATATCTGCGTGTTGTGTTATGACTTACCACTGCCCTACAGCATGAGTCCAGAGTAGGGAATATCTTTGAAAAAGATGAGAGATGGAGGATGGAGCTATTTCTATATCAAAATGGAGTAAACAGTGAGAAAGTGGATATTATGACTATGCCAATTAGCAAGCAATATTTCTAGACTTTGATAGGAATAATAATAAGGCCAAGTCTAAAGATGGATGATTATTCTAAAAAAATAAAGGAGAACTGCTGTAATGTTTATTGGGGAAAGAATATGTTCTTTTGTAGCCTTATTTTCCCTTTACAATCAGGGTCATAGCCCCTGCTTTTACAAGGTTCCATTTCGACACGTATTACACTTTACTGTGTCAATATTTACGATCTGGTTGTAACCTACATTCACATTATATCCACGCTTTGTCACAATTTGCATTTATGGACTTAAACTAAATGGCCTATTTCATGTCTATATGTTCTTGTAGGGGCAAGCCTAAAGTCGTGAGTGTTTTCATAATACACGGGATCACAAGGTTTTGCGTACAGCCCATTTCTTGTATGGGTGACACCTTTAAAAAAAGTGTTAGAATCAATATACTAATGTATTTTTTCTTCAATTTTTTATTTCATTTCTTTAGCCTGACACAAAATGGTAATGAATGCTCAGGGGATGTTTACCCCATTTAGATTTCATAGAACTTGGTGTCTGCATTGATTAATGTGTGCCTAACCTATGTTTTCATTATAAGAGGAGGAGGTGATGTGTGGGTGCCTGTTTGTGTTTGCGTGTGTGTGGGTCTGTTCGGGTGCTGGATGGGGGTTATATTTTGGGGTGGTATGATTGAAACCCCCCATGCCTCCATGTGGAGGTAATGAACCTGAAGACAAGCAGCGGCTAGCCTGAAATTTCATGCATTGGGAGAGCGTCAGGGCATACATAAGGCTGGCTCGGTCATTTGTTATCGTTAATCTTTACATTTATGGCTGCAAATATGTTATAAGGAGGCGTGTCCTGAGTATTTCACTGTGATTGGGCTGTGCTGCATGACATATTGATCAGTAGAGTCGGAGAGGGGACAGGCAGAGGGCCAAAGTGACCGAGACCTTGACTCTGGACACCTGCAAAGCACGGCCATGAGCTCATATGCAGCATCCCCGGTAATTTCCCTTTGTAGGGGAATCAAGGGCACGTAAAGCCCATCGCATTTAGACCCACCACAAGCTGGCTGGGCGAGTAAGTGACAGCATGCATGGAAACCAAGATGGGGTCCGGCAATGACCAGCAGCCTCCTCCGGATTACATTCCAGGAAATCCTATCCATCTTCATTCAAGCATTTCAGTGCTCAGTGAAATGGTATGGTGGGGTGGACCAGATTCAGATTGGTTCTGTGTGTTTGTGTGTGTCGGGGTGTGTGCACGCATAAGTCATATCCAAGTCACTGTTCCCCCAGACTTCACCGGCTATTTCCAGGCTGCCCTATTTTGGATAGTTCTTAACATGCATGCTCACACCCCTCCACTGGCTGCTGGATTGAGCCCTAATAAGCTGACATGATTCTTGTATTAATCATCCATGGAAATTTTTATAGGTGAGCCGCGACTCACCGGGGGCCTGGGTCAAAGCCAGACGCCCTCGAATTATCCTGCGCACAGCTCATGTCTGCTGCCATCCAGAAACGACAGTGCCCGGATCTCAATCAATTATACAGCAGTCTAAAGCTATAACGGCACTTGCTATTTGCTAGCTCAAGCAGCAAATCCCATGATAAAACCAACAGCAACCTATCACATGCAAAAAGAAAAATGTGAGAGTTAGTTTATTAATGAACCACGTCTAGCTCACCTATTTATGCAGTGGCATTGCTCACACCATATCCATCTTTGTAAGTCAGAAAACAATATGCCATTAGTCATATGAAAATTCAGGGATGGAAAATTTCCAATTCATGAAAAAGGATCCATATATACATGCACAGATACATTTGGGGGCAATGTTGTGGAACTCACTGATCAGTGTCTGATGAAGGTAACATTTCTCTCTGTCTGCAGTGAGACTGATGTGAGGGGGAAAGCCATTTGGCACACTGCACTGGGTGACATTTGTGAAGATTTAGTGATTTGTGGAGAAAGACAATTGCAGTAAAATGTGTGTGAATCAGCATTACTCCGTGAGGTGATGTCATGCCTGTAGTCACTATAGCCTCCTCTTGGCTCACATGCAGAATCTGCTTGGTAATTGTGGAATGTGTTTAATCCAAGTCGTGGAGTGCTTTGTAATGCAGATACGTCACCAGTACACGTGTCTTCCTCGTATGCGACTGGGCTTTCTCAGAATTTGGGACTTTATCCCTGCAGTGATCTTCATGATTCATGATTGCTCATATGTCTTGAGCTATTTATACCCAGTTGCAAGCACTGGGAAGAGATGAAAGAAGAAAACGTACAAAAATAATCAAATAATAAACCACAGAAGAGCAGAAATAAATTAGGAACAATTCAATTTCAGACTAGACACAAATAAAGTCTGTGTAGCGGTGCATGTGATGAGCCGAGTGCTTTCCAGCCACAGTGTTTGCAAGTTGACAGCATACTTTGCTGATTTAAAATGAGGATTAAGCTGGGTTTTGACCTGGCTACCAAGGGATTGTAATCCCAATCACAACCAAAAGCCATGTTTTATGCTAATAACTGTTCATTTTATTAATTTGCTATTAAAAGTGGTGATGTGTATACATATATATAAATAAATCATCATGCTAAAATGTCATCAAGATTAATGGAAATACCAACAGACATTGCATTTATGGAAATTGCAATATTACTCTTTGTAAACCATGGTCCCTGCTAATGGATTTTATGCACCTTTATGGCAGAAAGCCACGGCACCCAGAGAATAGAGATCAGGTGGAAATGTGTAGGTCATTATGCATCTGGACTCCCAACCTTCCTCTCTCCTTAGCCCAGTGCCCAGCTCCAGGCTGTAAATTAGAAGGACAAGTTGTGTGCGACGATCACTGTTTATTGCTCTGTTTAAATTCAGCCTCCATTCGGTGCAATGTATTACCGGGTGTAGCTTTAAAAAAAAAAAAAAAAAAAAGAAGGCATTTAATATAAATGATCTGGTGTTGATTGTGATGGATATACTATGTAGAGACACCTTGCCTTCAAGGGCATCGAGGGATAAGCTATCATTTTCTTCCTCTTACGCATGGAGGGAAGAATGACGGAGCGTCCAATGTCATCACAGTGTCTACAATAACACACCACAACTCATAGAAGCCCACGCAACACTGATATGCAACAACAAATTGTTTTTACAGCCCACAGGAATTGTTCCGGATAGTTTGCATGGTGTTAAATGTACAATGGAAATGTGGGCTATTAACATTTAGGCAAAGCATGTACTGAAATGAAATGTCATCTTAAATTCTCTCCTTGGCTGTTAAAAAGGGCCCCATATGTGCAACAACAAACAACAGGCTCTTCACTCTGTTGGTGAGTGGGTGACCTTCTGTCACACATTTTGCTGAAGCTACTATAAGTTTTAGTCTCAGTTGTGTTTTACCTCCTCTTGCCTTTGCTGATATTTCAATAAAGAGAGCCAAAGTGACCCAGCTTTATAAACCTGCGCTCAGCATAATAAGCCTATGTTACGATTAATGAGATACCTAGGGCATTATTTGTTATCTTATATATCTTATTGATTGCATTGTCTTTCATCTTTGCAGGCACACACTCTCTCTCTGTCTCTCTGACTCTCTCCACCAACTCTCTTTCCACCCTCTGGCTGTCTGTTTTGCTCTCTCTCAGTCTCGCTCACTCGCTCTCTCCCCTGAGCCCACTGTTCTTGGTTATATAGGAGTTGTTGAAGGTTGAATAGTCATGGCATGCAAAGTGCAAGCTTGTATAACTATGCTTCCATTACCTGCAGCGTGTGTGTGCTAATAAGTCATCTTAAGTCAATGACCCGTATATATCAAGCTTCTTAGAGTAGCGATCCAGGATCACTGCCCATGCAGGTCTCCTTAACCATCTTATTTATAACTGACTTCAAAGGCTCAACTGATTCTCGATCAGGCCTCCCACTTTGAAATGTCTGGCAAAAACCAACCGGCTGCGGGGGAATTGAATCCCTCACTCACACACACATGAATATACATGCACACACATACACGCACGTGCACACCCCCCCATACAAATAGTGCCTTAAGTGTTGATTGACCTCATCTCAGTTCCAGGATATGAGAGTGACGCCTGCAGGAAGCTGGACAGCCACATTTTGTTTGATCACATCCAGCAGTGCTGCGACTGGCAAATTTCAAATGCTGCTCATTTATCGAAGGAAGGCTTCGCTGTTTAATGGAAGCAGGGAGGATTGGAAGTGACACAGCATAAACAGGAACTGTCAAACAATTAAACAGTGTAAACAGCACAGATGAGCCACTGATGAATCTGGCTGTCGGAAGCCATTTAGCGAGGCAAAGCCAAGTCGCCTGAAAGGTGGTTCTATCCGTCCCTTCTTCCATCTGTGACAGCTGTTCAGACCGACAAAGACAGATAGTACTTTTAAGTATTTGTATGAATGCCATAGCTCAAAATGTGAAGAACTGCCTTTTAACTTTTAACTCTGTTGTATAACTTGCTTAAATGGTTGTACGCTTGCTCGGATGCTTCTCTTTTAAGAATAAGCGATCTTCTTGGCTGGTGGAGCCTGGGAATTTGGGAATATGCAAACGTAAGCACTATCACTAAGGCTATTAACCTTGACACCATTATGCAAAGTGGAGAAGAATGACACTAAATAAAAAAAGAAAGGCTTCTCATAATAGAAAAATTACAGAGAAAGCCATGAGCAAGTAAGAGTTCTTAGAGTGAAACAGAGATAAATAGGAAGAAAGAGCGAAGTATTGTTGCCAGCAGAACAATTCCAATGAAGCAATGAATATTAATGCAGAGGTGCAAGGTTTCTTTGTGAGTGCCTGAATCACTGTTGTATGTTTATGATAAATGAGTGCTCCTTCTCCATCGTGTCAGGGTCCCCTGACCGACAAATAGCAGGCTAATGACAATGGTTAAAACATATGATAATGGACCTTCGCAATGCTCTGCTATCAGTGACACCTAGAACCTGCAGGGCTACTATTCATGTGAACTATGCAGTCATCTTCATATTTAGTGTCTATTGTGCGTTGTTTAGGATGATTGAGTATCTGATTTGCATTATGTTTGCTGCTAGATTATTCACTCCAACCCACTGTGTCTCATTGTATGAGAAGATATAACACCGTGGAGCAATTCTGTATTAACTTTGAATCTTTATAGCATTTATTCGAAGCTATTAGTGAGTGTGTTGTGATGTGTATCAACCCATACTTTTTTATATGGAGCTTATGGAACCAATGCCCTGATATCATCTGCAAAATCGATGATGATATTAACTGCACGAAAAAAGCCACATCTTGATTATCGTGGTGTGCACCCAGGTTTCATGTGATAGGACATCTCCCCTGGTGAATTAAAATCACGTTACCCATAGAGTATATCTCTCATACTTTGGGATTAACTGTCTAATCTTTATTTTAATTCTACTTCAAACATCCTTAGACCAACCCACGCGCATACACATGCACGCTGTACCTCCCAAAACTCTCATCTCCACCCCATCTCCCAGTTGGCAGTGACCAGAATCCTGAATCCCCTCTTAGCTGTGTGTGAAATGTAGAATAGCTCTCCTCTCCCCTGTGCTAATCCAGGCCTGTCCATCCCCACAGCACTGGCCTGTGACAGATACAAAGTTACAAAGCTGCTAATCTCAGAGCCCCTGTAGCCTGGGGGTCAGTGGGGAGCTCCTCTGCCTAAGCAGAGCCATCCTGGGAGGCCAAGGCAGGAGATAGCTGGGCCTCAGCCCTCAGCCTCAAGCCCTGCCTGTCGGATTAATGCACCTAGAGGGACATGGTGTTTCTGATGGGCCGCAGGCTCACAGGATCACAGGATCACAACACGCGGGACTCTGTAGTTATTACAAGAGAAAGCTGGAGATGTGGACTATCACACTGCTAACCCAATCCACTGGCATACTTCGCAGAGAGATAAAGGCCAATGGGAAGAGAGACAACAACACAGTCAGACAGCTAGTCCAGGACATAAAATGAATATGTCATGTTTACATGTTGAACTTATAAGTGTGAATTTAGCTTGAAGGCAATATGTACAGCAGAATAGTAGAGGAGGACTCAAATTGTGCATTAGCAGAGATAAACATGCCCCGTGCCTGCCCTGAAGGATGCAGCAGTGCACTTATATGATGATGGAGAACTAATTCAATAATTAATGGCGATAACCATCATCAGCAGCCCAAATCGATTCTTATCTTTGCCTGTGTTGAGCAATGCTACATTTTTAATGTTCTTGTCATTTTGATTAAGATCATGTCATTGCCTTTGTCCTCACTTATAATGTGAGTCAGAGAGCTCTGAGAGCTTGTGTTTTTTTCATGTGTCTGTTTAATTAGGCTTATCCAACACAAGGAATCCTCAGAGCTATCATAAATATTTTTACCATACAGAAAGTATCTGCTTTAAAATTAAAAATGGAAAAGATGCATATACATTAAACATGTCTGTGTGAATCTGTGCTTATGATCAGGGCTGTGGTGCTAAAATAAAGGGTGGATTGACCCCACATAACCTTAGCTGTTTCAAAAATCTGACAGTGTATAAAGCTGTTCTTAATTCTAACTTTGTGTTTATTAAGGCCATATTGGATAAAAAATGTTACGATGTAATGTTCTGCAGTGACCCTACCGTCTCTCTCTTTAGGTTAGGTACTATGAGGTTTAAACACATGGTAACCTGAACTAACAAGCCATATTCATAAACTGGTTAAAGGAAAATGAGTGCTTGACCCTTACAGTAGTTCTGTTATGCTGCAGGGGGTGTTTTTTTTTTTTTTGGTTGTGGTCCACATGTCCCATCAGAGGGTAGGGTCACTGCAGATCAATACAAAGCTGGTCTGATTGATCACCTTTATCCTGTGATGAAACATTTCTATCCTGATGGCAGTGGTTTCTTGACAAGGGGCCCATCCACAGACCACAAGGGGTCATTGAATGGTTTGATGAGTGTGAAAATTATGTGAATGATGTGCTATAGACTTCACAGCCACCAGATCTTAACTCAGCTGAATATCTATAGGATGTTTTGGACCACAACACTGTTTTAGACAACGCTCTCAAAGTACAAACACATGTATATATTTGTTTTTCATCCCCTCCAGTATAGTGTCAACGTGTCGGAGAACAAATGATGCGGCGTGTATAAAATATCATACATCAATCCTTTTGAACACACGTCTGCTCAGTGAAAGCATTCTCAGTCTGCCCGCTAGCTTTAGTGCAGTAGGTTCATTTGTTTTAATTTCCGCATATCAGAAATGGGCGGTGCGAGACTTGTTTTACCGTGTTAACAGGAAAAAATAGGGCTGAAATCCTCCAATGACCTTACAGTAAACAAAATGGGCACTTTCAGAATCTGAGCCGGGTTTGGGTGCCTGTGTAAAGAACGCCAAAACAGTGAGGGAGTGCTGCTATTTCAGAATTTACATGTTTTTCCTCCACTTCAGCCCCACTTATGTTCCCAAATCATTCAATCGTTGAGGATTCTAAAAATCAATTAACCATCGCAGGCATTAATTCCATTTTGTTGACCATTAAGATTAGGTTGCAGGTGAGAGCTCTGAAGGTTAGTGTGGCATTTAGACAGCTAATTCCTGTCTCATGTTCATGCAACCACATTTTGAGCAGGCACTCACACACACACACACATTTGCACACCTACACACCTGCACCTGAGCAGGCAACACAGCAGCATCAGTATCCTGTGGTAGATGCACACCAAATGACTGGAACCCTGAGGGCTCAGGCAGCCATGATGAGGAGGGATTAGGAGTGGTGGGTTGTCAGCAGGATGCATTTGAGAGTGAGCGTGCGCCTCTGTGTATGTTTGCGAGTGTGTAAGTGTGTAAGAAGGGTAGAAATCTTGCTGTTTCAGTATCACATGCCTGCTGAATCTGGTGGGTAGAGGCTTTAATGGCCTAAAGATGTCCTTGCACTTGAAATCCGGAGATCTGCTCTGGAAGTGATGAGGTATTAGAGGAGGGATGCACAGGTAAATCAGGCCCGGGTCTCAAATAGTTTGGTAAATGTCAGAGAATAAAGCCATTTCGTGTCACAATCTTGGCAAAAAGTGGAAAACCATTATTTCCACCCGCATATGCAGCCTCTGGGATACTCACAATATTACAGTGCTGCTTTTATATCACATCCATATTCAAATAATTTCTCCACAACCAGCGAGTTAAATGATAGGATGTCAGCTACGCAGAATGCTTTTCTGTGTCTCAATTGTAACCCTGTTTCATATTCATAAACTCTCAACATGACATTTTCCCACTCTTGTGTGATATCCTGTGTCCACACGGCACTCCTGTTTAGAGTGCCTTCTCATCCAAGCTCTAATTCAAAGCCTAAAATTATGGCTGAGTTAAATGTTCTGTTCCTAATGCACTGAAATAATGCTAAATTACAGATGGCTGGTTTTATTTGTGTGAATAAATTTGTGAGCTTAATGGTTTGTAAAACATGTTTTCTATGCCTAGTTTACAAACAGGGAAGGATGCTAGAATCTGTGTTATTCCATGAAATACAATTACCGTTAATTTAAGCAACATACAATAATTAAGTGAAGACCCCCCCACCCCCCAAAAAAAATCCAGTTTTCCCGCTGTGATTTGGGAAAATAATTCCATAAACAGTTATGACTTGATTTCAGTGCTGATCAAAAACCACTGAAGCATTCTGGTGTCTTTTTTTGGCAACAAAGCACACTGTGGCTCTCACCCAAATGAGCGGTGATAGTGCACACTGTACCTAAGCTGTGAATAACGAGGTAGCTCCAAATCACGCTATAAATAAATACATATTCTCCATTTAGGATGATGATAATAAATGTGTACCATATCTGATCACTCTGTCTGAAAATTATATCTCCCCCTAACAGATGGGGAAACACTGCCCACAATTAGGCAGCACATGGCCAAGATCTGTCCATTTCTGGAAAGTAAAGCTGACATATTTTCCCGTTATCTGCCAGAATCTGACATTAATCTGGCAACAGAAAAAAGCATTTGGCACGGTCTCCAGTGCCCGTAGTGGTTTGTGCTTCCTGTCTGCATCCTCGGACGATACTCTATTTGAGACAATATCTCTTTTTTTTTGGATTCAGAGAGACATTCAGAACTGATTTGAACGCGAACGCGAAGACAACCTGTTGTCATAATAATTTCCGAAAGCATCTGAGGAGCAGCTGTTGAGCGACTGAGGAAAAGTGCTGAACTTGCAAACTTGGAAGTTCTTCTTGCACTGAGCACATCCATAAGCCCCATACTATTTACATAAAGAATGATATGAATATTATCTATCAATTTATCAGCATTACCATTTCTGACATGCTAAATGTACAGCCTTGTTGACAGTGACAGCTGAGAACATGTGGGGCGGCTGGCGAGCAGACTTGATCAAGATTGAGCATAGCAATAATCAAACGCCATCGGACACAACACCTGCTAACGCTGCAGAGATCTCAATTGTTCCCCCACGTGAGAAAGATGGATACGGTCTTATCAGGGGAGCGGGGGTACTGTGGTGTCGGTAAGGGTGTAAGGTTATGGCCCCTCCAGTTGTCTTCGACTCGCCACTCACGATGCATCTCGCACCACAGAACAGAGGAAAAGGGGGGGAGTTTCAAGCAACCGCGAGGAGTCTTTTATTTTTAGTTAATGATTGAACAAACAATCCTAGCCTCAGAGCTGTGCCCTGTGGTGGGTGTGGCTGCCCCGGGCTTGGGGGCTTCTCTCTAATAAGCATCCTTTCACAAAAAAAAGCCCAATATTTGCTCAGCAACTGGAGGAGGAGACGAAAGAGCCGTTGGGGAGAAGGATATTGGTTGGCTATGACAATGCACATGAAGGCAGAGGAGGACGTGAAGGGGGGGGGCAGTTGAAGGATAGATGGAGTGACAGAGTGTGCGTGTGTGCGTGTGTGTGTGGATTGGGTGGGGGGTGGGTACTAAAGGAGGAGGAGGAGGAAGGGGATGAAGTAGTGGTGAGTGCTGATGGTTGGGTAGGGGGCCTTTTCTGCCACATATAGCACTACGAGGAACAGATGGGGCCTGATAAATCCTGAAAGGGAGGCATTACCTGCCCAAGTCACCAAGCAGCCACAATTATCACAGGGCTCTGGGTTCATTGTCAATTAGAGTGGCAGTTAAAGCCAGGCAGCAGCTGTGGCAGATGGCTGGGATCCAGAGAGGCTGGGGGAGCCGGGACAGAGGCCAGCCCCCAGGCTCTCTCCATCTCTCCTCCTACTTTTCTCCCCATCTCTCTGTCTCTTTTCTCTAATGCAGCAAGGTCTGCTTCAGAGCAGGATCTGTTCTCTCATTGTGTGTGTGTGTGTGTGTGTGTGTGTGTGTGTGTGACAGAGAGAGAGAAAATGAGGCAGAGTGAGAAGGAAGTGTGTAGTGAGG
>JAOXYL010000113.1:11142632-11158049 GCA_028564955.1 Terapon puta | reverse complement strand
TGTGTGTGTGTGTGTGTGTGTGTGTGTGACAGAGAGAGAGAAAATGAGGCAGAGTGAGAAGGAAGTGTGTAGTGAGGACCAGAGACACCACTCATTAGAGAGACAGCAAGAAAGTAGTGTTGTTTGACATGATTTTTTTATGTACACCACTAAAAAAAAAACAAAGGAAAAAAAAAACCTCCTCATATGTCCAGAACAGCATCTTTTGTGATGTAGTCAGCAAAAAGCGCATTCATTATTTGAGTGAGCAATTAGTATTTTCCATTTTTGCGGTTATAGCAAATGTCTTGCCTGACATTCCTGACCGCAATAAGTAATTCATGCTGGTGAGATCATGATCAATAGTGAAGAAGAGTTGTCCCACTAGATGCAACATTAAAAGAATATACTGTCTCTGTCAACTGGAGGACTAATTCTCTACACACAGTCATATGGTAACAGTTGCTATTTATTGCAAGTGTTTTGCATTTTCACTGCCAGGAATCCTCACTCAAAACTGTGCTGGAGAATGCACAAAACCAAAATGTGCCTTGGTGGATTTGATTATGATTCTGAATCCCTTTTATGACGGAGAGCAAGAGACTCTCCTTGGGCATGAGTTGAAGCTCCGGCTCTTTTGCTTCTGTTACCCACTTCTATGGTCGCGTGCCAGCAGCGGGCCTGCCATCTTGGTGAAGTATATGGGCGACTGAAGGGCAGCCTTTTGCTGAGTTTGTCCCCGTGATCCTCCAAGCAGTCTCCCCCTGCCTCCCAGCCTGAGCCAAGCCTCACCAGCAGGCTTCACTTTCAGCAAGTACCACCATTCATCACCAGGCAGGGGTGCTGGAGAGGGGGGCGCGGCGAGTTAGGGGGTATACGGCAGGGGGCCAGTAACGGGGCAGTGTGTGCCCCTCACCCCTCCTCTTTTCTTCTCCACAGGCTGCTGAGAATATAGGCCTCTGCCACAGACAGCAGCCACACTCCTCTCATACACCCCTCACAATGGAGCTCCAAATTTATTCAGGGGAGGAGAGACCTGCTCCCTTCCATTGCTCCCTTGCTCCTTCACCCTTGTCTCTTGCCCCCTCCTATTCTGCTTTCTCTCTCTCTCTGTCTGTCTGTCTTGCTCTCTCTCCCTCTCTGTCCCTCCCTGTCGTCCTCTTGCCTTGACTCTCCTCCCTCATCCCTTTTCCCCACTCCCTCCTCTCCGCCTTGGTCCCTCTCGCCCTTTTCTCCCCACTGGGGCATCATTCCTCCTACTTTGTTCCGCCAGTCCCGGGCCCGGCGTCTGGGCTGTCCTGATAGCAGAGAAGAAGTAGCAGCCTATCCATCTGCCTGCCCGGGGCCTGCCAATGAAGAAAGAGGAGCAGAGGTCCTCATTCATAACAATAGCCATTAACAATGCTAACAGCACTGCTGTTGCTGCTATGGTGGCTGGGGAGCGAGAGGTTGCAGGGACTGGGACAGGGGGCCGCGAGGGCTGGGACTGCAGGGGCCAGACAGTAAAGCACGAGCGGGGGGCCTGGGAGGGCCTGTCGCCGGGCAGAGTTGGAGATTGCAGAGATCCGATAGGTTTACGGGACAGACAGCGCTCTAAAGCATGTTGTTAGGGCGTTAAGCAAGCCCTCAGTCTCCCAGGCCTGTAAAGAAATATTGATTTCTCTCTTTTTTTTTGCCTGTGGTCAGACAGCATGTGAAGTCCTGTCCATGTGAAGCAAGCCGCTCTCTCATATTGCCTTGTGGCTTCATGCCCAGTTATTTAGGAGTCTGCAGTTCAGCTGCGGTCATTTCAGATGTTGTGGAGTGTTTTTATTTTCTAAAAAGCGTAAAAAGCTCTTTAAAAAATACCAAAAAATGATTAAAACTGATACTTTGAAAATGAATTTTCACTTGATTTTCAAAAATACACAAGAAGTGCAGACTGCATAGCAACATAGCAGCACCGCAGGAAATGTGAAAGTAATATACAAAGCAGGCACCGTATCAGCAAAAATACAGTACAATGTGGGTGAACTTACTGACAGTCACACAATAGCTGTAATGATGCCCAAGTAGGCCAAATTTACCTCTGGTACTTCCCCGGCGTCCTCCTGAGTTTTGACACATTTCCACATTTATCAGGAATGCCTATCTGTCTCCAGTAACAACAAAAGGCACCCCCTCCAAAGAACAACACTGCATGAAGCCTCCTGTGAAATGGTTACAGTAGGCCCTCCCTCACCGTGCCTCTCATCCCTCCAATCAAACTGTCAAAAAAGCATGGTCCTTTGTATCGAGTGTTTTAATTAGATTTGGATGGATTTCAAATCTGCTCTTGTTTCCTGGAATGATTCTGAGTGAAAGAAGAAACCCTACAACGAGATTAACCGCTAATCTGTCCTTTAGTTGCAGCTCCTAAAAATCGGTCCATCTGCCCGTCCATTCAAACGCACAGTGCGGCTTTTGCAGATATAAAAAATTTGCATATTATCTCTCTGTGTCGCTCGACCAAGATTTCACTCCCCATCTTGAGACCATGAATAGAAAACTTGACTGGACACCGGGAACACAGAGCAGACTTACAGTACATGGACATGATTTGCATCTTTTTCACCCCTCTAAGCCGCCACTTGTATGCAGGCAGTCTAGACTGCTGTGGGTGTAACTTAACTTGATTAATCGGCTGTATATCATTCTCCTATTCCTCCTACATGCAGTATGGTATAGGTATGCACTTGATCCTCTCAACGTGCTTTCATCAATACAATTGGATTTGTCCACAGGGCAGCGAAACATACTGTATACCATCAATGATTCTGATCAATATGATCCCGTTATGGCAACTTATTCTAGGTGGCACAATCGATAGCCCACGTCGTCAACACCGCTGTCTTCCAGACTAATAGTCTTCAGTATCCAATATGGACTTCAGCAGTCTCTTTCCAAGACCTTTAGCGGACGTACAATACAGGCTAAAAGCATGAGAGCCCATGAAGGTATGGATAGTTCTCAGTAATATACCAGCCAAAGCATAAAGATTTTTTCCCTCACAGCATGTTTTAACTGTGTTTTTTAGCAGCAAATGCAGTGGGTAAACAACTTGATGGCTCACAAGGAAATTGCCTGGAATCCTGACGCAGGCTACGCATAATTTGCTGACAAAATTGTCAATGAGTTAATGATCATGGAGAATTGGCAGAGCGTTCCGGCGTTTCAATCCATCTCTAATGCTTTCATTTCTATTGGCAGGCGCTGATCTCTCTCCCCTTGGTGACAACAAAGACCTTGTACCAACACAGAACTGTCTGCTGATCACAGCGCGCACCGAGACCAAAATGAAATCATTTCGCTTGCTGTGAGGCACTTGTTTGAATCTGCCTCCAATGCCGTCTTGGTTGGAAGTTTACTTTTGTGGCTTTTCAATTGGCTTCTGTGTGTCATCTCAGTAATATCAAGCCTCGGTTTTGCCCTGTGACCTCCCACCCGGCCGGTCGGCTGGTGAAACAAATATTACAGGAACAACTTTACTGTGCCTGTTAAAAAATATATATTGATTTCATCACAGAATTATTTAATACTGAATCGTTAGCAGTACAAAAGAAAGAAAAAGGGAAAGAATAGAAAGTTTTAAAACAAACAAAGAAAAAGACAAATTAAGCATTAGAATGCAATGTTAAATGTGTCAAATTGAGATCCCAGTTTAGCATATGGGCTTGAAGAGAAAAGAAAGAAACAGCAATGGTTGTGCTGTTTAAGGTTCCAGCGAGACAATGAAATATGATCCAGGAGGTCCGGTTGGAGTAACATATTAATGCGTTAAAAGCCAAAAGGCACCGAAACGCTGCGTGGTTTTGTAATACTTGCAGACAGGATTTTACAACTTTGGAAAGTGATCACAGCAGCGACTGTTTTATCTTTCATCACTGCTGGTTGGAGCGAGGCCTTCTGCTGAAATGATGGGTATTAGGTCTGTATTGAACCGAGCAAATTTTCTTGTCTAAGAAAAAAAAAAAACAAATGAGTACAATTGGGGATATGGAGAGAAAAGTTCATCCAGATCTCTGCTCTCTGCCAGATGATCAGCTTTAGGCTGAGCTGCACGGGCTGATTATCAGAACCTAACTGGGAGAAAAATGTGCTTCCCTTGGAGGCCATCTGTGTTGTCCGATTGATTGACTGACCACGTGGATGCCGTCTGCTCTGTTTTCTGTTTTCTATAAACTGGAAGAGAGAACCGCTGTCCCACTAAACTCCTCTTTGGGCTGCGTACAATATGAAGCTGCCACATTGAGCGCAAACGTGACGTCTTTCATCCCTCTCTCTCTCTCTCTCAGTCCATGTATGCTTTTAATCTCTATTGTCAACTATCTCAAACACTCTGGGTCGCACATTTTTGGAAAACCCTGAATATTTACGCTCTACCAAAGAACAAAGACTTTCCCTCTCTCTCTCTTCTAATTTTAGCTACGTCTCTGCTCTGATACTCTCTATACAGACTGAGTCATTAATACGCATCTTCTTGTAAATGTCTAAACTATAAATAGATTTTTTTAGAAACTTTTTTTTCATGCCTTAACTCTCATGGTCACAGAGGCATCCTGAAGAAAATTAAAAGTTTCCATCTGTTTGATGCTAGAGTCAATATGAATTCGTTTTGTACGCGCAATACTCTGGTGGCTGATTTGTTCACGCACCTGACTGCTTATTCAGAGCCCAATATCCTCAAAGGTAACTTGTGAGATTCATTATTCAAACGCTTAGAAGCAAATTATTTTCTTATTTGCAATAGCTGAAGGCGGTATTTTTGTTTTCTTTACTGGACTTGCCAATAGAATCCAACTCAGACCCCTGAGGTATACAAGAGCTTGGATTTCTAACAGAAGTGGAACAATGTTTTAAGCCAGGCTGCACTATGTACCCCCAACCCGCTGCTATTTGTGCAGGCTGAGGATAATCTACACAGACACTCTGGTTCCTTATAAAAAAAAAAAAAGGAAGGTTGGCAGGAGTGTTATTGCTTTTAGATTATTATGGCAGCTGATATTTGTGGAACATCGGGGTCTTCATCAATCAATATATATCCCAATATACTCGTGCTAGCCTGCTTCCTTACATCCCCCAACCATAACACATTACATCTTTTTTTCACATTCGGAGAAACTTCCAAATGCTCATGAAATGTGTGCACATAAAATTTATGCTTCCATCAATGCAGTAAATAAATGACATAATGTAATAAATTATATAAAGCAGCCAAAATGAACAATCCACATAATTTGAATAAACAGGAGCAACTAAATTGCATCAATGTATCAAATTGTATTGATGTATTGACATACACCAATTTATGCTGGTTCTTTCCACAAATCCCCATAAATTGGCTTTAAACCAGCTTTTTAGGTCAGGAGGTGACTCGCTGCTGGTATCAAAACTGCAGGGCTGACCCTTTCACACAGAACATGTAGCCAGAAGACATGCGTACAGACATGGCCCGAAAGGGTCTTGAATTCCTCCCTGTTTGTCCTTCCACTCTTTGCCCTCTTATAATGCGCTCATCTTCTCAGCATACATAATTGAATTTACTGTCACATTCAAAACGAGGCAAAAAAAGAATAACTTGTAAAAACAGTGACCCTGCTCAGAAAAGGTGCAACATTCATCACTTTTCGTGTCTGCTCATCTTTTTTTTTTTGCTCCTGGTCCCCCAAATGTCTTTGCGCAACAAGCAGGAAATCTGCTTCAAGTAAAATATATATATTTTTTTACATTATGTGAAAATGAGCATTTCTGTCTCTTGCTCCCGAATCAACCCTTGCATTGGATTTTGTACACCGGCTGACACTACTCAATAACTGTAAGCTCTTGATACATGTCAGAAAGCATGATCTCTGTCTGCTGATAATGAAGCAGGTGACTGCTGTATGGCTTCGGAATGGTCTCAAATGCACAGTTTAATGACTGTGTGTGCGTGTGTGTGTGTAGGTGTGTGTGTGAGTGTGCACGTGTGTGCGTGTGTGTCATCCTTGTGTGGCTCTTTCGCAAGGCTCCTGTCAGGCCCGTAATTGACAGTCTAAGTGGGGCAGCCGAGAGGCCAGGCCCTGTTAATTTATTTTCTCAGACTCTCCATCCATATTTATGAGCCCCTGCTGTTTTGTCTATCACCGCCGATCAAACTTACTGTGTAATTGTACTCGCTAAAGCAAGAGAGCCACGTGTGAGTGGTCACTCGGCCCGCAACGTCCACATTAGTCTTTATTATTTCATTAATTCATATCCCCTGACCAGGAGGGAGAGGCAGAGAGGAACGGAGGGAGACAGAGAAAGATGCCAGTGGCGACCGTGATTAGAGATCAGGAATAGAATAAGCTGCCAGAATCAGGTCATTATGCCAACACCCTCTGATCTGGCTGAAACTAATTGCTGTGGCTCCTGTGGGTGTGGGTCCCATCTCCTTTTAGCCCCTAATAGCCACGTCTATCATGGCGTGGCACAAACTCATTCATCATAACCCATCATTAACGCAATGACATTCTAAACACAATAAACTCTAAGCTCAGGGAGAAGGCATCCTAATTTAAACCAATAATAATCAGCACCATGCATCATCTAGCTTTAATGTAAGATCACCTGCTACGTTTTAGGCCCAGCGACGTTGACTTGGAATTGCATTATATTTACCTCAGCGGGGGAAAATTCGCCGCCTATGTCGACCACAGGCAGCGCACAGGCCATGTTGGTGTTTACCTCCAGTCATCCCTCTTTAATGAATTTAATTTGTTTACAAACTAACCTCAAGGAAATATTTGCTGGAGAGACCTTGATGTTTGTGGTGTTAGATGGGGGCATACCTGTATCGTCAGGGGTAATAGTGTAATTATGCGCTATTTTGATCCCACAAACATACATTCATTTCCATTCATTATGACTTGTTATGTTTTCATCAAAACAACACTGCAGCCTGATGTAAGCATGCATAATGGGGATTACTGTAAGTGGCCTGGTGTTGGCCAGCTCCAGTTTCCCTCTGAACCGTCACGTGAAAAAAAAAAAAAAAGAAAAAAAAAAAGCATCCCCTCAGCCTCGGATAACGCAGACTTGTGCTCACTTCAAGCGAAGTTTGGGATCATGGGATTAAGTAGCGTCTGTGACAGTCTTTTTTGCATGAAATATATTGCTCTGCAGTTGTCGTGAAAGAAATATTTAATAAGTATTATGAATTTGTTTTTGTATTAGGTCCAGAGACTCAACAATGCATACTTAAAAGGCAGCACTTAATGTGCACTGGATAAATCATTTAAGTTGCTCATTTACTTGAGCTCAAAAGCCTTAATTTGCATGTTGTTTTCACATTTTCATCCTCACTTTTTTTCCCCTCCCCTCTCTCTTTTCAAAATCTCTGATTGAGTGCAGTTGCTAATGGCTGCATTGTGAGTTATAAACTACAAATGAATTCTCTTCAGTCCAAATGAAACTTACTCTGATATGGGCTCCCAGCATGCATTGATGATTATAGAAACCCTCCCCGTGAAATTGTCTTTGTAATTGTCTCACTGCTCATGGTAAGCTAGATACTTCCCTAATAAACCAAACTGAGGAGACATCGAAGGCATTTAGATAACCTTGCAGAGCAAAATTACTCCCTCCGATATTTTCACTTTTAAATTTTACAAACTATTCCCATTTCTTTACTTTTTTTTAAAACAGTGTATGGTGTTCTATTTGATCGCTATACCATATATGTGCACTCAAATCACACACAAAAGAAAGCAAAAGGAGCAAGAGATAAATGTAAATGCCGCTTTTTTTAAACTAATGGTAAAATATGTGGATTCTTTCCCTTGAAAAGCAATATGGTAACTATTATTGTATGCAACAACAATGCTGAGCAGTTTTGTGGTTTGCATCAGACAATAAAAGTCAACCACCCCTGTAATTTCCACATCTATAGCAAAATGTATTGTGTTTACAGTCTGTTTAGCACATATAACGCTGCCCTGTCGTCCTCTCAGGGCACTGGTTCCAGACTCCACTGAAGCATCATCTGTCCTACAGTTCAGGGGCCAGTCTCAGATCTCTTTCCTCGTGTCCTCTCCTGCTCACACTGCATGCACTGCAAAACAAGCAAAATGTCCTGCATTAGCAGTTTGTCCTCTTCCATAATCTTTTTTTTTTTCATTTTCATCAAGATTCAACATCTTTTGAGCATAATAAGTTACTTCAAGGAAAGAGGAGGACTGAGGGAAAGGAAGAATATAAGGGAATTAATTAAGGCAAGGAAGCAACTTCAGACTTCTGGAATGTGCCCCAGGTGAAAACATGTCATTGAATTGACTTCCCTGAGAACAGAGGTTGAACCTGCATGCCTTGATTAATCAATGTGCCGTGTTTTCTCCCCTACTTGAACCCAAGGCCAAGCCATATTTCACAGAAACAAATTGAGCGGGGGACTGACACGGGTCTGACCATAAAACCAAAGGTAATTAGGAACCACTGGAAGACGTTCCATAAAAGACAGTGGGTCAGATGCATTCAATACCCCCCTATGGAAGCTGCAGGGCGACAAACAGAACCCGTTGGACGCCTGCAGACGGAGCGGAGAGACCACAGGAACAGTGGCGGGAAGGGAGACGAGAGGCAGTTTTTTCGCCCGATCTATTATGAATTCACTGGGCTGCAAGTGTGCAAATTTTGATAAATAACACCTTCACATCGGGGCGGTAATTTGATTTCCTATGAGGTAATCTAAACTAATTGACATGAGAATTGAGTGCGAAACACACTGATGGTAAAGCTTCCTGGCACAATATTCACAGCAAGATGTTTCGGAGCGAACACGCCGCTGCTCGTCCTGCGCGACGCCTGTCGGTGCAGCTCATCCAATGACATGCCATCTTTTTTTACAGTGAAGACCTCTCATGTTTACTGACAAGCTCGTCCCTTCTCTCACCTATTTGGAAACGCACGCTCCCGCCATTGCTGCGATGCAGATGAGCAACAACAGAACACTGTGGAGAGTCTGAGTTGCCAGAAAACGAAGCGTTAGTCAAGGTAGAGTAGCAAAGAAGCCAGGAAAAAAAAAAGGAAAAGCAACCTATCAGTTAGTCATTTTGCCTAAATGCTGTCGCTGCAGTACACCACTGGTTAGAGGTCCCTTTTTTATTACGCCACTGTTATGAAATCTGCCAAGGAGCATCTCCTCTGACTCCGTGGTTAATGTAGCTCGAAAAGCAAATGGTCAGACATTCGTTCTTCTGCGCTCCCCTCATTACAGAGAGAGACGGGGAAAGAGAGCCACAGTACTTCTGTTCCTTCTCAGACAAGTATTTTGATTTTTATATGCACAGCGAGAGAAGGAGAAGGAGAGGGAGCTGCAGATTGCACTGTAAGCATTTTGAGCCCACTGATGAAAAAACAGCCACTGTTATTAAATCTATATTTAGATGTATGGGCTCCAGCGGCCTAGACCCTGTTGCATGGGACTCACTTGCCATATTAATGCCTGTAATTTCATCATCTCCAGATCGTGGAAATTGGGAAGTGTCAACATGAAAGAATAAATAATAATAATAAAGGGAGATAGAGAAAAGGGGAAAGAAAAGGCCAAAAAACACATTTGCTATTTCAATGCACAAAAAAGTATTAAAAAGTTAAAGAAAGTATGACTACTATTTAAGTAATAAAAACTGCAAATGTCAGTGTACATAGTTGTGCTATTTCCACCTGCAATCAATGAAAATAAGCTGCAACAATCCCCTACAAACATATATACATCATATCAACTTTAATGTACATAAAATATTTTGCTCCTGATATTTATAGTGATATTTGTTTGCTGTCATAGCAATGAGATAGCCACAAGGATCAGTTTGACTACCCTCATGTGGAGGTATGCATGAAAACAAAAACAAACTGAAAGAAAAAAAAATTGGCAGTTTATTTTTCCAAAAAACGTGTATTTGGTCAGTCTCTGAGCCGGTTATATCACCCGTCCAGGGTTGCACAAGAGGCTGTTGTGGCAGTCAAGCAGACCTTCCAGATGGCATCCACAGCATATGTGGCATGACCTTCTGCAGCATGGGTACACGGGGGCACCGAGTCACTGTGCAAACAGCAGGCAGGGTCCTCAGATGTGTGTGGCCCCCCTGGGACACGGCAGCAGAATGAGATGCCCATCACTCTGTGGCTCTGCAGATGCTCCTCACAACTGCCAGGCTTTCAGCTTCATTAGGCCTAGATCAGATACATACAGAGGAGTGCTGCCTGAGGCTATCGCTGCAGCCTCCCTGCGATGCGGGCACAGAGACACACACACATGCACACATTTGGAATCATTTCTAAAAGGAGCCAATTTCATCAGTGGAAAGATGTGATGGCGAGGGATTTCTTTTTTTTTTTCAGTTCTGTGTTTTGAATATGTGCACGGGAGGGGAGATAAAAACCCTTGTGACATGAAGGAGTCAGTGAATGTGCATGAATACAGACATCTTTTAATGAACATAGAGAGGAAATTTGTTTCAAGTTTGACCAAATAGTGATGGGCACCAGCGATACGGGAACGTCAATCACATCAGTATATCTTAGGTTAGCTCCTCGAAACAAAGTCGTGGGGGGACTTTTTTTTTCCCAATAAAAGAATTAAAGAAGAAGAAGAAGCTTCTGGAGACAGTGACAAATAAACAGAAATGACTGCGATCAAGGGGTCTTACTCCGATTCATTATCCCCTTTACTGTGAAGCCAGCTTGATTGATAAAGAGCAGATATCCCCCTTGGTGAAAAAGGAACACTTCCCCATGAGCAGTTGGACTTTTATTCATCACCGGCAGAGACGTTCCCCACCATGCAATATGTAATTAGTGTGTAATCCCCTGCCTTTTTAAAATGAGACCAAAAAATGATGATGCGGAACCATAATGAGATATTAATTCAGAAACACTGCAGATAGGCATTTATTTTCTTTTTTTCCCTCCCCACCTCAATAAAGCAATGCTGTATAAGTTATTACAAAGCTTTAATGTAGATACGGTTATTACAGCAATTTGTATGGGCAACCAGTGTTTCATTTCCTCTTCTGTCTGTCTTTTTCTCATTAAAACCTCAATCCCTATCCGTCAGTTGTCTGTTTGTTTGGAATAACTTATTGGCGTAAGAGACATACAGAAGATAGCGCAGGAGGGAGTGCAGCGTTACAAATATTGCACACATTTCTTGCCAAAAATGCACATTCTCATCCAGCCCGGCTCCCTGAATGTTGTCATGTGTGTCCAATTCTAGCACTTGGCTCAATCATGTAAAATTTGTCCCAGGTGACAGAAGCAGGTGGTCCACAATTTAATCCCCCCCTCTCCACCCCCAGGTACTAATGCTGTTCCACCCCTCTGATGTTGAGGATGTATATGCATGTGTGTGTCCTCTTATTTCAGTGTGTGCATCTATCTGGTGAAATTCTGATTAAATATTTGAATTAGACAGAAATCAGCCCCAATCAGTTCCCACTTTAGATTGAGGGGGTCTGAACGTTTGCAAATAAAAAATGAGAGCAGAGAACAGAAGAGCATTGTCCAAATGTGATTAATACGGAGAATTGTATTTGAATAATCGTGTTTAAATATTTGGCCAATCTATCAAAAAGTCAGTGACAATGTATCATAGCTAAAATTCTTTAGAGGAATTTGACTTGACAGTCATCACTTTTAATGTGAAACACAATATTTAACCAAATGGCCTCAAGCACAGCATTCATGCTATTAAATTATTACACACGCTACACCGTTTCTGACTGAAAAGCCTACATTACTTTCACCATTCATCAAAATGCCAAAAAGTCACTACAACACAAAATTAGAAGCCCATGCATATTTGGACATTTTAAATCCCACTGCTTCAGCAGATGTCGAGATTTTCTTTTTCTGGCATCCAAAGGAAGAGGGTTCTATTCAAGAAATTTCAAGTCGAGTAATTTTATACCTTCAATAAAAACACAGCTTTACCTTCCAACATTGATTTGCTGTTTGCATGTGCTGAAACATATTTGTCACCAGCACCGTTTCATATCTCACATTAGAAAGGGGAAAGGTACTCTCAGATTGCATTTTTGGCACTGTGTCAAGAGTGTAATTGAGCATGTGTGTTTGCGTGCGTGTGCGTCGGAGTGCATGTATGTGTGTATTTTGGGGTTGTGTGTGTGTGTGTGTGTGTGTGTGTGTGTGTGTGTGTGTGGCGGTGATGTTGGTGTTGGGTTTGGGTGGGGTGGGAGGGGGTGGGGTGGATGGGGCGGTGGGGGGGGTTATCCTGTTGCCTGGTAACAGGCCTCAGATTGACAAAGGAAGAGCAATTTAGGACTACTTTCCCCAGAAATCAATACAACAGGCCTGATGTGATGATGTGAGATTAGCCAAGGGAGAAAAGCCAATGTATTTGGCAGAGGTTACTTCATAACCAGGAGAAGAGGGTGTGGAGGAGATTGCATCTGAAACACTGAATATAAAGATATAAGGTCTGGGTACCTGGCTTCTGAAATCTCACTAAAATGAGACTTCTCTAGCCCTTGTCTCCCTCAGGTAATGAGAACTTTAGCAAAGTGAACACTCGTGGGGAGGGAAGAATCTGATTTTAGCTTTCTTGTTTAATACCGTCTGTCAGACTGTCGCTAATATTGCCCTGGGCGAGGGGATACAGTGCAAGGCTGTAATATTGGAAAAGATTGGAGTGAGAAAGAAATGGAGTTGAATAAAACTTTAGGACAGCTGTAGACATGTAGACTCTCTCTATGCATAAAACATGTTCACTGACGAAAACCAGGAGGTTCAAAATCATTGAACTTGGGGGAAAAAAAAAGTTGTTATGCTGAAAATTCAACACCGTCCCATTGGATATAGCTACACTTTAATGCAGGATTTATTGTTTTCCTGACAACAGCTTCATAAAATATGAAAGGTTAGTGATGGAGTGCGACAAGTTATAACTTCTGAATGCATTTTACTTACTTTTAAACATTAACACAAGGAGCGGCAGATGAAGCTGTAACCATTATATTACATTATAACAACATTATAAGGTTGTTAAGTTATAGTTGCAGACGTGTCAGAAAACAGTTTTTACACAATCAGCAGACTTGGGGTAATATTAGCTTCTTTATTTTTGTTTACAGGCACCAGATAAATGGATATTTGATTTTCACCTTTCTTTCAGCTCTGTTTTGGTCTCCACCAACTCTTGAGGGAAATATTTGACTCTTTAGCTATTAAATGCTGCTTCACCAAACAGTTACTACCTCAGTATGGAAGTAGTATAGTGCCAGGCAGGTGGTGGGCAGAGGGTGTATAGAAGCATTTAACTGCTATTCTAAATGTGTGGCTAGAAGCAAGGTTGATGAGAGTGGCAATACCGAACCAAAGCAGTGAAGATGTCGATTTATAGGAGAGAGGAACTGCAGAGTTAGGATGTAATTCTCCATGGGTTCATCACTAAAAACAACACCTTTTACATGACACATATCCTTTTTACTCACCAGAAATCTAACAATATTGACTGGTGCAGATGTAAAAATATTTTTTTCTTGCCATGCTTTGTTATCATTTTAGTTGTAAGAAATACTGATTAAATAAATATTCAGGCAGTGGAACAAACAGGATTTACTTGCAGAACTTGAGGGATTAAAGGGAGCCAGCAAAGCAGGGAGCCAATCAACAGTCTGTTTGATACAGAGAATGCATCAAACAGAGAGTAAGCCAGAGATAGCGCCTTTTTGTTGACCACCCCAGAAGTTAGCTCCATGCAGGGTTTCACAGATATGAGGTGGAAGCTGTGCAAACAGCTTGTCCAAAGACATCCAGGTTAGGTGAACTGGAAACTCCAAATTGCCCATAGGTGTGAATATAAGTGCAAATTTGTTTGTCCATCTTTATGTGTGAGCTCAGTGAGAGACTGGCGATCGGTTCATCTCTTCCAATGCATGCTGGGAGAGGCTCAGCGAAGCATCTGTGACCCTGAACAGAATATTCACTCACAGATGAATGGATGACTTATGCGCATGTTTTGTTCGACAGTCTTGTGCAGCTTTCGGACGTCAATGCGCGTACACAGGTTTTGATCCAGCATCAAGCTAAACACAAATATAGTCTCCTTCATACATTTTAAACTCTGTATGAAAATCATGTTGTATTGGATGACAAAACCAGCGCCTTAAATTCCGTTAGAACAGCAAACTGTGTTGTTATACATACAGGAAGCCAGCAGGGGCACATTTTGGAAAATGGCAAAGAGCCCAATTCCAGCAAAGGCATTAAAATGCTATTAAAAGTTACAGAGGAGTGCGCTAAGTGACACTGCTAGATTTATCCTGAGAAGACAAAATATTACTGCTACTTGGCCCGTGGCAGGTGCTAATTTGCAGCAGTGACGACACGACACTTACAGAGCACGCGGAGGGTTTTGCCTAGCCTGGAAGGTATGGAGAGTGAGAAGGGGGCGTGAAACAGAGACACCGAGGCACACACAGTGACCAGACAGGGGGAGCAGATAAGCTGGTAGAGGGAAAGAAAAAGCGAGACTGATACACACTCAGTAGCTAATCTGGATGACTGGGAAAAAAAGAGATGAAGGATTAGGGAGAGAAACATTCACACAGGCTCTCTCCCCGACTATAGCCCGGTGTAACAAGACCCCTGTAAGGCTGGACAGTGGAGGCTCTTGATGGGCAGGAATGCGGACCTGAGAACACAGAGAGCAGATTGATGGGGACCGAGAACGGGAAAGAATGCATCGACTCCCGTGCCAGTGGGAACAGAACGGCAGAAGAGGATCACCGTGACCTGTGCTGACACCTCTGTCATCGCAAGTCCTCTGTCTCAAGCCAGGGAAAAGAGGGGGTAATGGGGAGAAAGAGCGGAGGAGGAGGAGGAAAGAGAGGGAGAGTGGGGCCGAAGGTGAAGGGTGGTGGGTCTTCTCAGCCTGACAGCAGGAGGCAGAATGTGTCCAGACTCCAGAGGAGGAGCGTGTTGTGTATGCAGTCTAACCCTGCAGGGAGTCTATACTAGCCTGTGATTGAGAAAGACGGGTAGTGAACGCACACAAACAAACATCACTTGCCTTTCGGAGGGCGCGTTGGAAAGTGTAATTTCTTCCAAATTAAAAACATGACCAGACGCGTTAAAAACTGACCTTCAAAGACCTTTCTCAGGCAACGTTTTATCTTTGCAGCGCAAACAAAATGTGAATAATGGGCAAGGTGAGACATCACTTCAAAAGACTGTCATATCAGCTCGTCAGCAGCAATGTTCGGAATCCGCCAGATTTGCAATCAGCTCTCATATCAAGTCCATAATCAATTCATTGATCAGTGCCTGGGATGAAGTCGAGCAGAAACACAGAGTCACCCTAGAGAAATGAACTCCACAGTCTTCCCTACACAATGATGAGGCAATCAACCCTAATAAGCTCTCTCTCTCTCTCTCTCTCTC
>JAOXYL010000113.1:11116382-11127772 GCA_028564955.1 Terapon puta | reverse complement strand
AGGTGGGTGTTCTGTTTTATATTTTCAAAAATTCATATTGAAGGCTTACCTATATGACAAACAGAGAAGTACTCTATAACTGCTACCTAAAAACATTACAGCTATAAATAAAAGTATGAAAATCCATCTAGAAAGGGCAGCCAGTGTGACAAAACAAGGCTCGGTGGCCTTCAGTCTCACACACAATCTGGGCAGAGTGACAGAATTTTGAGGGGCAAAGTCACACTCAGACCTTGGAATATGTTATGCTATGGTTTCAGCAGAGAGTATGGATATTGGTATGGATATAGGGGAGAGGGAAGGAGGGGCTGCGTTTGTGAATGTCCCCAGTGACCAGAGCGCGTGCATGGCTGATCAGTCTGTGGCCTGGTCTGGTCCACGATGACTGATGAGTTGGCAGTGGACCTTGGAGGTTTGGGTGATAGCCTTTCAGTGTGTGATTCACGGGGAGCGCCCTGTGCACTGACATCCCCTCACACTGTGATTGAGTTCACAATCCTGTGCCGTTCCTCCCAAGTATATATGGCTCCCAAATAAATAAATGGCAGAATCATGAGATCCCAACTGCAATACAGCAGCTGTAACAGTCCAGGATACAACCACTATGCTACAGATAAGATTATCTATAATAGTATTTTTTTTATATCTGTTTCATGATGTCTGCTCATACCTCTGCATACGTATAAGTGTGGCTGGGTTAGTATGACATTATCAGTGAGTTATCTGACCCATAGACGCAGCAGCTGCTTAGCTTAGGATAAAAACAAATTCATTCAAATGTATCACAAAAAACCATTATCACTAATTAAAATGTTCTAATTTGTTCAATTATGAACAAAAAGTGTGTGTTTTTTCCCCTTTATACTAAGCTAAGGTCTCGAGTCTGTAACATTATATTTAATGGACAGATATGGCACTGATCTTTTCATATAATTCCCAACAAGACATGTCCAAAAATGTCCAAACTGTTCCCTTAGATTCATTGGCTGCACCCGATGTAACACCTTATCAGTGAACAGTTTGTGCTTGTTTGTTCTCTGACTCCTTCGCTGTTGACCTAAACAAGGATGATGTCAGCATCCTTACTATCAGTCTCAGCGTCATCGCCTCCTTCCAGCACCTTCTCCCCCCCTGCTGTTGCATTAATAAAGGGTGAACTCCTTGAATCGTTCAGGTTCCTCACGAGCCTGGGCAGCCTGATTGTCTCCACCTTTCCTCGCACACAGACCTCTGGCAGAGCATTTGATATCATGTAAAAGAGGATTTGCGCAAATAACTCTGTAATCTCCAACAGCCAGTAACGGGGTGACGTAATTGTTGCTGTTAGTGAATAACGAGGCAATATGGAGGTGAGTCATTCCTCAGTGAGAATGGGGTCTTAGCCAAAGTCTTTAAGCAGATAAGCCTGTTTGGGCTAATGAATGGGCAGATTCAGAGATGTCATCTGAGATTTCTCCTCCTCATGTAAAAGGCAACAGGACATGCTGAGGAAGGGCACACAAGTGTACTGAGATAAAACCATTACAGTCAATAAAAGAATTAGAGAATATAGCGGTTTTGCAATTCATATTATGTTAAATCTTGTTAAGATCCATGAGAAACTGTATTAGAAATATATGATTTTATGAAAAGAAAAAAAAGGCAGTAGTCTTTGATGCAGACAATAAAGACATCCAGGATGCATGACTATCTAGTTGCTGTTGTACTAATATCAAAGCATCACTATCAGCACAGCAACATTTGTTTTTCGCCACCGCACCCTTATTAAGGGTGAAATTAGCTGCGCTCGAAATGAGTGAGAGCTGCATACTGAACTCCTCATAATGCCGGAGCCGTGGACAGAGATAGGGATCAGGGTGGAAAGCAGGACGCACCGTCTGTCCAGACCTCAGATGTTCAATGTGAGAGCCGCTCGTCTTATCAGTCCCCTGAAATGGCCCACTAATTGGGGACATGTTTCTATGAAATGTGTATAAATTGACGGTAATTGCTTTTGTATGCATGGAAATGCTAATTTTCCTCTATAATGGCTATCAAGAGAAACATACAAACTAGTTCAGTGGGTTCCTGTATCATGGACAGGAGAACAATAAATAAATGCAGGCCATGTGCGCAGTCCTAATGTAAAGCAAATGCAAATTTGAAATGGAACTACTATATCTCATCCTTTCGAGTGCTCCTATGGTAATTACTGACTAAAACATACACGACTGTGGCCTCCCCATCTCTTGTTTTCTCTCCAGAGAATAGAACGCGGACATGAAATGTGGCATCAGAACACTTTTCTGAGGCGATGCACCCACTTGAGATGCTGACTGCTTGTGATAACTCCTGGGTTCAACGTCCCATAGGCAGAGCTTTGGAATAATCCATTCTCCATACAGATTTCTCCCACGGAAGCTGCTTTATCCCATTATCACAGGCATTATACAAATGTATACCGCTGTAATCCACACACTTAGAGCCCGATGCTTTTGGAAAGAGCCGTGTTGTTGATGACAAACCGCCTCCGATGCAGCAGAACACAAACAGACTCACTCTGTTACAAGTCAGTACAAGGACTGGAGGTAGGCTATGTTCACAACAATTAAAGTTTGTTTGTTTGTGTGCGAGTGTGTATGTGAATGTGTGCATGAGTACACGTGCTGGTGCAAATGAGCGTTCTGAGCAAACTATTTTCTGAGGGAGATGTTGCGTGCAGAGAACTTGGTCTCGGCCGTATGGGGGTGTTTAACATATCCAAGGTCTCCAGCAGAGACATACAGAGACACAAGCGGGTCACGGGGGATGCTGATAGCTCTGTGAACTCAGCAGGTGGTTGAGCGCAAGACGTGATAACTAGATGTTCTCGATGACAACAGTGGTAGAGCTGGTCTGTCCCTAATGTACTGTATTTGCCTAATAACACAGCAGGCTGCAGAGGTCTGGGTGTGATGAGGAAGAACCCCCCATCACAAACACAGGAGAGGATATACAGACATGCTCCATATACCCTCCAGGCCATGTGACCCATGAAGGGCGAAGGATATATAAAAAAAAAAAACAAAGAGAGAGAGAGAGAGAGAGAGAGGGTGTCTGTATATCAAAGACAGAAAAAAAGAAGAAAGAAAACATTTAATCCTGCAAACTATGGTTTTCTCAGCTGCTGTTAATTGCGAAAATTGGTGCAAACCAGATAGGCTTTTTGGTCTGGCAGAGTCTTGCAGACATTATTGTTGAGGTGAAGCTTGCCAAGTGATGGCTGAGATTTATGCTTCATTGGCTTGCGCAGTGCTGGGGGAGACATCATCCACCAGCAGATGTGCACAGCTCACCACTCTCTGCCACCTCTATAATTGACATCTGCATGTAAGAGAATCGCAGCGGCACCAGTCTGTGCCATGTTTTCTGGGAAATAAGGCAGCGAATAAGCAGAGCACATCCTGAGAGGTTTGCATCAACTGTCTCGCTAATGCCTGTGAGTGCTCCGGCATTAATGGAACATATTATGCCTCAAATTATGGAATCATATACAGCAGCTGTTGATCCAATTTGGATGTGGTGCTACAGCTAAAACAAGTCCCTCCAGGGAGGGATGCCTGGTTTTGGTTTCTATGGCAAGATTCTGATCTCTTCAGCTGGCGTCCGCGGTGCATTTCATGACTTTATGCAAAAATCCTCAATTACTTTGGAAAGGATAAAGACATGCCTCTGAGGATGGAAGTGCAGAACTAACTACAGCGGAATGATCAATAGAACAATGCGATCTGCAGAGGCCTCTGAACAAGCCACTACATCCCAGTGATTAAATCCATACAAGTGCATCCTGTTATTGGTTCAAATCTTGGGCTATTGGATTCAGTTGTAGCAAAGTGTCACTGAGTTTCCTGATGACTTAATATTTCTTTTCCTTTTTCCATTTGCCTCTTTTTTTTGTAATAAATTGTATTTTCTGAGGGTTTTCAGCCCTTTGTTTTCATATGTATATATAAATATATATATATATATATATATATACATATATATATATACATATATACATATATAGAGGTAGGCTATGTTCACAACAACATATATATCATCTGATATACTATACTATTATGATATACATCAGGAAACTCAGTGACAAACTCCTTGTAATATATACTTTAGGAGCAGTTGCAGAAAACATAATAATTTTTCATATCTTGAATTATCACATATACACTGAACAAAATTAACTTCTACCTTCAACTGGGATTAAGCACAGCCAGCGTAACTAATCAGATTTCTATGACGGAGAGAATTCATTGAGATTTACTGTGGGCTCCCCTCCATTTGGGGTTAATGAGTGTCTTCCACAGTCCTCCTCATAGCTATTTCATACCTCGGGGATTTGAATAATTCCCATTGATAGTTTCAAAATCTCAAATGAGACAGGATTAATCAAAAGCAGAGAAAGTAAAGCTGATGAGGGTGAAGCGGCACGCAAGGATGAGGATGTCCAAATCGGGAGGAAGGTGACTAGTTATATGCAGTGGGCAACATATTCACATTATTTTAATGGCTGGTGGGGGTCTGTGACTGAAACAGTGTAAGTAGCTCCACACGAGAGCGTAATGATATTTAGAGCTCAAAGTGTGCTTCCCCGCTCTAATCAAAGGACATTTCTACATACTGTAGCTGTCATTTTTAATAAAAAGTGATGATCGCCTATGGTATCACACCTTTTTTTTTTTGGTCTAGTAAGGTTCAAATATGGGCTACTCATTATGATGGTACTTAATTGGCGATCGTCTGCTCCATTCACTGTTACTTCTTTTTGGAGCCAGAGAAAAAAAAATGAGCACTTTGTCTGACAAGGAGGATTCAGTATGTTGAAGAGCTTCCAGTTTGTATGAAAGGTATATTTTCTGTCAAATACAAAGACATGCTGAAGCACAAAACAAATGTTGGAGTCAATTGACTGATATGTTATAAAAGCACTGGGATGAAATAAGAAGTTGTACCCGCATTTTGCCTGTACTTTATTCTCGGTCATCTCTACGTGTTTCACAAAAGCACCGATGTCTATCTTCCCACATCTATTCATTCATCTTAGACAAGTCAATTTCATTATTCACAGCAGGGCTGTTGAAAAGCGTGTAGAACTTGAGCGCTTGCAGGGTGGTAGCCCTATGTGGTACGGGCATTGGTATTTAAGTTCCCTGGGATAAATCATTTACGTCAATTCAGTTACTGATGAGGCATGAATACATATGGAGAATTCTGTTCAGACGTGATTTATTTTAATTGTCACACTGGGACCTGCTATTACACTGCTGCAGAATGGGTCACTGCATTAGAAAATTAAAGCAGAGGCTCTAATTTGAAATCTATTTGTAAATTCTGGCCTGTGGGATAAAGATGTGCTGAGCGCATATAAATGCCCTCCCAGAGTGGCTTGAAGTTCTCCTAAACTGGCGAGCAGTCACCTGGGTGCGTCACTCCCTCCCAGGCGCACTCCGCCGCTGTGCTCAGTCTGAGGGAACTCAAATTAAGCTGCAGCAAAGGCACATGTCTTACATGAATGAGCGAGTGTGTGCGGCGTCTGGGGTGTGAGGTCAGCAAGTGTGCAGCATGCCGGAGGCTACTTATGTTCTGGATTTCACGGGCTCCATTTCCTTGGATCATTTAATACTTTTCCCCCATCCACTTTTGGGGATATGTCAGTGGAAGTTGAAGATAGCTGGCAGTGATGCAACTTCTGTAATGAGCGATTTATGCAATTAAATCTGTCGAACTTCTGCGTATTTAACCCCGTTATTCAAAGCTGCCACTTTGTGATGTGACAGCCCTGCTGCAGTTAATGTCAAGAGCGGCATCTTAACTGTTTGTCAGTGTCAGTGTAAAGATTTATGTCTAACCTTCCAACTGTGTAGTTTGAGACTGTTCCCAAAAGGCGTGCTCCCTCATGGCATGTCACATCTACTGGCAGACAGGCCAGGACCCCCAAAACCCTGTATGACAGGTTAGAGTGCAGAAAGTAGCTCATAAAACTGCTCTTTCACATGGCCTTTTGTCTTTTGTTGTCATCAGTGTCTTCTCTGCTTTGATGTCTTATACAGTTTGGGAGTGTATTGTTCCAGACTCACTGTATCTGCTTTGGGGGAGAAACAGAGGTCACAGATCTGTTCAGACTGTCTGGAAAAATATGACTTTTCTGCTTCGCGGCCAACTTTTTCCTTGCCCTGTCTCGCATCTTTTGGCAACATCATTGCGGGAGTCGACCATGAAAGAGCAGATTTTAATCAAAATGCTAACCAAATTGGCAATAACATAACAGTGAATCAAGTCCTTTCAGGTTTAGTGTGCAGAGGTGTGTGTGAGTATTATTGCATTGTGATTACAGAACAAAGCACAGTGCTGTCAAAAGCTCCTGCTGCGACATGGAGAAAAAGCTCAATTTAGCATATATTTTTGACATTGAAAATAAATGGTGAATCACGACTCCCCCACTCCAAGGCGAGTGTTTTTTTTGCAAATAAACAACCTAAGTTATGCTTACTGTTGGACGCTTACAGGTACAGTTACATATGAGGCAAATAAGCCAAACTTTCCTCTATGTGAGATATTCTACATGCAAAGCCACGTGGTGAAGTGAACAACTGTTGAACGTAATTACTAAGAATATTGGGCCGATGTTCAGTTCAGTTCACAAATTAAGTTCTCCATCGTAAATGTGATGAGCTGAACGGTAGAAACCCAATATAGTGTCCTCACAGGATGTTTTTTTCCACATTTTACTAAGTAGCACGCTTGGACGTGGAAAGCAATGTTTTGATTTACAAGAATTGATATGAAAGAGTCAAAGAAATTACTTTTGATTTCGGAAGCAGCACAGGTGTGTCAATGTGTCGCATCAATGAGCCTCTTCCTGTGGCTCCTAATCCGCTAACTTTTTAAAAAAAAACATTCATATAATATAATAACCAGGCTTATTCAAAAGCATGTTTTATGTGCATAGTGAAAGATTGATCATTTCCATCACAGCACCTGCGCGAGGAAAACGTACACTTTCCTTTATTCTGCAAGGACTTTGAGTATCATTTTTTTAATAGACCTATGTATTCTTTCTCCTCCAACGCAGAAATCACTTGCTTCCAAATGGGCTTTTTTTTGATAATGATCAATCATGAGCCGAGTGAGCGGTGGGTCTGAAATAATGAGATCCTATTTCCCTTTCATTCTACCTTTGCCTTCCAATCGTAAAGTCAAGTTTAAGTAGAGAGAGAGGATGATAGATTAGTTGAGAGGGTTTCTGACAAGAGGGGGGAGAGGGAGATAAAGAGAAAGAGAAGCCGAGGAACAGCAGCTGTTCCATCAAGCTTGGATAAAAGTGCTGCGTAATGTGCCCCCCTTTTGAAATGCCGCGGTACCTCCAGATCCCCCATCGACATCTCAGCAAGCAAAGGAGGAAGTACAAATGAGATCATGACAATTGGAAAAATTCCCCGGAATGTCATTCAAATCTAAAAATAAAAAAGCAAGGCAAATCAATTATCCAGTTTGTGGCCTACAAAAACAGACTGTACGAAAGCGGGGAGAGCTCGAGAAACACAGCGCCGCGGTGAGCACATCAGGGCTTCTGAGGAACAGTGGGAGTGATGGGCATGCGAATGTGTGTAAATCTTTCAATTGACATTTCATCATGTGCGCTATGTTGCCTCATCTGCTCATAAATCAGGGAGCCGAGTGTCATAATTTCCATATACAAACATATCTGCTGCTGATGCTCGGGTGGCTCGATGTCAAACACCGCATCTCCCAGTCCAACCTCTCTGCTGACTGATGATTAGCTGGGGAAGAGACTGTCCAAGGGAGGGGACCTGTCTAAATAATGCTTGTCTCATTTTCTCAAATTGTCACATTCAAAATAACAGAGAAAAAAAGTAGCCCGTCAGCACATTCACCAATTTTGAGGAAAACAATGGTGGAGATTTAGATCAGAGTGATGCCGCTCTTTCCAATGTCTGTCCATTGATTTTAAGGCCAGAGCCAGACGTTGATTAGTTTAGCTTTGCGCACAGCAGGGGCTACAGCCATCCTGGTTCCACCTACCAGGAACCTCTGAAGTGCACTAATTAACAAGTTATATCATTTATGTTCAACCCTTGCAAAAAAAACCCCAAAAAACAAACAAACTCTATTTGAGTATTTCTTAGCCAGGTCCAGTCACTTGCTGGAGTCTCTGCCGGTTGCCTGGCAATTGCTCAGAGGTAAGAAAACACAACACATAACCATCCTGTTAAATGCAGAATTGTCTTTTTTTGCCCTTTTTGTCACAGATTAAAAAAGGCAATATAATGCGTTAATTAATGAGCTTTAGAAAGGTGCCGTCAGGTGGATTTTGTTGCCTTTGGAAAGAGCCAGGCTGTTTTTTTTCATCCTGTTTCCAGCCTTTATGGTGGCGTATGAAAGTGGTATCAGGCCTGTCATTTAGCTCTCTTTCAGAAAATGAAAAGTACATTCCCCCAAACGTCCGACTATTGCTTTAAAAGCGAGGGGGGAAAGGGCCTTTGTTCAGCAGCTTTTGGGAACAATACGTGTGTGAGATGTTGACGATGCTGCACGTGTATGTCTTTCACTCCACTGACAAGTCTGAGGATTGGTCTCAAAACATCTTACTGACTGGTTTTTACATTGTTTGTTTGTTTCAGCAAACCACTACAGTAAAAAAAAAAATGTTCTTCAGAAATGCCGTGCCGCATTGCTAATGGAGACATCTGCTTTGACGCAGTCTGCCATCAGCGGCTTCGCACATTAACACAACTCAAGTCGACGACAATGAATTTCTTCCTAAAAGTACCACACGGCATTAAATATGAGTTGTTTGTGTGATAATCTTTGTCGCTGGTGTCACACTCAATGGCAGGGTGTGTATGTGTGTGTGTGTGTGTGTGTGTGTGTGTGAATGTAGTGACAGTTTTCTTTTGAGAGTTACAATCTTTTCTTTTGAGAGTGTCTTCTTCTATAATATTTGCTCGTGGTGGATTTATAGAAGCACAGTTTGTTTTGTGCATTGTCTCCAAATCGCAAAAACAGCAACAAAAAAAAAGAAGCCATCATCGTACCTCTTATGAAACAAGCATTGTGAATTCATACCTCTGCCTGCTACTTCTTATTGGAACGAAAAGATATAACACCGGCGCCATTTCTTGGGGCCGAAAATAAGGTTTGAATCATGTGAATGAATATGTTTTGGTTTTCTGTGCTCCAGCAGCTCCGGCTCCTTTTTCCACATTTCAAACCTTGTGATTGGTTCTCAGACAGTGCATAATATAGATGTGATATCTGGGTCGCGGGTGTCCCAATATGGAAGCCATGTTGCCTGCATGATAATCAGTAATCCACTTTGCTCTGGCTCTGGCCCGGCCGCTGACCCCTGATGACCTCCTCAGAATTGATTTTGCGCTTGAACCCGAAGCAGACTCAAATTAAGCCAAGATACCAGCAAGAGAGGGAGAGAGTGAGAGAGAGGGGCAGAGGTGAAAACAAAAGAGATGGGAGAGAGGACGGAGCAGCTTTTTGGGTCTACTGAAAGACGGTATTTAGCCATGGGAAAGATAGATGGTTACAATGACTTAGTTTGAGAGAACATCTGTAGGAAAGCAGGCAAAATGACGAGGGCCTTGTGAAAAGCTTAATAGCCTAATTTCCTGCCCAGCCCGGCAGAAATATCTGTCTGATGCTGACAGCTGATGAAAATGCACCAGGATTTGATTTTCTCCCACGTGGAGAACAAGTTAAGGCCTATCTCTTGCTCTGTAAAGTCCCGTAGGCAACACTGTGTGTGTGTGTGTGTGTGTGTGTCTGCGAGAGAAAAGACAGAAATTCTGGCCGTGGCCGCTTCCTCCTCAGGGCTAATGACAAATTTAGTGATAATCGTCATGTTTTAATTGATGTTTCCGCACCACTGACTCAAACCACCGGTGGATTACATCAGGGGGATGAGAGATACGAGTAGTTTTTTGTGCCCACACTTCCCTTTGCTCGCCTCCAATGGAGTCCGCCGCTCAAGGCTTTGGTGCACAGCGCAGGCAGCCCACTTCTGGGACGGCGCAACCTTCTCACAGTCGCCGCATGAGGTAGATGGTACATGCTGTCCCATCTCCACGCCGCCGCTGTTGGACTGGGTAGAAAGCAGCACTATACGTGCGGCACGCTGCTTGATTGCCCGGCGGCCCCCCAGCGTGCCGCGCTATGGAGAGGACTAATGTATTTATAACCTCTCTCATATGTGCGCTGGGAACAAATTAGAGACAAATGAGGCAGGATTCCTCAGCTCGCCCCGGAAAGCTGTGAAATTAGGGCAGCATCGTTTACAACTTGCACCAGATCACAGCAGCAAACTAATGCAAAGTTAAACATGCTTCTAGAAGTGTCTATACTGTATGTTACTGCCCATGTGTTGCATCATCACATGCTGGGTGCTTTGTGCATGTTGCTTTGAACATAAGTGTGTTTTTTTGTCTTTCTTGACTGAAACATGCAAAACATCATTTCTTTCCCTGCTTTTCGTTTTTCTGTTACGCAGGACCTTCTTTGACGATCAAGTCACTGAATACGGATGAAGGTTTAAGCTGCATAATGTTTAATCTAACTTCCTTACTCAAACTATCTTATCCAATAAATTTTGTGACGCAATAGTGCCGAGAGGGGGAAACTGGCTCACATCTCTGCTTCATGAATGTACAAAAAGGAACTGAAATAAATATGAGTTCCTACTGAGTTTTGTGAATTTTAGGAATTTTTACACACACACACACACAGCCGGTGTGTGATGTTAACCAGCCATTCTAGCAAACTGCCTATGTTATCTGTAGCAAATTTGTGCAAATAAACGAATGTTGATAGCTTTCAGAGGTTTTCTCTCACCTTTTCTTATCTTGTTTGCTGCCAATTGGTCTACATCTGCCTCCAGTTGTTATGCTTCACTTCCATTTTTCTAACAGAGGTTTTCATCTGTCTCTCCAAAAAAGTTAAACATGTTTAGTTCTGATTTTCTTTTTTACCTTAGATGACAACTAAACATGTTTTCATTGGTTTTTTCGTCATTCAAAGTGGTGTGCTAGCTGAAGCTGTTTTAATAATGTTATCAAAAGTACCCTCCATTAAAGGTGTATTACGTCCTTGCTCTTTATGTAACAATGTTCATATGGTCTAACAGATACATATTTATGTACAAACTATACACACTAACACGCCCAAACCTATCACATCTAAAAACTGTGCATATGTTTTTCTACCTTATAATGGCTTATGTGATGAAACTTTTGTCAGTAGTTGTATGAAAAAAAAGTAAAAGTAAAAATAAAAAAAAACTCCCTCTTCAAAGTGACAGAGAATGTCACATTTTCAATAGTTCACTTCCAGACACACAGTGTCTGCTC
>JAOXYL010000113.1:11079949-11102784 GCA_028564955.1 Terapon puta | reverse complement strand
GGGGCATTAGAGAGGAAAGAATAGCATAAGATGGCCTAGTGTCATTGGAAAGGCCCACAAGCACATAAAACACATAATTCTGCGTGTTGGACATCTCTGTTTAAATATACAGGAATGGCTATTGAATGACACTGGGGTGCCAATCTTTTCATTTCTCATAACACCCCCTTTAAAAAATACAGTCTACCCAAGAATTGCCTTATATTTTTCTTCCTAATAAAAAAATGAATTCCCCTGGAGGGGCCACAATTACATGTTTCTCAGATGAGGCGTCGGGTCAGGATCAAAGTCGGGGTCTTGTCATCTCCGATTTCATTTCAGTTGTCCAGAGGAGCCTAATTGTCAATAAGGTGCAGCTGCATTGACACCTGTGACACGGTGCTGGTTTGCCTCGGACTCCTGGCCTCACTCGCTTACTGCCCACCAGAGAGTCGCGAGCCTGACCGTCTCTCCAGGAGTGACGAGGCATGCCAATACTAAAAAGGTTGCAATTTATGAAAGGCCGTGACATCAAAGCGCTGATCAATGTCCTCCACGGGCCTCAAACAGAGCACAGAGATTGATTCTATAGGTGATATTGTTACTGGAGATCTGCCGACGCACTGGAAGTGTCAAGAGGGGACGCACGCTCAAGTTCAAAACAGGCTATTCTAAAGGATTTGCGTCAGTCAGACTAGGTGGTTGGACAGTGATGGGAGACCTCGGTGACCCCACAGGGTGATGCGTGCTCGTCAGAGACAGGTTTAAAGTGCAGACTACAGGGGGAATATTATATTATGGTGAATAGCTGCCTCTCTGGCCAGTGGCAATCAAACAGCCTCTCTTGGCTAAGACCATTTTATTACGCTCGCGCAGCCCTATGCCGTCGTAAGGCTGCAATGGGTTGGATGGATGGATGGATGGATGGATGGGATTCTTATGAGATGATCCAGACAGGTCTACCCAAGGGGAGGTGGAGTACATTAGTGTACATCAATGCCAGAGGAGGAGACATTACTGTGTAGACCCCCATCCACCGTGTGTCATGCACATAGGAACACTCGACTGAGCTTGAGAGCGACTTCAGAAGCCTGGGATCGGGTGCAGCCACAAAGATATAAACATAATATACCGAGACTATAAATAATATCAAAAATAAGTAGCTGTTTGTCTTATGCATTATGGATATTTTCAAAGCTTGACCTGGATAACAAATGCAAAAAGGCTGTTCACGTTTTTTTTTGTTTTGTTTTGTTTTTTTTTCCCTATCCCCCCACCACCCCACACCCCCTCCCTGTTAACCATATGCTTTCCCGTTGAAGGAATTCATTGCAAAAACAAAAGACCACACACTAATGCAGGCAGACAGTACTTTTACAGTGTGTGTCAGTAAATTACACACAAGTCTGGATGCACACACACCCACATACACACACACATACACACATACACATAGGTGCAAACACAAATGCATACTATGCACAACCACCACTGGCTCCCTTTTGTGTTCTGGAGATGTAGTTAGACCAGTGTCACTGTCTTTACAAAAACAGTGACAGAAACACTAAAACAATGTCTGGAATGGACAGGAAGACTCTAGGGCATCATGAATAAATAATAATACTCAAAAGCAAGCACTCCTTATTGTGTTGTATTTGTCGATGCTGGCAGAAGCACAAGGATGTGGGTGCAGGGCTGGCTAGCAAGGAAATAAATAAATAAGCAACATGTTCAAAAAGTGCAAGCTGTGTGACATACAAGCAGTGTCCAGTGTTGCAGCACCCCCAGCACTGCACATTTAGGATTGTTATTCTTTCTCTTCAGAACTCACTTTGTGTTTTTCACAAATTCAGTCTGTCTTCCCCAGATTTGCTTTATTATTTAAAGGTACCTGGTGCATAAATCAAAAGAATCTAGTGTTTTCAACTTAAAATAAAAGAAAACAATACATTTGATTACCTTGACAGCCAGCGCTCTTACCCATCAGCAAGATAGGAAATCTTTCATTTTTGATGAATTACAGTGTGATTATAAATAAATAAACAAGACTGATGGTGTGGAATAAATCCAATTTACCATGCAGAAGATAATCAATACATTAACCTGGAATCCCATGCTAAAGCACCTTTAGTCGACAGTACAGTATGTGCTTGTTGACTTTAATTGCAACAGTGTTGGATGCAGAAGCCGGGGGCAGACAATTGATAGTAGCCATTAGCAAATGATTAGGTGGACAGAGATGAACTCTCCCACATTGATTTGGCTGGCTTACATTTCCGACTTTTGCAGGAGAATAAATAAATTCGCTATGGCAAATCTATAATGCATGACTTTATATTCATAATTTCCACCGGAGAGGCTCCTTGGCTCCCTGAGAGGCTGGCAGCTCGCTGAAATCAGGCATCCACCGTGTCTGTTTTGTGCCAAATCACAACAGTTTATTCAGCCAAACACAGCATTATAAAATGTATTGCTGTGAAGGTTTATAATGAGACTGAGATTGTGAAATGAAACCACAGGCTTCCCTTCGCACTGCTTTCTAGACATGGTGAAGCCTCCAACATATCAAAGACGTTCTTTATCATTTCCAATTATTGAGAAATATTGTCATTTGAGCCATCTGAACCACCAAGTCTAATTTGTTTACTTCAAGTGCCTTGGAAGCCTCTTTAATGTTTGAAATGAGATCCATTCCCTGTGGGTTGTCTTCTGCCCTGAAAACAAATGACAGATTGCACACAAGAAGCCCTAACTTTTCAACAAAAACAGACGCATAGTGCTCTTTTCTTCCCGTCGAGGCGCTTCACCCTGCCAAGTGCTTTACCTCCAAATCCCAACACGGTTGCTTTTCTTCAAACCCAGCATTTGTTTTAACCACATAAGGTCTCAATCAAAACATGGCCACTCTGCTCAAAAGTTCAGTGCTACATGTTGAAGGTGACTGAATTACTATTCTCATATGCTCACCTTCAGATTTCCAACTCTGAGCTCAACGGTGAGCTGTGCTCGGGTTGTTTGTCCATGTTCTAGGGCGCTTGGGCAGGCAGTAATCAAATAGAGGGGAACTGAGCGTATGGTGTCCTCAAACCTAATTTGGCTGCTTGCAGCTCTGACCCCTTGACCTTTGACATTCCAACCCGGCTGCGAAGGGTACCGAATCATTTATTTACTTTGTCAAGACACAAGCCAGACAAGGGGATTTCAGCCTTATGACAAGAATCTTTGGAACTCAAAACACAAATAAAAGGCAGATTAAAATGTAAACAGCCAAGGCTATCTGCCATGACCTCGCAATAACCGCCTGGCCCTTTTGGGTAATAATCAGTATTGATTCCCAAGAAACATCCTCACGCATTAAAACAGTCATTTTGCTGATTCCCACTGAGCCTGATCAATTAGATCAATTATTTAGACAATAACTTTCTGTGGCCGCAAATACTTGTCAATAAGAATCGCTCCACTGCAAAGAGTACCCGAGCCTGTGGAGGCTAATATACATATCAATACCTGGGCCATTTCTTTTTGCATGTTCACAAAGAATCTGTTGTGCTCAACAAATGGCATTAATCGGGGATCATTCCAGGGTCAAAGGTGAAAAGGAGAGGACAGAACCTGGGAGAGCACTTATGATTGACCTAAATGAGAAAAAAGCAGCAGGCTACCCGCTCTCTCTCCCCCGCTCTCTTTCTCCCTGTCGTTGCCTTTGCTAGTTTCTAACCATGTCTCTGGAGGATTATGCAATGGTGGCTTGCCACATATCTTTTTCCATGGCTATACTTGTGTAGCTTCACTTACCCTTAGCGCAAACTCTCAAGGCACACCCAACATTAAAAACTAGCTTTTGGAGTTAACAGTGCCTCCGTACAAGTTATTCATCTCCAGCCCTCTTGTTCTCCTGCTGAGCTCTTGCTGCTTCCTCAACAGTCAGCCTGCAGCAAATCCACATGTGCTGCTCAACTGCTGCTCGGCTGGATTCCCCCTCCTCTCCCTCCAGCCCTCTCCTAAAATAGACCCATCGCTGGGCCTCTGAACGTTTGGCTGTTTCCTTCCTCCCATCTCGTCCACGCCTGTTAGAGGGTTACAGCTGCTCTCTTGCTGACCACAGTTTCCATTGCTCATCACTGTTTAACTCCCAGACCCCTTCTGGAGTCCATTACCAAGGCTAACTTTCCCAGATTTATCACCGCTATGACCTGCAGCAGCCAAAACAGCAGCGTGAACGCGCCGAATGCTGAATGGGCTGTTCTGACTTTCTACAGGCTCGACGAACGGCCCGGCGCCGCAAAGAACCGACAGCATTGGTTATTAAAAGTATATTTCAAGTGCACCTTCTGTACACACTGCCTGAGTCTAGACAGTGTTATCTGTGTATGAAGCAGACGCTTTGAGAGAGAGTGACTGTGCAACATTGGAGAGCTGCAGCGAGGACGTCTTTGATTGAGACCGTGCTCCAAGTCAGCAGATGATGGGGCCGCTGCCATTTACATCTTTTCAACTTTATCTATGGTTATTCCAACTTACTGACGATTCATCCTTTTCCATCTACAGCTATGAGCCGCACTGCTTGAAACTCCCACCAATGACACGTGGAAAGAAAACATGTTCCCAACTTCACCCCAACGTGAGGATCGTCTCAGTTTGTTCCCACAGAACCTTGTCAGTCACGGGCTCTAAGGTCATTAAAACAACAAGAATTCAAACCATATTGCCAAATTGCAAAGGTCTCATCAGCACTTTTAGTATCGTGTGCTGCCTGGAGTTTTAGTATTCACAGCACAGAAACAAATCTAACCCCTATAAGTAATGCATACTGGATGAGGCGCCGCTGATGGTCAATAGATTTGCCACCCCGACCTACACCACTGTCTCTGTTTGTTTCCATTACAAACCAATTCTTATCATGCATAATGCATTCCTAAAATCACTCTGTTGTTAATTCATCAAAAAGAGAGAGAGAGAGAGAGAGAGAGAGAGAGAGAGAGAGAGAGAGAGAGAGAGGAACAGATTCACGCTGCTAGATTATGCGTGCCTGAAAAAGCTTATGGGAGAGACAATGAGTCTTCAGATGCCACGCTACAGTATTTTTGTTTCACATGATAGGCTTATTAATCACAGTAATGAATCATGAGACGGTTTGCAGAACAGTGGAATCAGGGGTAAACAAATGCAGATGATAAGCCGAGGATAAGGCCCTCTCAGACTAAATGCAAGTGGGGAAGACAGAGGAGAGAGGGAAGGAAAACAATGTTGGAGGAACTGGGGTGACTTATTCTCACAGGCTGAAAATCCAGCCTTTCAATTTACATCTCTTTGTTGGCTCCATCTTTATCACCTTGTTTGCTTGTTTGTTTGTTTGTTCACTTGTTCATTTGATGACTTGCTTTATAATATGGGGAAAAGCTAGTTGTGCATCTAAGTAATTACACTGTAATTGATGAGCTAATAGACATGTAAATTATGCAGTAGTGTGGCGGCAACAGAGTAGAAAGAGTGGAGTGTGTTGTATAATTACAAACTCCAGCTGCCACGCTCCTGTACAGGAGTCATAAATTAAGCACACAAAATTTGAATACCTAGGATTGGAGCAATTTTGCACTGTACTGTACAGCAATAATATTCCAGGTGGTTCTTATATGCCGGGGTGTCTTTTGCAGACGCGCTGTTCACCTTTACAAGGTGCAGAACCATGTGGTCCAGTGTAGTTTAGTTGATAAAGCATGTGCTTGTCATGGGTTAGGAGTTCAATTCCCAGTGGGATCACAAAAATGCACTCACATTACTGTAAGGTCCTTTGGGTAAACCCATCTGCAAACAGCATGTAGGCCCATTTTACTGCTTTACCTACTGCACACGCATGGTGTTTAGATCTCCGTTTTCAATAATATTTGATGTTCACTTCCTGAACTGTATCTCAGTGGTGATTTAAACACCAGTGGGTTTTAATGATCTGCTGTCATTCGATACTATTAGATACTTGCCATTCACTTTTTGCAATCCAGGACCAGCTTGAGACGTGTTTAAAGAGGCCACAAAATTATTGAAGCAATCCATCTTGTTTCTGCACACAACCGAACCCACAACCCCGTTTTTTTTTTTTTTTTTTTTTTTCACAGTGAGTACATTTGCTCCCAAAAGAATGCCCAGGTTGCATTGTTTGTACTCACATTATTAGAGGCCCGGACCTGTTGGTGGCACTGAAAGAGAGAGGCGCGATTATAACCATGGCATCAGAGGAGTCATCGGTACAGGCTGACAGCTTGTAGAGCCCTCACGCTATCTGTTACCCATACTGTCCCAGTCCTCCTCTGTGCTCCTGTACGTAATTACAGTGGTTAATCTTCTCGTGCTCCCCTGTCTCCTGCCCACTCTCTGCCTTCCTTATTAGCCCTCCCTTGCCCACCTGAGATTTTTGTCTTCTTCCTCTCCAATTTTTCCTCTCGTGGTAGCAGAGTAGTCCAATCAGAGTTGCCATTGTTTATTGTGATAAGTTGGGATAATGAACAAATGACCTGCCACCTGGAGCACTTAGAGCCTGGTGTTAAACTCGGGTTATAAAAACCTCTTCCAGCTCTATTGATTTACTGGCAACATTTGATTGTACCCACGGGGCAGGGGGCCTGCAAGGCTGCACAGAGCTCTTACTGTTTTACAGTCCTTATTACACCAAACAAATAAATCTCCTGACCATTAATTCACTGCCTGTGCCCTCACTCTCCAGACTGATAGGCCAAAAATCAGAACAGATTCAGGCTGCTCGGCAGAGTCGGCCAGATAACTAGGTAGTTAGAGGCAATGTTTCTTTTCTGTGTGCCCCGCTCCATATTGGATTAGCAGACCGCAGACAACTTTGAGTGTTCTCGGAAGATTTTATGATCGCTCAGGACAAATACACGAGGAAATGATTTGACTCGGGCTATCCTGTTTTCGCAAACAACGGTCATTATTTCAATATCCTGTGAGGCTCTTTTACGATGCCCCCGTGGTGCTTTTTTGGCTGCTTCTCCCTTCCATACAGAACAGGGACGTGGCACCTCATAGTTAACAAAAGTCAACCACGGGGAGAGTCAGACCAGTCTGATTTTTATAACGGAAGCCAATTGTAAACACTCAGGGGGCCCGACAAATGGAACTGAGAGGAGCATTGCACTGGTCCCAGACCAAAGGATAAATCAGCAATAAATTCAGCCCGGATGGTAATTTGAGAATGAGGCAATCCTCTTGTAAAACATTAATAAAAGGTTGTCCAATAAAATCCCCTCCACCAATTAATGATTTTAACCTTAGTGTTTGTTGGAATACGCCTCATCTGCTCTGAAGACAAAAAAAAAATGCAGTAGACAGTAATGCTATAAAATAGGTGATGTTAATTATTTATGGGAAGAGACATGCTTGCGCACCTTCTTACTCTTTTTTTCACCCTCTCTCCCTCCTTCACACACACAGGTTGTACCCCGACACAACCTAGAGTATACAGCACAGTGCCAGAATGATGAATAAACTACAGCAAGATGAAAGATGCCCTGATTAGTTCTTGCCAACATGTTTACCATAGCTTGAATCACTACCATACCCGCTGATTGTAGACTTATGTAATGTAGATTCAAATACACTTTCCATCCTGCCCACCAGTCTCCCTGTGGAAACTGACGCATAATTGTCAACATATGTGCAACATACACACACACTCTGCAGCTTTACCCACATAATGTAGACACACACACACACAGCATGCACACTCAAATGGAGAATCCTCAGAGTGATGTCACCTTCAAACGAAAGACCAAAAGCTGCCAAAAGCACGCTAAACTCAATGACTGGCTTGAATTAAACAGCTTGGTTAGCACACACAAACACACTTGAATAAACATGCTTGTGCACACACGTAAATACACATGCATGCACTTACCCTAACGCATACACGGCCCGCATTTCGAGGAAGCGGCCTCATTTGGCTCTGATTTCTTCGTCATCCTGCAGAGACCTGTGCTGCAGGAGAGAGATGCCTGCTTATCATGCAGGACTCACCGGCCACAGCATGAAGGTGGCTTTGAACACTTAAGCTCCACAGGATATACACAGGCCTCAGTACCTGGAAGGTATAGGAGATGTTGGCTCACAGATACCTTGGACTTCAACTGAGGGATAAATCCTTTTCCCGTGTGGCCAAACATGGCATGTAAATATTCGTACACATGCATGAATGCAGTTATGATCAGTCAACGCTCAACGCAAACATTTAGAGACAGCATAACCCGACCGGACCTTTCAGAAACTCAGACCACATCAAAAGTAACAAAAGTGGGTCTCCTCCAATTCCACCTGGGATTGCTGTCATTATGATGTGCTTAGTCAGGCCACTCTAGTCACTGGATAAAAGACAAGACCACCAGACAGCTAACCAGCTAATCTGCCGAATATTCTGTTAATCTGACAGGCCGTGTTGAATAATGAATATGTACATTATCACAGAGGGAGGTATCACAGGGGACGCAGTGGATCACTCTCTATGTGGTAGGTGGACATGGCAGGTCTGTTATCAGCGTGATTTCTAATGAGTTAATTCACAGGTGAGTGTACATTTAGTGGGCCACATGTGTGTAATTATCTACTATCTTGATCAAGAAGGCACAGCGCTTTTGAATTTGCCAGCGAGCAAGCAGAGGGCTCATACATTACATATTTAAAAAAAAAAAAAAAAGGTAACCTCTAATCGATGTGTATGCTTGTGTAGGTGCATATGTTCAGGCCATTAATGTGGCCCTGAATCTGCCAACTGTCTAATCACCAATCTAGAACAATATGACCCATGAATGATAAATGAAAGCATGCATGCTGCCATGACAAAAGACCTCGTCATGTCAGCGCTAACAGCAGTAAATGACTTTCCACTCTGAGGTGGTTGTCCGAGTGATTTACATCAGCTTCTTCTAGGGCAAAGATTTGAATTAAATGCAACCTTTGATTGTTTATACATTGATTATTGGGGAACTTCTTCTGACTCCGTCTGAGAGCACCCTGCGTGCGACCTGACATTCTCCACGCAAACTTTCGACTGGCAGCCTTTTGTAAAGTTCACACTGAACACCAGACAACAAGGTGTCTACACCCAGGACCTATTTTCATACATTTCATTTTCATCCTTGTGCCCCTTCCCCCCTTGTTGGCCCCCATTTCATTCTGTTTCCTTCAGGGAGTAGGGCCCCGGCTTTACCTTTCAACCACGACACGCTACCTGTCACAGCGCGGAACACACACACACACACACCCACACACACATCCCTGAGCGTGGTGCAAGAGGCATGTGACATCTGTTCTCTCTCCGGTGGGCTCCTCATGTCCTCGACCTCATCCACATCGTTTCTGAGCACCTGGGAGGGAGGAGGGGAGGCTGTATGACAAGGGGACATAGTAAAGAAAAAGGGGATGAAAGGGGTCTTGTGTGTGTGTGTGCGTGCCTGCCTGCGTGCACGTTTGTTAGGGGGAGGCGTGTGGTGTTATAGACAGAGAGCAGTCGACCACAACATCAGTCAAGACTGCCACCACCCTTCCTCCCGCTATCACTAACTTTTCCCTGTGTGACCTTGACCTGAGTTTGGTGCTTTTTGACAGCACAGGTCCTTGTTGACACCAGCTGTGCCTACACACTGTGCCAGATGCACAGAAAGTAGGCTATGGTGGGGATGAAAAATCAAAGGCTGGAGTGACACGATGATGCTTTACTGTGCACGCACTGCATTGAAGAATCGTGGCGCAGCTCAGTGACCTCGGTGTCTCAGATAGTCTGATATGTAGTTAAAATGGATAGTTTTGCAGACTTTTAGAAGCTAGGGGAATGAAGGCGGGGTGGGGGGGGGGGAGCAGAAGGAGCCAAGCAAGAAACATCAGAGCAAGTAAAGTAAAGTAAATGCACCCTCCCAAATAGCTACCACGGTAGCGCCCTTGAGCAACATAACTTCTTGAGTCATACTGCTTAGGAGCAAGCAGTAACTATTACGGTTCACCACTGAAGCCAATTCAGAATTGCCTCAAGCTTGCAGTTCCAGTAATGACTGGTAGGTGCTGGCTCGAGAGAAGTCCGTATTGAAACAAGAAAACTCCCTGGAAATAAAAAATCTCGACATTTCCAGAGTGGAAAACCAAAAGAAGGTGCTGAAAGGTGCTTTAAAGCTGCATATAGAGCTGCAGAGTTCACCCCTTTCACAGCACACAGTCTCCTGATCCACTGCCATGACACAAATATTGAACATAACTCCTTCAACCTATATGTAATGCTGTATATATATTAGGCCCGTTCTTGCACAAACTGCTGTATTTTAATCTCGTCTAATGTATTCTCGTCCCGTGCTCATATGTCATGTTTCCATGGTATGAGAAGTAGGGCTGTCTGGAGCCGAGTCTGTGTCTGTTTAGCACATTGACTCAGCAGGGTCATGGGTTCGTTGGCTCAGGCTCAGCTCCCTAACAGCCTTTTCAAATCATTAAGTAATGAAGTGGGTGCCATTCAAATATAAATGCATTCACAAGCCAGGATCCTTTCATGTTTCAAACCATAAATACTCTTGGATTTTCCTCTGAGCCAATATACCTATCAAAGCCATTTCCAACATCTGTTATCCCCGCCGAAAAAAAAGTGTAAGACACTGGGCCAATTGCTGTAGCTGTGCACCAAAGTGTTTTATAATGCATGGGATACAAGGCAGTTATGCTTGCTTTTTCTTAATTTGTTAATTGATTATTGCCTAATCTGTCAAATCTGGCTCAGAGCCCTGTGTACCGCAGTTATGTTTGAAGTCGCTAAAAAACACACAAAAATAAGCATATGGCGCGTGGGGACATACAAACACACAGCAAGATAAGCAAACCCCCAGATGTAAGTCTCCTGATACTTGCTGATTATTGGGAGCGAAGCCACCACTGACCTTGGCGCACATCGTCGGAGCAAGCTCCTTCCCTCTCCATCCATCTCTCTCTCTCACTGGAGTGGCCCCTGGCCCGCAGCTTATTGGGGGGCCTGGAGCCAGCTTCCCATCTCAGACAGGCCTTAATCTGGGAGGCAAATGATAAGGCTGAGGTTTACAGGAGGGGCTTTGCACACTCACCAAAATTTGCATTTAAAGGCCCTCAAGTAATCTTTAGGCTTATTTAAATCTCAGCAAGACACTAGCAGGAGAGATGGAGGGGTGGGTGGTGGTGGTGGTGGTGGGGGGGGCTGGTTCTGCAGATCCACCTCCTGTGCTTCTTTCCCATGGTAGACCAAATCCCCACCATAAATGAGCGAGGATGTGGATTGCTTCGCGTTCTCACAGCAGCCCATCTCTGCATTATCAATGGCATTTAATTGACTGAGAATGTTTTTTTTCCTTTTCCGCATCCAAATAAAACCACCACATGGGACAAAAGCTTCAGCCATCACTGTAAAGCGATTTGTGAAAAAGACCATTTTCTGCCAGAAAAGAGAAATACTATTGACAAACAGCTGCATGTGCTGGATTGGAGGGGTTTTTTTTTGCTTATTTGTTTGGTTGTTTGACATTAGTAGGTTTGAATTTTTTTTCATGCTTTCTTTGTTCACGTGATTATAATAAATATGAAAGAAACATCTGCTTGTGTTTTAAGTACCCACAGAGGATTGTTGCTTGTTACCTGATCAAGACCCTTCCTGTTTCCTTATCATTTTAACCCTCACATCAAGTATTGCTCCTCTGTTGTGTTTGTCCCTCTGTGTTTTCCATCACCAGTCAGAATTATTCATTCGACGAAAAGTCAAAAATGGAAAACACAATTGTGAAAACACCAAACAGTCACCGGCACACCGCTGGAATATATTCTGTCCCAGTTTTTGTTTAAGTGTGTGCATATTTAGTTGCTGCAGCTATAGAAGGTACTGTATTGCTGTCAGCATATTCACAAGTTTGCTGGCATTGCGTCCTGCAGTATGTATACCACAACAGCACAATGCTTCTGCTCAGCCGATTCGCGTCAGCGTCAGGGGGGTTATTTCCAGTGTGGGATTGTGCGGTGCATCCTACACATCCAGAAGGGATTTGAAAGATTAATCCTCACCTTTCCAACTGAATGTATGTAATTTGGTTTGACAAACACCAGCCCTACAGGGACGTTTTCTTCATTAATACTTGACAATGTGCCTTGCGTCTCAGGCCCGAGGAGATGTAGTGGTGTGACGGACGAGAGCATTAAAGTGACCCAGATTCAATCTTTCTTTCTCCACTTGCGAGCTTTTAACACTGAGTATAGCACCTGTGATACAAAATTCAGTTGAGAAAGCAACAAGGACCGGGTGTTAACAGCCTTTACAACAGGCCACACGGACCAGACACGATCTGATGATCCTCTCAGACCGTTGCAGATGGTAAAATATTCAAAAGGCCTGAGAGGTGTTCAGAAGTACTTTTTTTTTTTCTTTTTTTTGAAGACCTTGAAAACCTGTGACAACCTTGAGCACAATATGCAATTATTGTTAACATCAATTTAACAGTTTTACTCAATTCATCAGTGATGTAAATTCGTTAAGTTAATTTCTCATTTCATATATGTCTTTTAAACAGGGAGTAGTGGTTTTAGTCTCACAGAAAAAGTTCACATTCAACATTTTATGCTAATTTACTTTCTATAAACATATATCAGATAATATAAGGGACCTTTGTCTGTAGGAAGCTATACTAGCTGCTTCCCCCTGATTCCAGTCTTTGTGCTAAGCTAAGCGAGGCTAAACTTAGCTAACTGGTTGCTGAGAACTGTATCAATCTTGTCATCAAACTTTGGCAAGAGAACAAGTAGCAAAATGAAACAAGTGTCAAACTATTCCTTTAAATTGTTATTAAAACATAGATAATGAAAACCTGGTACGAAGGACAACTTCTTGTGTCAAGGTGTCCTCCACCATAGGGCAAGTTAAAACTGTGTGAAAGAAAACCCACAACATCTGTATTTCAAACCAACAAAAAGACTGTTAGACATTATCAAAGCACTCGGAGAGGCTAAACCTGATATCATATTTAATATTCTGCCTGATTTTCTCTTTTGCATAACCCGATTCACAGCCTCAAGACAGGTCAAATCAAGCTCATGCATATAAAAGCCGTTGCCCTGGGCAAAGATTTAACCAGCCCGGATGAGTCCCAAGGCTCAGCACACCGAACAAAAAAAAAAAAAAAAAAAACACCCTTTCTGCCTTTCCAGCTCTGAGAAAAATGAGGAGATGCAAGAAAAAGAGATCTGGACACCAGCCCCCCCCCCCCGACCAGCCCATCTCCACCCCTCCATCTCCAAAACGAACCGTTAGCTTGGCTTCCCAGTCACACTGCGGAGACCCTGCTCACTCTTCCGTGCCGCAGCCACTTCCTGCTGGCTCTAAACAATGCAGACTCCATTTGGGCCGCCGTAATGGCTGACTGCTTGACATAACCCTTGTCAGTGAGAGCTGAGATAGGTGACACTTGACAGATGTGTAATTGCTGGAAGAGCTCACTGACAGGTGGATGAGCTTAAAGACACCTGATATGCTTCTGAGGCCGCTGACGGAGGGGATTACACCTTTAAGCAGCGCTGGCTTCCCTGGGTGTTGTTGCTTTTTTTTCTTTTTCTTTTTTTTTTTTTCATGTGCACCGCAGGAACGAAAAAGAAAATAAACCATTTGGGTAATCTATTCAAAGTGAAATTGGTTTGATTTGTTGGAGCCAAGATAGGAGGCAAGCGTGACAGTGAGAAGGGCTAAGTCTTTTGCAGTAACCCTCATTTAATACATCCTGATGTATATTCTCGGCGAGGTAATGTATGTTTTTTGACATCGCCCGAGCAGCCTTGTAGAGCCTGCGTCTAGGCGTGATAGCTTTCCCTCTCGGGTCAATCCAGGTGAGGTGGTACCACAAGCCGGAGATAACACTCCACCCCTATAAAAGACAGGAAGTGAGATAAACATTCACTCCTTGATTAGGAGCCGGGGTGTGGGCTGCCATGTGGGAGGCGGCGCAGTCATAGGGGTGGAACAGTAAGATGTGGATGTGGATGCTGGGATGTGTGTGTGTTTTGAGGGTGGTGTTTTATGTGTGGGACTGTAATGCAAATCAATGATCTCCTTCAGTGCAGAGCAGAACAGCACAATGCCTGCACACCTGTCCATCACTCAACATCTTCTGTTCCACCTCTTGAGGCTGGGTGAAAAAAAAAAAAGAAAAAAAAAAAAAGAAATCGCTTTAGCTCACAGTCAAGGGGTTGAAAGCAGGGGAGGGGAGCGAAGGAGCTGTGCTTAGAGGCCCAGACATTCACTTTCCTTTTTCCTTTCCGAGAAGACCATGTTATTAGAACTGCAGTTACTAAATTGGGAGGAGGGAGACCGGTGCTTTTGGATGTGACCTCAATTGCACTGGCACACTATCTCAACCAAAGTCTCATTTCACCAAGAAAGACAGGGAGAGAGAAAAGAGAAATTGACAATATCTTTTGTACCATCATGCATAGACAGGGTATAGAGATTTAGTGATGATATAGGGGGGGTGGTGGCTCTTGCTGCACCCCAGAAGCTCTGCTCAGTTCATTGGGGGTATTTTCACTTATAATTGGGGTAGCTTTCATCTTGCCTGCCAAAAGGCGTAGCAGCGAAGAAGAGCACCAAGAGGGAGCTATCACTTCCCCTATTTCCTGGCCCCAGACAAAGGCATCCAGGCAGGCAGCCTGGTGAAGATGATGTATTTCTGATCAAAGAGCCTGGAGTTGTCAGCAGCCCGGCCTAGCACAGCAACCTGATTGCTCCTGGATAGATTTGTCCCTTTGATCAGAGCAGACTCTGACTGCAGGCACTGTTTATGCAAAGAAAAGACGGCAGAGTGAAATCTACCCAGTATAATGTGGAAACAGGCGTTGGGCTGGGGGAAGGACTTTAGCTTCGGGATATGTTGGTTCGCACAATAATACAAGATGATATCTGTTATAATTACCGCTAATGAGATAACACTGCAAAAAGGCTCCTCTGCAACTTGTTGCTGTGATGCTTTTGCGCTGACAGCAAAAAAAAAAAAAAAATCTTCCTTGTATGTTGCTCTCGATTAGCAGATAAAATTCTGTCTCTAATTACAAATACATACACAAGATATAAGAGTGAGATAATGCAAAGTAGTTGAACAAGTGGTATTTTTGCAAAATGATCAGTTAGTTACACTGTGCAAACATCTTACACATAATGCAAATAACCGCTGGCTATGAATTTATGTGGACGTGAAGGCACATAATTTTGTCATAATATATTGATGGAAATTCTCATGGCTAGAGTTAAAGATTGGTTCTGTAAATGCGCTACACAGAAATATTAATGCCGTCAGTCTGTAGAATTGTACCGTCAAATCCCACTGTGACCTCCGCCATGTTTGGTAGAAAAGAGAACAACCGTCTTGTAACTGGCTACATGAGCTCAAACACTAAAATGTCAAACACGCTTGTCTTTAAAACACTGGAGTAAGGTTATAGTAGGGCATGAGATCTGCGCGCGTCCCATAGAAAATGAATGGGGGGTGAACTACGCAGCCCGTCACCATCATTGGGTTTTTATCATGAGGTTGCAATATATCCAAAGGGGTCTTTCCAGTTCACTGCATATTGTACTCGCATTTTTTTTTTTTATTCGAAAGACGTGCATAGAGGAAATCTAAATGCAAAATTCACAGTTGGACATTGGAAAATAGAATTGTTTACATCCCTTTAATACAATCCTCACAATATTTACATAAATACATACTTAATTACCACTGTCAAAATATTCCTTGAAAGACAGAAAAGTGGAAACGAATAGTCAACACACCATTTATCTTGTTTTCCTCCTCTCTGCTCTGCATACTGGATAAGTTCAGGTCATAGCTTTCAGGGACATCAGCCTTTTCTGTTTTTCTGTCTTCTCTGTCATGTTAAACATTAAAAAGGTACAGCTCGGCACGCCTCCCGCCGAGACACGTCAAAGTCAAGGTTAATTTATGGATGCAAAACACCTCATCTGGAGTTTTTGAATTTATTTTATCCATTTTTTTTTTCCTTTATTTTAGTGTGCTGGTGACAGGTGCTATTTAAAGGGGTTCCAGGCACATGCGTACGCACAGTTTAAGTCAGTGGAAAGAGCGCTGAGTGGTTATGTAAGCTGTGATTAACATATCTGACGGCTGCATTTGGGTCAAACAGCGATGGGTAATTCAGGTCATTTCTGACAGCTGATGAAAACAGAAATCATCATGGCGGGCGGTGGGCGTAATTATGTATTTATGAGTGGAAGAAGACCTTGGGGGTAGCAAGTAGAAGAGATGAGCGCGTACAGAGGAGGGCCCGAGTGCTGCCTTGCTACTGTAATGACAGCTCATTTCCCTGTGTGGATGTTTTTCTCAGCTCGCCGCCAAGCTTTTGTTAGTCCCACCAGTTTACTGTACCTGCCAGCCCCGGCCCTTTATGAACGATACAGGAGGGTTAAGTGTTGTATTATTAAGGGATGAATGCTCTGCTGAGACCCCGGCCAAGAAGAAGGAAAGCGTGTAGGTCTTACCCAAAGGGCCCTCCATAGCAGCTTGTTTGTGTTGTGAGGAACACTGCTGGGGTTTAGGCACACTTAAAGATGCATTTGATGTTGAATTACTATATATAGGGGTTCATGCATACATACATATATCAACCTCCTGCACTGTATGGATCCATTGCTCCCTGTATTATATTCTATATATGCATCATGCTTGACAAAACATACACATTTATATTACACATTTATATTTAAGAATCATAAGTAAATGTTATATTTTATCACATGAAACCTGTAAACACATCCTATAATATAATCCTTAACTTCTGAGTCGTACTCTGGCGCCAAATAGGATAGGGAGGATGCGTAGAGCCGGATGCAAATAACCCCAGAGTTAAATCAAAGCCCTCCTCGAATCAAACCCCCCAATGCTTTCTCCTTCCTCTGTCAATCCACTGTGACATTTGTGATATGGGCAACACTTTCAATCTACGACTGCCTACTCCATTGGTCATGTAAAGTTTAATGAGCACCTTTTGTGGAGTGATATGAATAATGTATACATTACGGAGCTTTAAAGCGCCTATGGTGCATCTGTCTCCAGGATGGACGGAAGCAAAGGGAAGGACCAGTGAAAATTGAAAAGCCCGAGGGTAAGGAGGGAGAGAGATGGGGGTAAAAAAAAGTTGAAGGCAGTCCCATTAATTTGAATGCGTCAGTGTGCCACTTCCAATGCAAAATAGAAGTCATCAGCACAAGCGCAGAGCTCAGCTCACCCCACCTCCCCCCTTCTACACAATCTATCTCACGTCTGTTGCTCATCTGTGTCAACCTGCTCCTCACATCAGAAACTGAACACGCGGCGACATGGAGGGGAGGGAGAATGTTTTCTTGGAAATTCTGAAGAGCACAGCAGTTGATGGGAGGAAAACACAAGTCAGTATAAAGCAGACAATCCTGCTCTCCTGCACTCTTGTGGAAAGCACTGATCTGTGAAGCAAACGGAGATGGAGATGCACCGCACTCGGCATGACAAGCTTGCCACTGTAAAGCCAAAGTGTTTAAAAAAGACTCAAACAGTGCACTTTAAGCACAAAACATGAGAAGATCAGAGGAACATGTGAACTTCAAAGTTTACTGTGACTGAGAGGGAGTTTTTTTTTTAACTAAATTTTTAAAAAATCAATGTTTTGTGAGTTGCCACTTATAAAATAAAGAATGTACTCAGCGGCAAGGACAAAAGCAGGTTAATTGTTACATGCACTTGATGCTAATGTTTTCCTCAGAACATACTCTGAAAGCCTTATTGAAAGAGAACTACCCAAGCCTTTCACCTCTAAGAGCATTACAGCTCCACCTCGCTCCGTCCTATGCTCATCCAGGCCGCTCCGCCACAGACCCTTCAGCCAAGAGCTCAGTGACGAAATTAGAAATCTCCTGTGCGTTCGCTGCTCCTCCGGCAGACGCCGCCACCCCCGCCCCCGCCTCGCCCTTCTGCATTCAGGAGATTGGTGGGTCTCTATCTTCTTAGGGATCTGCTCCCTGTTGAATAAGCAATGAAGCGTTCCCACTTCACTTGTCCACGGCAGGCTGGCCTGAGCGACCCTTCCGTCCCTTACCCTTTCTCCCCCCCTTTCGCTCCCTCCCCTAACCCCTGTTTCCATCTCCACAGATTGACCCCCCCCAACCACCACCACCGCCACCGCCACCGCCCTCCCCCCCACCCCCCAAGCCCTCGCTCTCAGCCGACATGGACACACAAAAGAAGGCTCCGGCTTAGTGGCCTTGTGATGGATGCATTTTCATAGGCCAATCTCTGTTATCTTGGAGAAACAGGTCTCAGCCTCCATTCTCTCAGGGCTTTACAGTTTTCACTCTGCCACTCACCCCGCCCACCCCTTCCTTCATTTTTTTTTCTTCCACCGCCCCCTCCCCTCTTCATCCCCCCATCCTCCTCCACCATTTTCCGAAGGTCACTCATTAATACTCCTGAGCATTGATGCTGACCCCGTGACCCTGAGCTTGAAAGCCCGGCTCTCCCATATTGAGCATCCAAGCCCTTGTCCCAGCATTCTCACCCAAGCTTGAGTGCGGAGGCCTGGACCCCCCCCCCCTCCCCTCTCAAGGTCAAGGACTGCCTGACATCGGGCCCCAAAACAATAGGAGGCCCTTCCTCTCCGCATCCCCGTGGACACCCCCTGGGTTGTCCCCCTTCAGATTGATTGGCTATGCAGCAACATCTCCAAGTCAATCAATTCCATTCATTTAATGCAGATGCGTGAAACTTGAGGATTTATCTATCTATTATTTCAATTTCTCCCAGAAAATAGAAAATCTCACATGTAATGGCTTTGTCAATCTCAATTCAGGTGCAAACAAGTATTCTCTTCTTTCGTAGCCGTTATCAAATGTTGCACTTCATTATCTTTAAATTTACACTTAAAGATAATTGGACACCACTCAGCTCCCCAGCCTGTTTAATGAATTTACCTCATTTCTGTTTCAGTGCTATCTATTTATTTGTTTGTAAATGACTGAGAGTGAGGAAGGTGCAAATTATATGCAAATCTTGTGACAGACGACCTCACTTTAATATCAAGTTATTTACAGGGCGGTTGTACATGCAACAGTGCATAGCAACTATGGAAAGGCAAAACTTCTTGGCTTCAATCTCGCAATGTAGCAACCTTGTTTCACCCCCCCTCGCAACCACCCCCATCCAGATAGGAATCGTGGTGTTAAAAATCCCCCTACAATAAGCGCCTTCATTTTCTGCTCACTCTGCAGTTTGCGGCTTCCTCATTTCCCAGCCGTGGAGTTTCACTGGCCCTTGATGTATCATATATCTCTCTGTTTTTCCTGCGTGGCTCTTTTTGGGCCTAAGGTCAGAGGGTGAAATAAAGCAGACCCCATTTTGAAGCTGACAGGGTCTCCAAAGCCTGAACCCGAGGGCAGTCCCCCCCAGCCCCGGCCTGACAGAGGCCGCGTCCGACAAAGGTGCAGTTTGTTACGAGCTTCTGAGGAGAAAAAAAAGAAACACAACAGGGAGGGTTATTTGGTGTTCCTTTGACCCCTTAAGCCCTCTGAGATGAAAAGGCTTTCAATTTTTACCAGACGAGGAAGACCACTTCAGCACAGAACACCAATATGGGCTTCAAAGCTCAGCAGAAATTTTAATCAGAGACAAATTACTGTATATTGTGTGGCGTACTGTGCTCCATCGCCGCAGTCTGAGGGGCCAAAAGGGCAAAAATAGCTCGGCATTACACAGAGGAGGAGCGGCGCGGTATCCTTGCCGGCAGGGACCGAAGCCGGCGCGGTCACTGTCTTTTTAAATCCTGAAAATTCACCGGCAGATTATGTCAGAGTAGTTAGCTGTGAAAGGTTGGGGAGGTAAAAGCCTGGTGGGCCTGCGCGTATCTGCCATCTTAAATCATGCGAGTTGAAGGTAAATATCAATACCACAATGCTGCTTAAAACAGCATTCTGCCTAATAAAAACATATCTATCATTCACAACACAGGAGTAAGAGAAAAAGCCCATGAGTGCACCGTGCCTTATGCCATTTACTAAACATTTTATCAAATTTTACAAAGCCTGCTTAATATTTAAAGCCTCGGTCATACAGCCTAATGGTGCGGGGCAGGAATAAGCTATTCAGGGGTCAATTGTTTTATTAAGATTAATGAGGGGGAGCAAGAGGGTACGTCATATCTGTACTGCTTTCCCTCTTCCTCTGAGCGCCAGTGAGGCATATTAAAAGGAGTGAGTAAGGTTTGCCACTTAGCTTATCTACGTAAGTGGCTTATGGATGTATTTGTCCCGGACATTCAAGGTAAATTTTTTCATCAATTCATTTTTCATCGAGTGATGAACTCTCTCCCCCTCCAACGGCATAGATCAAGGAATGCTTCAGTTCTTTGCCACACTGCAAGAGTGTTCAAGTGCGCTAGATTAGCATAGAGAAGGGAAAAGGCGTGCTCTGCAGTTCCTGATAGCATTATATATACTGTGGGTCCATATGAGAGGGTAAAGCGCTCTCCTCCGCCGGTTATGTAACACATGTTGAGGTTTTTAATTCTTGTTTCTCGCCATTTTAGAGTGAAAATACAGAGCAACAAGGCTGTTTTTCATTCATCCCTGAATATTCTATTACCTTTAATGGTGAACAGGTCCATGTAATTGTTATAATGGAAATGTAAGTTGTCATCCCTTTATACTACACATACAAAAAACAAAAACAAGATGCATCACACAAAAAACTTTATGGTTATCGTAAATCATATCGTAAATACTTCAAGGTTTAATTGCATCAGACAGCATCCGTTTTATCCAAGTGTCTATATGTCTAGTCGATCAGATAAGAAAAAAAAGTGTTCACACCATAGAAATTAATTTGCCAGTCCATAAATAAAGAACTGATTGTGTTGCTGGTGACACCGGCCATCTTTAATCAACCCAGCAGCTCAAGGTCCCATGACTCTGATGAGCCGTTGCATCTTTTGTCCGAAGGAAAAAAGAAAAGAAGCAATTTGATGCATCAGAAAAGAGGAGCAGATGGAAGCGGAGGGTGGGTGGTGACAACTGAGAGCTCGTAGGCGTCCATCTCCATTCGCCATAACCCCCAAACCACGCTGATGTCACCGCTGTAATTGCTTTGACACTTTCAAGTTGGGCACTAATCCTGTTTGGACAGTGACTTAAACTGTATGGAGAGAGGGGACACATTGTTCGAGTCCACCAGTGCAACTGTCCCTACTGGCCAGGACAACATCTGTTTGTGCTGCCTGCAACTGTGGTGTAAATGAGAAGCCGGGACTTATTATAGCGCAAGTTTTAACAGACCTATTCAGGAAAGAGCCCGATTTGTTTCCCTGCGGTGAAAATCCTCTTTAAGTGTTGCGCGATTCAAATCCCCGCTACAGCCCACAAGAAGAGCAGCGTTAAAAAAAGGAATGTTTTTAAAGTGCGGTGTCTCCTTTTGCTCACTGATCTAATGTGATGTGACGCTGAAAATGTTTTTCGGGCGAAGCGGAATGACAGAAGTTGCTGTGAGAACAGTTTTAATGTGTCTGCTAAGACGTGTAGAGATTATTCTGGGGCTGCAGTAAAGCATAAGGTTCACATAGCTGCCATGGGAGCGTTTGCATGATGATCCGTAGCTGTTAAGCATGTATATAGCTCAGTAATTAATTAATACATTTTCAAGCCAAAGCAAAAACTAAAAATAGATTAGGAGAGGAGATGTAATTCATGCTGCAGAAATGGGTTTGAGGTACACATTGGTTGGAATCGCAGGCTTGGAAAAACAAAGATGTCACATGACAGCAGGTCCAGAGGGGTCATTTCATTTCCAGTGGACTGCCTTTTTTTCTTTAGGCAGAGCATAATGTGAACAATGTTTCAGAGGGCCATCTTCAACCACCATCTTCACAACATGCAAGCCTTTCATGTGTCTGTCTCTCCCGCCGCCTCAGCCCTTCCATCCTCTCCAGCACGCCTGCATGCACTCTGACACGTTGACAAGCTGGGAGCGAGTCAATGTTGTGGTTGACCTGGGAGGCCAGGCCGGAGAGGTTTGGTTCACAAAGTGAGAGGTAGACAACAAAGTGCAGTGAACTAAAATGCCCCGGGCCAACCTTTAGCCCTGGTCAACATCTGCAAGCCGTTGAGGCTGGGAGACAGAAATGGTGGAAGTGGACAGTGAACACTTAGCTGTCCAGACCACAATAACTGTGCTTTAAAAGGATAGTTGATGTTGCGGATGCTTATCCACATGCTTGTATCGGGAATACACCTGGAACGGTATTTTGTTATCTATTTCCTTACTTAGAATAAATTCATTCATTATTTTGGACATATTCTACATTCTGATATATCAACATTTGATGAGAACTACAATGAAACGTTTTAGCGGTGAGCGAAGAGGAAAACAATCACACCAGCAGTTGTCTCTTATTGGATGCCTACTGAGGATTTAAAGAGATTTCTTCATTACTGTGGGTGTCAATCTCAAATGCTACCTGTATCTATTGACCTTATGGGGCCCACTCATTTGTTCCATTTCCATTTTCTCTCTTTTTTTCTGTTCCAGCAGTACTTTGATCTTCCTGACCTGAAACCTTTCAGCAGCACTGTTGCTTAACCTTTTTCTTATATATGACACGAGTTATGAACAATGTGTGCATTCTTCAAAAATAATCTTCAATTGAGATGATTTGCTTTGCTGGAAGTGAAGCTGGATTATGAACATGACTTTTCACCAAAATATCACATATTGTTTTTACTAATACTGTGATACAATTAGGAATAGGATGGGTCAGATATTAAGACATTTTCAAAACAAGTC
>JAOXYL010000113.1:11060371-11079849 GCA_028564955.1 Terapon puta | reverse complement strand
ACATATTGTTTTTACTAATACTGTGATACAATTAGGAATAGGATGGGTCAGATATTAAGACATTTTCAAAACAAGTCGGTGTGTCAGTTCCCCCTTAATATAGAAAATATTATTTTTTTGATATACACAGCACACCAGCCATAGGTTAGGGAATGGAATAGATATATCAAGATATCAAGAGAAAAATTATGAGCCTCTATCCCTGCCCATCAACATTGGACAGTTTGGACAATTTCTTTGGGAAAAAACACATTTTCACAGATTTAAAATAAATTTTGCCAAACACTTTCATTCCGACTCTGATACTAAGCACAGTCCAAGACTATAACACCAAGCCCTTAACCGATGTTTACTACAGATGTTTGGCTTCAGAGACATTAGTGAGCGAAACAATAAACTCAACCGTGGCTCGGGATAATATGTAAATGATCAATATTTCTAATTGCAGAGAGGAATGATTGCCATGATTATGTTGACTCTCTAATGAGTCCACCTGTTGGCATCACGCAGAAAACAATTTTCCACTTGAAGAAACATAGCGTATGTAAACTCTCATAAAATGTAAAACCGATGGAAGGTCTGCCGTGCTCTGGCAGCTGCAGCCTACAATTATGCGGCATCCGGCGGTAACTTGAATACCAATCTGACAAAACAGTGTCTTTTCTTCCAAAGGAACAGGGCGCGATTTTATTCACAAAGAACGAAAAGTTATACAGCACATCAGTAAATCCCAGAGCATCCATTTCTATTACTATGAATTTATTGAAATTTGAAACCCAGGCTCAGACTCAGACATCCAAACTGAAATAACTGATGTTGCATTTATTAGATATGTTTGGCGGACTGTTGGGAATATAAAAAAATCTGTGAAGTTTGACACTTGGTTTATAAAGCCTACAGAGCATCAATTCCAGGAAAACAAAATATACAGTATTATGCACCTACTGTAACCCCACCGCTCACTTCAAAGGCATGTCCTGGAATTCAGGAGGACAGTTATTGATCCAATCCCTCAATGAATTGGGAATTGATAACTGGACACTTCAGAATGCACTTTTATGTCTCTTTGAAGCTCTCCACTCCCCATCTTTCTCGGGTATGTTATTCTATGCAAGCGCCTCTTAAATGTTTGAAACCCCACATTCCTCCTCGGGTTTTCACCAGCGTTTGCCGAAGTCCGCTCTCTCTCCTCATTCTCGCGGCGCACATTGGGGATCCTTGTTCCGAATGTAAATGCAAATTAGCGGCCGGGCGCGACAAAGGGGCACCTTTCTTTCATTTCAGATGAAGCTGAACAGGTTCCAGGGCCGGATTGGGTCAGGTGTAGTGAAAGGAGAACCCTGGCCTCTCCGCCTCCTCCCTTTATTGTACCGCGCTCCCTGCCAAACCATCATTCTCAATATCCCACTGGGGCCTCTCTAACCCTCAACATCTGTCCCACTTTACCACTCTGATGGTGGAGAGCTGGCTAGTATGACGGGCACACTGCAGCAGTGTGCAGGGTTTGGGAAACTGCTTCCAGACATCTCAAAGTGCTGTCATCTGTAATCTTGTGCATTTACGCGTTCAATTTATTTGTCTGCAATTTACTACAACTAATCGCAGGTGTGTTTGCCCTATCTCTGCGAGTATATTTGTGTGGATAAAACACGCGTGAAACCGAAGGCGCCATTGTTTGGAAGTGAAATATTTTTAATTGCAGAAGCTGTTTTCAATCCATCTTGTCCTCAAAAAGCAGTTATTCTGAGTGTCATTGTCAAGAGCTGCTTTTTGTCTCTTCACAGCTGTTGAGGAAAAAAAAAAAAAAAAACGGGAGGTCAATTAAAAAAAAAAACATTCGTGCTTTGCCCAGCTGAGCAAAATCAACCATAAGGAAACATAAAGGGAAACACCCACAGTGGACGTGCAACACCGTGGTGCCATGTAAGAGATCATAAACTCATGTGAGTCAAAAACAGGATGCTATATATTTTGCGAAGGATGTTTGGGGCAGCTAGAACATTATAATTGCATGCCAGTTTTCCCTTTGGGAGAAAATACCTTTCCCCATATGTGGCAGTGATAAAGTATAGGTTTCTCCTGTCTGGCAAGAGAGGTATATCTGCCCTCTAACTAGACAAGGGGGAGCAGAGTGGAGGGAGAGAGAGAAAGAGAGAGAGAGAGAGAGAGAGAGAGAGAGAGAGAGAGACGGCGATATATAAGGACTGCTATAGAGACAGACATGAAAGGAGAAAGTGAGGGAATCCAAACCACTGTCTGAGCAGTTAGTGGGTCCGGGGTGATTGCGTGAGGGACAGGAGGGAGCTCCATTTACATTGTAGCTGCAGAATAAAAAGCAGCTTTGGTTTGTCAGTTTTCTGACTAGCGTTATGAACCAGGAGATGCCCATGGCTGCTCGTTCTACTTCAGCGCAGTTCAATACCTGCCATCCTTACCCTTCTTCTAGTCTAAGGGGGCGGTAAGAGGGTTGCGGGGGTACACACACGCATACACACACAGGGTCCCTCTGGTGTGTTTGTGTTTCTGTTTGTGAGCATTTGTTCCGAATCAGGCACCTGGCATCTTTTGGGAGAGCAGCCTTCACCAATGAGGCCCCCTGGCCTGTCATATGTCTGGATACAGACCAATACCCATCACGGCAAACTGATCAAAAGCAAAGGAAAGTACAACCCTTGAACTTCACAGTCCAATATGCCTCCCTGTTGCTTATTATATTCACACATACACACACACACACACTCTCACACACGGGAACTCACAGCATGTAACCATATGCATATCTCTCCGCTGATCAAATATTCCAGAAAGCAATTTTTCCTCTTGTTTTCAGTTAGAATTGAAACTCACTGCAGGTTAAATTAGACCCTCGCGCCAGACTGCTGTAATACCCCATAGTAGGTATAATCAAAGTAATTACAATAACACACAGGTGTTCCGCGCTGCACACCACTGAACACAGCACACGTCAGTGACAGTGGATGGAGTAAACATCCCAAGCAAAAAAAAAAAGAAAAAAAAAGAATTGAAAAAATGAAAACATATTCAAATCAAGTGTCATTACGGCTACTTTATCGACAGACAGTAAGTGCACAAACAAATGGCATCTTTTGTCATCTGGTGCTTAACATGGACATTTTATGCCCCGTCTGTTCGCGTTGCTTTGCTTCCACTTTTCAATTATGATAATCTAAATCTGGCAGAGTGAATTATAAAGGAAAGACATGGTTTTTTAAGCTCTACAGCAGAGGAAAAAAAAAAGACAGGGAGAGTGAGGACAGTATCAGTGATACCGATAAGCTCTCTCACATGAAAACACCTCGCTACTGTGTTTATGACTCAGATGTTTTTTCCACCTAAAACTAAAAAAAAAAACACTTTTGAGCATTTAGAAATAAATTTTACTTTTTGATATTATATTTAGTTCAGATCAGAGGAAGCATGCGGGGAGGCACACAATCACGTTAAAAGCTCCCCATCTGCATCTTCAAAATCTCATCTAAGAGAGAGTGAAAATGGGGGGAAAAAAAACGAAGAAGAGAAGGTGGTGGGGGGAGGAGGGGGGGGGGGTCAAAGAAGAGAAAGAGAGAGAGAGAGAAAAGAGAGGAGAAGGTGCAATTACCAAGAGCGTAGTCTGAGGGATCAACTTCACTTCAAAGAGGCCGGGCCCCGCGTCCCATGCTCCACACAGCCCCAAGTACCAGTGTTGTGAGAGAAGGTAAACATGAGCAGATCACAAGACTGTTAATAGCAGCCAGATCTGAAGAGGTCTCCACCTTGTGCCTTCCTGCCTGCCTCTTAGATTCTCAGACAAGCCCTTGCCTGGAAGGAACAGACTCACCCTGCACACTCAGCTACTTAGTGTGTATGTGTATGTGTGCGTGTGTGTCTGTGTGAGCTCATGAGCATTATCCCAACAGCTTTTTTTTCCACAGTAATTGAACGGCGTATGCGCACACCTCCACGCTGGAACCTTTTAAACTCTCACAGCATGGAAAACCAACAGCTGCCATGCAAACCCTTGAAATATGTGCACGGCAAATGCACTATTGGATATTTCTCCATCAAAAAAGGGCAATAGTTACAAACTATATTAGCTTTCTTAGCGGCGGTTTCAGATGCAGCAGCCGCAGAGAACGCTGCATCCATCTGTGTGCGCCTCGCCGCTAAATTGTTACAGTGCTCACTCTGAGACTTATTGCCAAGAATTATCTTGTTCCAGTATGCGGCCGACTCAGTGAGTGGATTTTCATTCATCTTTTTTGACAACAAAAAAGATGATGCTCTGTGTCTGAGCCCTCCCTCCCCCGAAACTCGCCGTACCAATCCGGGGCGATGCCTACTGTATGTGAAGTGCATTTAACGCCCACTAATCTGTCATCACTGGATAAATACGATAAGGATTGCAGCCATTTCCCAGAAGTTATCACAGGCCTGACGGCTAAACAGGATTAAACGGTCGGCTTTATGCAATGCAAAGAGTGAGTAGCAATATTTTTTTTAAGGATATAGCAGTGTTGACCCCCTCTAAGGAAATGCGGTGTAAACTACAGCAACATCCGCTGATTGTTTTCCCTTTTCATCGCCCTGTAAAACTGGCAAAGTGGCTTAATCCATAGGCTATTTTCAATCACATGACCAGGGTTCAAACCCCCATGTCAGGACGCATCCATCCTGTTGAAGTGTCATTGAACAAGACACTGGGTTCCTACCAGCTCCGGGTGAGGTGGAGGGGGTTATGCCGTATCTGACCCCGCACTCTGACCTCCCCGGTGGGGCGAAGCAACACACACACACACACACAAAAAAACTTTCCCCCAAGGAGGATCAATAAAGAATTACATTAACATATATGATGTATATCAAAATAAACGTTGGACCAGTGCGTCTTCTGCATTGCTAATTCTGAGCCTCAATGCCGTGTTACAGTCTGCCGATTTGAGTGAACTGACTGCACTGCTTTTCCTCGAGCCGACATACGAAAGGAAATCAACTGGAAAGGCTGACATCTGTTGGCCGGGATTCGTAACTGCAGCCGAGAGGGAGCCTAGTGGACGGGCATGGGGAGGCGAGGCGAGGTGTTATTGCACTGAGGTATGAAGCAGTTCAGAACTGGCGCCCTAGAAGAACAGAGCAGAAAACACTTAAAGACACACGAGGGGCAAAACTCCCGAGTCATGAACCGAGATGAAAAGATGCCTCCGGGCTAACCTCACAGCTGAAGCGGAATCACCCTGAGTGCTTTTAGTGTGCCTTTCTCCTCGGATGTCGTTTGTTAAGAGAGTAAACCCCTTCATGCTTGTGTGAAACTTAATTCCCCGGCCTGTCCTTGAGCAGTAAACTCTCACCCTCTCCCCGGCAGCTGAGAATGACCCCTCCGTTAAAAAAGAAAACAAAAAAAAAAAAGAAGAAAAAAACACACACACACACGGTCATCCTCTCCTCTTTGACTTCCTACCACACCAGATGTTACTTTTCGTCTGTGATTTATCGCGCGGTTTAGATAAGGGTAAACAAATAGTCATCACAGTTATAACTGCAAACACTGCTTTCCCGTCGGGCTTATCGCAGGTCACAGCATACAAAGTTAGCAACGGTGTGGAGACAGCAGAGGGGAGGAGGGAGGGGGAGCGGGAGGGGAATTGACAAAATTGCATTTTTCTCTGAGTCGCCACATCGGCCTGAGCATAAACATACTAAAAGTCCTTGTGCACACACACAGACTCTCGCACACGTATAACCCTGAGCCCTGACCTGTAGGAATGTGTGCTCTCTGCGGAGGACGATTAGCCGGCCAGCCTCTTAGCTCCTCCAACACAGAAACCTCATTGTGATAAAGCCCAGTCAATGTTTGCTGACACACGTTATCTCCCGTCCCCTCTCTCCCCGGGCCTCCTGGTCGGATCGAGCTGCCACAGCTCTTTACAACGATTTAGGGAGCCATTTGTTTTTCAAGGAGCTGTTTACACAATGGCCGCCTACCACACCGGGGACGGAGGCAGGGGGACAGGAGAGGGAGTCGTTTGAAATATAAATCACCGCCGTGCCAGCTTTTATCGTCGAGAGCGCTGCCTCCTTTTTTTTTTGTTTTGGACTTCCAGATCTTTTTGCATCCTTTATCGTGGGGATGGGCCGATAAGAGCGAGCAAGATGAGGTTTTGTCAGCGCGCTGCCAATGTATGTAACTACGAGAAAGGAGGGAAGAGAAACACTTATCTTGCATGTGCGCATGTAGAAGAGGGGAGGTGATAAAAGAGAATATTCCTCAAGGAGGATCAATAGTTGTTATTCAGACCTGCATGGGTCCCTCCATAGGAAGCACTGACACTGTCCTAAGAGTCTGCCAGCTGTATTGATTTTAATTTATTTTTAACTTAGTGATGGATATGGGACATGTCATGAGAGAGAGGCATTGGTCAAATAATTACCAACATCTATTCATTAATTGGGAGGCAAAAGAGATAGACCACTCAATATTCATTAAGGCCTGCAAAGACTTTGCGAATGTGCTGTCTGACACAAGGATGTCAGAGAAATATGTCGATCACCTAATCACGCAATGCAAATTTGTCCCTGTGAAGCAAAGCGGACACAACGCGCCGCTTTCCCGTGCTTTTCAAAGAAGAAAAAAAGGTAAGGTATGTTTTAAAGTGCTTTAGAGCCTTGAAAGCTTAGAACCATATGTAACCTTTCTCCTTTAAACTGAAGGCCCTCAGTAGTAAAATCACACATCCGCCCACGTTGAATTAAAAAGGTTTTGAAATGGTTTGTGCCCTGCTAAAAAATCGCTATTAAGCACTATTTTTCCACACTGCAGCAATTCCAGAATCTGTTGTCTACCACCCGAACAAATGTTTTCTTTCTTCCTTCTGGAGAAACATGCTCAAATATTGACACACGTCTTGCGTGTAGCGAAGCTGTTTGGTCAGTCGGCACCAAAAGCACTCCAGCCACAGGCAGAGACAGGATGCTCAAATACACACGAGAGGCGGCGTTTGCCTGAAAAGCTTACAAATTGCTCCTTTAGTTAATCCTTGAACGATCCAGTTTATGAAGCTCAATCCCAAATAATGAGCCGCAATTAAACTCAAACACTGTATGAAAGAGGTAAATCTAATTAACTGAGCATACGAAAAGTAATCAGATGACAGTGTTTTGTATTACAACCTTGGAAGTTTCAGGCCTCCGCAGAATATGAATCAGACTATTCAGCAGATGGAAGGTGCGGCTGTTGTTGCTGTAACAGAATCAGCAGTCTTGTCATACATATGCTGCATAAATATATCATCAAAACCCTTGTAACCTGCAATAATTCGCTTGATTGGCTCAGTGAGTGCGAGTTCCTTTGGTGTGCGTCAAGTCAAACTGACCAAAGTGGCCTATGGGTTCTTGCAGACAGGCACCCGTGGTTATTGAGTACAATCACAACACTAATTATCCGGCATGCAAGCTACTGCAGGGCTTTGCCCTTTGAGAGAAGCAATCAAACAGCTGACGAAAGGCTGAATAATCATGGCGCACTGAATGTGCTGGGCATAGCACATGTTTGTGTGTGTGTGTATGTGTGTGTCTGTCGGAGTGTGTATGTGTGAGAGCTGCTGAATACTGTGCAGCATCAACTTTAGTAAAGCTCACATTATTTGTCAGGTGCCCTTTAGATGGGAGCACAATAAGGTTGGAACTTTACAGGTTAAACAGGGAAGGTTCAGTGATGAACGGCTATCTCGGTGCTCAGATGAAATCGAGCAAGTTAAAGTTTTCCCTCAGTTCATGTATGTTTTGGGATTGCGGGATGTCAAAAGAAAACAAATCAATGCCCTCCACAAGCTTTTATCTCGCCTCGCGTTGCATCGCAAGCGGCGTTTCGGTCTCCTTTTCCCACCCAAGCTGCTCCAAGGTCGTGGTTAAGTTATGATTACAGTACGGTGCACTCAGCGAAGACGCGCAATAAAGAGGTCTCTGCTGAACCATAAAACTGTCAAGATACATCACAAAAGTGTCAGACGCACCATGCGCGGCATCACAACAACAACAAGAAAAGTAAGACTCTCACTCACTCTCCCCCACTCTCCTCTCTGAGCAATCATCACTTTCACAACTTGACGCACTCTGAATATTGCATTAAATGAATATGTGTTGGAGGACAAAAAAAAAAAAAACTACATTGATTTTAAAATCCCTTGGTTCAGCTATGGTGCCAGGCACAGTAATGATCAATTATTTGGCCTCCGACTGGCATTTCTTAGAAGCCTCTTTCCCCTAACAGCGATAAAGTGCGTAGCCGACACTCGCTATACCGAGCCACCAAAGAGAATTCATTGATTTAATCCTTGGCTGTTGAACGGCAGCTCTTCTTCGTCTATGCATTAATGCTCCAATCATCTACCAAACCGGGCAAAGTCAGGTTCTTTCTGAAACACACCGCTCTATAACATACAGGCAGCTCTATTAAGCTGTGAAGGCAGACACACACCTTTGAATATAGTATGAGTATATCTACATGTATGCGAAGCTCGAGTGGTTGTCAGGGAGCAAGTGAGAGCAGGCAGACAGAGAGGTGAAAAGAAAACGCGACGGCATTAACGCGATCTTCTGAAGCGGTGAGGTGTATTTTGCTGCTCTGTATTAAACATTACCACATGAGGTGTCTTTTTCCTACTTTGAATTCTAACATAACTCACCGCAAATGTGCCATTACGTTTCACTGACACCTGCCACGGTCTAATTTCAAGGTGATTAAGATACTTATCAATTTATTTTTGCTGGAAAAACATCAGTGTGAGGAATACGTTTTTTTTTTCTTTTTTTTTTTTCTCTTTCCCGAGGTTCCCACTGAGACCAAATTTTGACACATTTCCACACTTGGTTTGAAAGCGCAACGATAAATCACACCACACCACGGGGGCCACGAAGCAAACTGCACTTCGGTCCAATTTTTAAGCCTGGCTAGAACCCCCCACCTCCCCACCTCCCTTATCCATTCCCTCCTCCCTCTTGCTCCTCAATCCACTAGCCCAATAGAGGGAGGCAGCCTAAATGCACCATCAGCACTGAGGTTTGGCTGAGCTGCTACAAGGGTATTATGTTCCAAATTCTCTCCAGCTGGAGTGAGGAGAGGCTCGCCCATCTCCTTTTTTTTTAACCCATTTCCAAATCACACACACACACACACACGCACACACACAAAAACAGCCCGGGCTTCTTTTTACATCCTACATCCACCCCGTTCTTGCTTTCCCTTTCTCCGTCTCCACAATTCAATGTTTAAACAATCACTCGCCCGAGAAGTCGCATCTGAAATTTTTTGGGGGGACATGAGGGACGGCTTTCTTACAGCGGTCAGGGGAGTGCTGGAAATAAAAAAGAAAAAAAAAAACACAGAAAGGGAGTGAAAGGGGAGGGGGGTGGGTGGGTGGGTGGGTTTTGAGAGGAAGAGAATTGGAGGGAGAGAGAGAGGAAAAAGGAGAGAGCTGCTCGGGCAGGTGAAAGCCGTCCGCATACAAGGTGGCGATTAGGGGGAAAGTGGCCCTGTGTGAGGCAAGAGGAACATCTGTGCCTATTACCGCAGCACACAAAAGACCAGGAGGGGGGGCAGGGGAAAGACCACGGTCTCCAACATGAGCTGGGCCTCACCAAACACCACAGGCTGAATTGCATGGCCCAATTTGAGGCTTTCAGCGCCGCTCGTCATTAGCATTTGAAAAAAAGCGAGGCAGGACCTAGCTCAGTGAGTAACTCGTGGGTCGGAGGAGAGTGACTTAAGAGCTTAAAGGAGGTGGAACCCCCCCTCCCCAACATCACCACCACCCACACCACCCTCACCCTCCTACCCCACCCACCCATGCCCCACGCCTTAAGCACCTCTCAGGCAGAAGTCTGCTGAATGGAGCATGTTGTAAAGTCACATCTACATTATTGGCGCTCCAGATTATAGACGCTTACGCAAACGTCAGAGGAAAAATTAATGGGAAACCTACGCACACATCGGCAGATAAAACAGCTTCGAGTTCTGTTTAAGTATCCGGTGAACAGAGGTGACGTTCCCAGAACAAGCGACTGTATTCTGTGAAGCTTTTTAGACTTACACGACGCCGCCATATGCCCTCCCAAGCACTTGTCACAACTGCATGCTTTGAGCATCTAACCATGGACTAACTCACCGCAGCCATATGCATCGTTGCATGCCGTAGCCCAGCATGGCAAATGAATGTTCAATCTGACTCCCAACATTTTGAATAACTGTATTTCAAAGTGTGTCAACCTGGTTCAAAAACACAGCTAATGGATGGCAAAAGCATGAAAAATAAAACACTCATTCTGGTGAGCGGTGCATCAAACTTGTATACCGGATTGCACTCTTTTTCAGAATTGAGAACACTTGGGAGGGAGATGTATTACTTATTTAAACGCCACAAGGCATATATCTGTTTGCTTAAATATTCCAATTTATTCCAAGACAGTAAGTGCCTTGCTGGGAGTGAATTATGGATGGTAAATCAAGACGCTGAGTTATTAGTTATGACACCATAAGGTTCTGTCTTAGTCAATATGTCTCTGTTTGAGATTGGTTATATTTAAAGGGGGGATGTTGAACTGGCAAGCTGATAAGCAATCCTGATTTGAGGAACACAACTTAACAGCGAGTCTGCAGGCCACATGACCCGCAGAGGAATATTATGGGACAGGAAAAACAAACTTGGCATCTGCATAGAGAAAACCCAGTGGAACCAATGTCTGCTGTCAGCTTTTTAAAACGATCTAACAGGCCGATTTTGCAGCAAAGCGAAATAGAAAAAATTCATTAGGATAGGATTTGCTGCTAACTAAGACCGCTGTGATTGTGCTTGCCATCAGGAAGGTCATATCAGATGCAGTTCGACATGTAAGATTGCAGTAAGAGGCGCGCGGGTGGACTTCGGGCCTCCTCGCGCCATGAAAAATTAGCTTCCTTATCGCCACAAGGCCAGTGCCCAATAACTCTCTCTGTGAGACTCAGCTGTGAGAACAAACATGGCGCCTCTTACAGCCCAGAGCGAAGTGGTCTGCGCTGAAGAGAGAAAATGTAGTGTTCAATATTTTCAACTATTAAAAAGATTTGTGTTAAATTAATTTTGCCTTAGGTTTCAATTTAAGCACCTATTTGTGTTCTAGGTCATTATGCACATAGTGTATGCTTTAATTGACTATTTATAACATTTAATTTTCAAACCTGAGAGAGTATGCTTGAAGGCCAAACATGATTAACTTAATTCTGGACTTATCCATAATATCTTCTTATTTTTGGTGACAACACAAAGTGTGTCACTTATAATGCTGGAGTATAATACAAATTACAATAAAAAGTTAAAATTCTAAATAATGCATGATCACAACCAACTGTGAAAAATTCAAGCCCTTAAATTGCTTAATTGACACAAATACCACTGCATTACAGATGGGTTACAGGCAGTGGGAAATCAGCAGGAAGGTCTGACCCTTTTTCTTTTGCTTAAGTACATTTTCTTGATCTTGAGCTAGATGTGTAAAGACACAACAATACATTATGCATGTTAGAGAAGTAATTTGGCCCTGTCTGATGAAATCCTGCATTAGCGAACATTAAAGCAGGTAGGTTCAAAGGCAGGTCTTCACGCAACTATGACCACGCGTGCTGAAATAGAAAAAAGATCAACAAGGAAGCTCCCTGTTACTTCACATGGCATTACAGTGTGTGGTTTCAATTTGCGCTATTAGGTCACCAAGTGATGACGGTGAAACATTAAAGGCAGGTAGAATTTTTTTAACTGAATATTAAAATGCGCCCATCTCATCATTTGAGTTACTGCTTTCAAAGGGTTTCAGGATTTCAGGCCACATAAATGTTTGATATGCTGCCGGAGTGACGCATGTGGCCCGCATTGTGCTTGAGGAGCACGCAGTCTGAAGGTCATCAGATCTAATTGTCAGATGGGCCAAGTCTTGATTGCTGCAACAAATCCCCACAAGGTTCACAGGAAGCCCGATATAAGGAAACTGCAACGTGCACCATCAGCACATTTTCATGTTTACTGAAAATAAAGCAGAAAAAGGGGGCATCTGGGTCAAGTATTTGAAAGAAAAGCCGGTTGAACTGCACCATGCATATTGACGGGTCACTTTCTCTCTTAAACAACTGTGGGGATGTGTACGCGATGTATCTACTGTATGTGTATGCACATTTGTCCATACTTGTCGAAGGATAACAGTTATTTGCATCCCTGCAAATAGTGATCAATGCATGCTAGCCGTCCTCTAACCTCTCCATCAGTGCAGCGAAGCAGACGCAGGCTCAATTCTTTGCCAGCATATGATGTAAATGCTCTGTGGTGCACATTTAATGTGATGTCATTGTACTATTGACATCCAGGGATGGACCGGTGGCCAAGGCTGATTTGTTTAATATCTAGTTGAGAGAATTCTATTGACTTTCCTTTTTTCCTCATCTGCTCACAAGATGAAAACATATCTTCCTACCTAGAAGCTCTGACCTAATATGCCTTTCTAATGTTTTTCAGAAGGACATGCTATATTGCATGTGTGTGTGTGTGTGTGTTTGTGTGCACTGTATGTGTATGTGTGTGTGTTTAGCTCCATTCAGGACTTATATCGATATAAGCCAGGCTTAATCCTTTCACTCTGATGGCTTCAATGACAGCGGCACACCATCAGATAAGAGGTCATTGAACTGCAGCAGCCACCTCTTCATTCAGAATAAATGGGGTGCACCAAGAGTGCACCTTACTATGTGCCGCATTGCTCTGGTCATAATGAAAATGTAATGCATTTTGGGTTCCAGCTGCCATCACTACCGCACTACACAGAACTGATTCTGTTGATATTACTTGTGTAACTTGACCAATTTGTTCCTAGAAATGATGCACATACAAAAGAGAAATTTCAACATTCGGTATGTATGAACTTACTCTCCAGGTTTCTCCTCTTTTAGAGAAAAAAAAAATCAATTCAACCCCATGAGTGCACATTTCTATTGCATTGTTTTTTGTTTTTTTATTTAGATATATATAAATGTATGTATACACACACACACACACACACACATATATATATATACGTATATATATTCACATATAGATAGATATATACACGTACAACTACATTATAGTTGTACTAAATTTCAAGCTGAAATTGAAAAAGGAAAAAAATAGGTGTACCTCCTAAATTTCAAATGTCCACCAACCTTGAGGCCAATATGAGGTATGCATCTATCAAACTCCTTGTCAGACTAATGTTCTTTCCTGCATCTTGGCACAGCAGGACCATATGGAACTGTAGATGTTTCCTTTTGCTTGGCTAACCAGTCAGGTTGAAAGGAGCGGGGAGAGAATTCTTTCTAAAAACCATCTAATATCCACACGGATGTTGCTTTTTTGCTCTGTCTGCCTCCAATCCCACCGAGGGACATGAAAACCAGAGACCACAGACAACCTTGATTGAGGCACAGCTGAAACATGCTAATACCCTGATTTTGTTTTCATTGGGAGGGCTCCCTGACTGTGGCATATCATTTGATTTTTGCATGCATCGAATCACTCTGTGTGAACTGTCACAACATGTGTTTCTGTCTGCCGACGCCTCGACAAGCACCTCTCTTTGAGCAATCATCTGGGGACAACGCTGGATGTTTATTTTGGCAGAAATCCCATCACGCGTTCATGCCCATTTCCTTTGGTCCAAGCGGTGGCCCCGCATGTCATCATAAACGAGACTGAAAATAGAATATGCACATACGGAGGCCCGAGCTGAGCACAAACGGGAAGATTTAAAGATCCCCACCAGCTTTAAAGTGCTACAGAACCTGAGCAATTTGCAGTAAACTAATTATAATCCAATTTTCTAATCTCTCTCTCATTCTCGTTGCTATTTTCCACCTCTCTCCCTCCTGCTCTCTACAGTCTCGATAGTTTAAGACCTGGCCCATTAAAACAACCGGCGCTTTTAATGGCAGCATGTTAACGCAGCACAAAAAGAACATTCTCCTTTGCCTTTTCTTCATTTAAATTCAATTATCACCGAGAACAGTTAGACAGCAAGGGGATAATAATAATGAGGGGTGCGCACGGGATGAAGGTGTGCAATGGCCGCATGGTGACATCTTTTGTTCTGTTTTTTTGCGGATTGGCAAGATAATGGCGAAGGGCTGCTACGAGGGGGGCCAGGAAAAGTGGAGCTCACCACGCAGGTTATCTTTCATGGTGTACAGGATAATCACAGAGTGGTGAAAGCTGCAGAGCAGCGGAGACATATCTTCTTGGAGATCAAGGTCAAAACAACTCAAAGGAAGGTGGAAATTCAGTTTCAAAAACACTCACAGCTGCCTGAAACATATTGATCTAGCTCCTCTTCCCTCTACCTCCAAAGTCATTTCTCTGATAGACTCTGGTAGAAATACATTATTTTCTTGTCATAGGCACCACAATGGATCACTGTTAAGAATATACTGCACTTATAGAGCGAGAGAGAGAGGGAGAGGCAGGAATGTTAAGAGCATGGCGTCCTATATTTGAAATAACAATTCGCAGAGTGACCTCTGCCTCCCATCAGTCCTGTAACACTTTCCCATCCCACAAAGCTGAAATTTCCATCAATCACAAACACATGACTGCAAATGAAGAGCGCGGGGAGCTGGACGTTTGAGCGCACAGATAAGATAGGTGGGCTCAGAGAGCGGCCAATTGTCAAGAGTGGAATTGCTATAATTAGGGTTTAGGGTATAGATAAATATTACGTGTCCAGTCTGGACTCCAGTGTGCCTTTAAAAATGCATAGCTGCTTTATGCGCGAAATCACTCTGCAGAAACTTTACACAGACAGATCAATAACAACGCCTCGCACTGAGTCCTCTAAGGCATTGCAGTAAGCTCAGCCACTGATGTATCTGAGCCAAGTGGCCTTTGCAACAAAGGAATAGCAACTCCCTCTTATTCCTTTGATTTATGCCCTTGGAAGTTGGCACATATTCCCACCAAAGAGTGTCTAACTATCTGATTGAAGTGCTCGCTGCTAAGCAAAATTGTTATCCTTAATTCGCAAAGAGTTACAGATCAAAGTATGTGAGGCGGGCTCCGGCGAATGGATTATATTTCATTTAGATTTTAATTCCTTCAAACAGATAAAAAAAAGAACACATTCTCGACGCTTAGCAGGCAGAGAGGGGCGGCGACCATGTTTATGAGGCTCCGCACTGGGCCGCCAGATGTAGTATCAACAGCGAGCAATTCCACTCTGTTGTCTTCTTAAAATCATTTATTGTCGTGTATTGGATTTTAGTCATCTCCGGCTGATTGGCTGCGGGCTGCTTTTCAGACACTGTCGCTCCCAAGTCCTCCACCTCTCCTCCTTTTGTTCTGAGCACAAATCCTTCTTTTATTATCCAGGCTGCAGCATAAGGTCCTGACCCCACTTCCCTATTGCAGTTTCCTCCACGTTTGATGCCCGCCTCCCCCCCCCTTGGATTATTGTAATACTCCATGCACTTGCTTTGATGTAATAACTATGTGCAACTTGTAGTCGGTGTGGAATTTGATGGAGCAATGACCTGGCAGATGAGAAGGCGCGGCAGACAGCTTGTGTCAAATGTATCCGAGTTTTGGATTTGTCGTACAAGCTTCCATTCTTTAGAGGGATTTGTGGAAATATGAGTCATTTTGTTTTCTTTCTCTCTTTTTTTGGTTCTCATCAAATTTAATTAACATATATTTTTTATTTTTGCTGTTTGTACAAAGTCAGCTGTGTAAAATTACACAAATTATCCACTACTGCAATTAATAACCTTGAATATATCAAGGAAGGAAAACAATACAAATAAACATAGCAGCCTTGTATAATGCCATTTGTTTATAGGTATGGATTTAATCATCAATCAATTTGTCAAAGTCAAATTCAGGAGTAGGTGGTGGCACTACTGTACATACAGTGCCTCTTATTATCTTCTGCCATTTTAATTTATTGACTGAGGACTTAATTATTTACTGACACTATCCTCAAAGTCACCTCATCTGAAATGTTCCAGAAGAACACCGCCCGTGCCGCAGATGAGTAGCTTATCCAGCTAATTAACTGTTAATCAGATGAAGATGAATCTAATCGTCTATTTATGAGATAATCCTCTGACGAAAAAAAATGTAATGGCTGATATCAAGCAAAGCGTAACAAAACGTGAATTCTGATCATGTCTGTGTGTCTGAATTTAATAACATTGAATGTGATATAACAGGATGGCCAGTCCTCCCATTCACTTCCCTACAGACTCAGAGAGCATTGACATGGAAACAGTGGGCCCACATATCATTCTCCTCAAGGTCTAGGTTTTTTTCATTAGTGTGGAAAAAAAAATAAATTGCTTATGGCCAAAATCCCTGACTTCAAACAGCACAGCTGACAACGAAGTCAATAAATGGGTCACATCAGGCAATACCGGAAGCAGACAAGGCCAGGCTATTCTGAGATCAGAACCCCTAACCGAACACGAGACATTCTAGGTGACTGAGTTCATGTTGATGAAACTCACCTGTGTTGGAATCTGACAGGGCAGTTCTTCCGAGATTTGGACACATCAATCATTAATAAGAAGATTGCAGCTTTGTTGGCTTCACAGGGGCCCGCAGGAGACGGTGACACAAGCATGCACTCTCTGAGTCTTTCTCCCCGGCTTCACACACACACACACACACACACACACACACACATACACACACGCGTACAGAATGCATCTCACCTACAGCGCGCACACACAAAAGGCGGCGTGCAGTTTTCTTCACCAGAATAATTGCATGCCACCCCCGGCTGTCGAGCCATGTCAGTGTCTCGTTAGCGCTGGTATTGGCTGGGTCGTAGCTGGTAGCATCAGGAAAGGTCAGAGTGGCAGCATCTGCACTCTCACACTGAGCGCAGGCTGGATGGACACAGCAGGCTCTGCCCTGTCAGTCTAGCCAGGGCTGATCCGCGGAGTTTATACACAAACACCTCAGAGAAGAGCCGATCTGGTTGCTTACAACTTGTCACCATACACACTTTTTTTTTTTAAATGCAACCCCTAACAGGAAAACATATAAGTTCAAACAAGAGCTGAGCTGATGACACGGTGTCAAAAATGATTTCAAAGTCTTGTGGTTGTAAATCAGCTCTTTTAAACCTGCTGAGAAAAATAATCTATGAGAAGTTCAAGGTGAGAAATGTGTATAAAGGGTGTAAAGTCTATAAAGGACACAGGCAAAATGTTTCAGTGCCTTTTGGGATGACACATGTGGGGTTTTCTGATCTGACTCACCTGCCAGAGGGTCGACGTCACTCACCTGTGTTTGACTTTGTGTACAAAATCACTGTTGAGAAATAAATTTTTTTTAGGGTGGATACATTGCTCTTGGATTTGGTGAAAATTTGTTCTTGTCTATGGTTATTACAGATACATCAAATACGATTGTGATCATGTCTTTTAAAGTAACAATAACATTGGCAGTCACTCAAAAAAGATATTTTGTTGACCTGTCTAACCTAACCCCATCTTTTTCGCCCCATAATACCATCACCTGACTTCCTCCTTGGGCACTGTCATAATTACTGGCACGTCACTTGAATATAATTGAATGAAACTATTGAAGTTGTCACACTTCCTGGAGGGACAAACCCTCAAAGTACTGACAAACAGAGACACGTGCCAAAACATGTTTAGTTAAAAACAGTAATTCCAGTTGTAAAATGTGTATTTCTCAATTGAATGCATGCACACATGTAACCCTCAGTGTTGTAAGGCTACAGGTTTAAAACAGGTACATATTATCAGTCAATATGTACTTACTTACTCGCTCTTCTTTGAGCTATTGTTGTAATGTCGTGTAAAAAAAAGGGATGTCAGACATGACACGCATGTTAATTCAGCCTCAGTCTCAGAAAGTGTCCACATAACAAACAGCATTGCCATATTGTCAACAGCAGCTCACACTCAGTGCTTCAGCCCGTCTTGTTTCTCTCCTTCACAGATCTGAGTTTGACTCGCATAAGCAGCCCCCGAATGTGTTTGACTTTTTTTTTTTTTTGAAACAGCAACGATAACAGTATTCTGATTTGGGAGTGGATGGAGGCTGACAGGTGGAGAGACACAAACAGGAAACCTTGCTGATGCCCTGTCTGCCAAGCCCCTCTGATACGTGTCCAAAACTCTGACGGGGCTGAGACAAAAAAAAAGCTAGACCCAATTTATTTCACTCCGTTGCGAGCCCTTTCATTTTTGTGACTGGCGCCGGCGCGCTTATCAGCTGCAGAACTATTAGCCGCATCAAATCAATGTGTTCATTGCTCTCTCTTGCCTCCATCGCTCTGCTCTTTTTTTCTTTTTTCTCCTCCTCATGTCTCTCTCTCTCTCTCTCTCTCTCTCTCTCTCTCTCTCCCTTCCTCTCTTTCTGCCAGACAGGTCAGATATTAGAAACCTGTATTATCAGGTCTTCCCAGGATGCTGGTGGAAAAGTTGATTTGCAACGCCCGATTGAATCTACTTATCCTTCATCCCTTTCCAACCCCCAGCCAGCTGCCCCAGCAGACAGGAGCCCAATGGCCTATCTACACTGAGGTGCCAAGGAATAAAAATATCTATCTACAGAGAAAGTGGGAGGGAAGGAGGGAGAGGGGAGATCGAGAGAAAGGGGGGACGAAGGGAGGGACGCAGTGTCGGCCCACATGTCAGAGCTTTAGACAGCTTGGTGGTGGCGTGTGTGTGTGTGTGTGTGTGCGTGTGCGTGGGGGGGTAAGGGGTATAAATGTTCTCCTTGCCTCTTCCCATCGCAACCCCAGCCCCATCCCCTTTTGCAAACCTTTATCTACCAGCATTATACATCCATTTATCAGTCAGCAAACAAAACATGTCACCCACCCACCCACCCTGAATCCCACCAGCCCACGCCACGCACACACACACAGGCACATCCACAGGCAGCGCAGAGCAAACCTTTCAGCCAAAGTTAAATTAGTCAGCTCCTTGAAAGGAGGCGAGCAGAGCAAAGGTCACCGAGGAAATTCATTAAAGCACTGTAACTTGTGCTAATTGAGGCTAGCGCCGCGATAAAGGGAAGCAGAGAAAAGAAATATTTATCTGTTGACTGGGCTGCCTCGGCTGAGTGGCCGTCAGCCACACAAAGAGGGCCATTACGGCTTTATCTTCGCAAATAGAGGGGGAAGAGTGAGCCTCGGCCGCGGACGGAGGGATGATGAGGGGATGACGGAGGAGTCGCAGAGGAGAGGAGGAAGAGGGGAGGGGAGGGGAGGAAGCGGGGTGAGGTGACTGATGAGGGGAGTGCAGAACAGTGGCTGGTGCAGGAGAAAAGGGGGAAGAATACGCAGAGTGGCAGAGAGGGGTGGGGTGGGGTGGGGTGGGGTGGGGGGGGCTTCATCAGTAGGCGATGGCAGGGTGTGTGGGTGTGGGTGTATGCGGGGTGCTCAATTTGTGAATGCAA
>JAOXYL010000113.1:11006821-11041167 GCA_028564955.1 Terapon puta | reverse complement strand
CTTTCTTTTTTTCTCTTTTTAAAGTCTTTAAAAGCCGCAGTGTGACAGTGAGGTTCGAGTTACTAGCAGTTCGGACTGGTCTGTTGTGTAAATTTGTCCCAGGAGAATTGCTTCAAATGTGTGATTTCACATCCTGGGGGAAATAACAGCAGTTGTGAATGCCATATTGACGATGTTCTTTGCCTGGCGTTTTTACTGTAAGATCGGGATACACTGTAAAGCGCAAGGAGAAAATTATGCCGTGGGGTCACAGAATCGAATCCATGGAAACTGAAAACATGGATCATGCGGAGACCATGTGAGGAAAAACAGCTTTATGGTTTAACGAGCGTGGATGCTTCGAATCCACACAATGACATTAGTCCTGCACAAATAATGGCTGTCATTTAGATATTACTGAAGATAAAAATGCTCTAATTGTTGCTTCACTGTGACAACTAACACTAAATACTGGGTAACAGTAGCACAGCTCACTGTCGCTATCTACAGGTGCCACCTCCATTTATTCTGCAGCATTTTACAGCCCCTATATTACATATACAGAACAATGCTGTTAATTTTTGTTGAGAGTCTTATGCAAATTCAACGCGCTCTCGTCTCTGCAACTTCATTAATCTCCGGTTGAATCCATCCTGGCCTACTTCTTGATCAGGCCGTGGCTCAATACTCTTCATTAGCTTCACCTTTTTTTCCAGGAAATGTGCAATCCTAACGTGAGGCGGGTCAAGCAGGACCACACAGCCGGGGATTGTGATTCTAATCATGTAGAGGAGGACAACATCCACCCATACTTGTTTAATTGGCTCATATACCCATGTTGAGCAGGTGCTGATAACATCCCACGTGCGCTGTTTTTCATAAGTGCGCGCCTCCTCCACCATTGCCCACCCCCCACCCTGCTCTAGAGAAACGAAGCGGGCGAGTAAATGGATCGTCTGCTTGAGATATCCTCCGAGTAATTTCACCCTGTACATTTGAGGCTTTTTAGGAGCTTCATTTGGAGAACTCCCTCCCGCCCCTCCCCCTTTCTCCCACTCCACACATCCACTATTATATAAAAAACATTATTAATATTCACCAGAAATTACTAAGGAGAGCAGAAGAGGGTTGCCATATCCAGATGGATGCCCCTTAAATCTGTCTTCAATTAGTCTCCACTAACTTACATCTTCCAGTTGAATTCTGATTAGCTGATCTGGCAATTTACTGAGCCCGGCTGGAGAGCACTTGGTCCCCCTCCTGAGTGCAACCTAGCTGCTTTTGAGTATTGTGAACCTTTGATCAGTGCCCCCTTATTACCTATAAAAGCCAATACCATTAAATTTTGCATAGCCTCATCCCCTCGCCCATAGTACTTTCGCCTCTCCTACATCAAAGATCATAGAGGCTCATGTAATGACAAAAAATAAATTCAGTGATCTATAAAAGTAAAGCAGATGATAACACCTTTTAGTTAACATATCTCACATCTCTCTCAGCGTGATTGTGAACCTGTGGCCCGTCTCCCTGGCTCTGTAGCTAGCTACTTCCCTCTTGTGGCCAACCAGGACACAGAGATGCCTGAGACACTTACCGAGGTCAACATGTTCACTTTCCTCCTTCGTGCACTTTTTAAAGTGAGAGGAGGGAGATTAGAAATGTGTATAACACAACAACGCTCCACTGACATTCATCTTCAGCGCTCCTCTGCCCCACCCCCCCCACACCACCTCCACCTCGTCTCTGTAGAAAGTGGATCACCGGGGGAGCTAAACCCTGCCCATTAACATATAGAGTCTTTATTTAAATCCCATTCACTTTCCCATCCATTTAGAAGAGTGATGCCAGCAGGTTGCAGCAGTGGCGTTGTGTGAGGCCCCTGATTGAGCTTCAATTTGATCATTTTATCTGATTGTGAGGTAAACACTATCATGATGGATACGATCTCATTACAATGGGAAAGTGAGAGTTTAATTTCCTGTACATGTTCCATCTTTATTAATGTCAGAGGCAGCAGGTCGTCAATTGCATTACAGGCGTTGGTACTTTGGCCAGGCATCCTGCTTGACACAAACGAGGCCAGCGAGCCAGCTTAAAGGGATTACATTTGGCACAACGCTCCAGCCAATTTTCGATTTGGTTTTTGGCATTTATGTTGCATCTCGCAGTGTGCAGATCTCTGCAAGTTTCCGCGTAAAAATAGACAGCGCGACATTAAGCGTTTTGCCTTTTAATTAATCTGCGTTACTGTTGTCTCAATGAGTCTTCCTCCTGATGTCTTGAAATGGCTGCCAGAGTGGCAAGAGACCAGCTGGTGTAGCGAAAGCAGACTTGTTGTCTGTCAAGCAGGAAACTACAGAAGACGACAGTAACTATCACACCCTGACACCGTCCTCTCAGTGAGAGAAAAGAGGAATGGGAAAGGAGGGGAAAAAAAAAAACTTCAATAATAAACCTGTCAACACTCCGATCTGAATACCCAGGAGCCACAACTGTCTCAACTCTCCTCCCCTGGCGATAGTCATCATCACGGACACTCTCCTGGGAGACAGCATCTCATCTATCAGTCAGTCACAAACACACACACGCACACAAACACACACAGGTCCTCATCACATCATCTCTATTTGTCCCATTATATCCTTAACAGAGTCTAAAATACCTCTGCTCCTCCAGGAAGGGAACTGTGGAGGGTTGAGGGCTTTTCAGGTGTGTGAATAAAGTGTGTGTATGTGTGTGTGTGTGTGTGTGTGTGTGTGTGTACATAAGCGTTTGCCGTCAGTGGCTTCATTACTAGCGCCCCGCCATTGCCTATGCCTGTCGCTAAGACTCTGAGACAGCCTTGTTTGTTTGTTTCCCCCGCTGTAATCCTCAGTTGAGGTTTGACGTGCGGCGTGGAGCCTTAGCCGTGTTACCCACAGGCCTCTGGGAGCTGGAGCACCGCGGCGCGTACCAGCAAAAGAGAGAGAGAGAGGCACAGGAGACTTACACCCCCTGCACCTGATCATTACCATGCTAAATTTATATTGATTGTTGTAGCTTAAGAGCTAAATGTGAGTTATTCCCCCGACGCGGTTCCTGTGTAGGATCTGTGTGCGGTGGGGCTGCTGGTAATCCAGGGAAACCACAACATGTGCACTGTGTTTGGCCTTAGATATAACAGTGCACATTATGCATTGCCAGGGAGCATTTATGTAAACCTGACCACCGCTTCCAGCAGTGATTTTTTTTAATGACGAGTTGCACGGCACTCGCTCGGATTTGACTTCACATCCCGCCCCGCATGCGGATGGGGCAGGGGCAGTCCTTAAGGAGCGGGCAGTTGTTTCTCCAAGACGTTCCCAGCTTTTCTTGCCCTTGCTCTCCTGGATAAAGTTGTGTGTTTGCTCCCATCTCTCCTCCTGCGGGCAGCTTTCATCAGACATATGCATATGTGCTTGCCCTTGACATTATCATCAGCAGATTTGCACTGGGGGCCCCGAGGTAAGGTTGAAATACTGCTGAGGCTTCTGAGAGAGTGGCCTGCTTCACAGAGAGTGTCCAAGGGCTAAATACGCACCCAGAGACGGAGGAAGAGGAAGGGAAAAAGCTCAGTAACTGAACCTAGCAGAGTGCCCCTCAGGGGACAGCAGTAATTAAACAGTGATTAAATTAAGGGGCAATGCGGGCAAAACGCAGACTGATTGACACTCTGCTGGCTCCTCTCTCTCTCTCTCTCTCTCTCTCTCTCTCTCTCTCTCTCTCTCTCTGCTCCTCTTTCTCTCCTCTGCCTCACTCTCTCGCTCTCTACGGGTTCAGCTCTGTCGTGGAGCATTGCTTTCCATTGACCTCCAATTACTCACCCACTCTGAATTCTTCAAGGTCCAATTTTCGAAAACTATTTTCTTAACTGTGTTAAGAGCATGGATCGCTGCACATTGGTTTCTGAGAAGGCTGAGCTGCAGCGCCGCAGCACCGAAGTTGAGTCGAGGAAGAGAAAAAGCACTTAAATGCATAGTGTCTTTGTTCTTCCAATACTATCAATGTTTACTTCAGATAAACTCACAAACTACAATCGCTCCGGCGCTGCACCCGGAGTACTATCTCTCTTTACCACAGATAGACTCACAAAAGTACAATCACAAGAAGCTGCCAGTGATTTAGAAACCACACTTGTGTAGAATCCAAAGTGAGTTTCCCCCTTTTTTCGAGCCTGTAGCCAGGCAGCTTTAAAAGTGCCTTATCAAATACTCTCCTAGGGGGGGAAATACTATAAATTACCTTTGGCGACTCCTTAAACCCAAAGCAAATAGACAGACAGAAGAGCTGTGCAACAGCAATAAAACCAGCTTTAACAAAACAATCAGAAAAACCAGAACACTGAAATTGCCTTCTGCCGAATCTAAGATTCTCCACACGTTCCTGGCTTACCCTGCTCGCCACAGTGCACCGGGTCCTCAGGCCCGTGTATAGATTTTTATAAACCAGGTCTTGTGCTTATGAAAATACGTACTGAGGGTCCTTAAACAATCTGTTAAGTCTTCTGATAGTGAAGAAGGCCCTCTTAGTGCGTAATACAAATTCAAATAGCTGTATGGAGATGGATTACGGGGCAGACAAAGAACAGGGGCCCACTTTAGAGGATGAGTTCAAGATGACAGGTATTGATTAAGTGCTCAATGAGAGCACGCCTATGAAAAGCCAGCCACCATGCAAGCTCATGAAAGAATCATATAGCTCATACACAAGGCGCTCAGCACACACACGGGCGTGGAGTGTAGGCGGCAGCAAATTCAAGCTTGTCATGTCTCAGGCCGAACAGTTGACAAGTCGTCCGCCTTTCTGTGGTTAAAAGTCATTAAAAATGATATAAAACTTTTCTTTAATGTATTTTGAAAGTCCATACAAGCACCTATATGTCTGTGTAACTACGGAAAGAAGCAGACATCAACAGCGAGCAGATAAGTGCGCCTTTGTGGATGTGGCTTTGCCCAGAACGACAGAAATGATTCCTCACGCCAGAATCCATTACTCCTCGGTTTGAGAGGCGCAGTTTGACACCGCACATTCCTTTACTCCTGACACTGGTATTGGAGAGAAAAGAGGAGGGATGTTCTCAAAGATAACATGTGAATTTAATTTCTTGGTGAAACAGCGGAACTGGAAGACTTAGCCCTCCCAAGCATAAATTGTGCAGCCGACGCGCAGTTGTCAGAGTTTGTGATGATGCGGGGCGAAGACAGCCGTAATCGCAACAGCACTGCCGGCCTGACCCACCTCATCATCCTTGACATTTAGCGCAGTGCTGTTTCTCTCCCCTCCCTCTCCCTTCTTCACGGTAAACAAATGTTTTAACCCTGATTTGTATCAGCGCTACCAGAGGACGTGCAGTGACACAAAGTGTGCAAAACTTCTGAGAGAGGGTGAGAGAAAGGGTGGCAGAGAGGAAAGGGGAGCAGGAATACAACGAGGGAGGGGAGAGGAGAGGAGGGGAAGGAGCCAGGAGAGAGAAGGCGATAAAGACAGGGGAAAGAAAAACAGAGAGAGAGCGAGAGAGAGAGAGAGAGAGAGCGAGGGGGGGGAGACCAGCAGGGAGAGCAATCTGGCCAGACTGCCACCTAACAGGGGGTATCTGAGGCTAATCTCTAAGGAAAGCTGTCAGGTCTCTGCAGACAGTGTTTTGATGGAAACTAGGCAATAAATGCTTCTTTAAGCCGTCATAAATATGCAACTTCCTGCCTACCAGTCACCGCTCAGACCCGGGTTCAGGCTCATTATCCTTCGCCTGTACTGGCAGGTTTGCACGCCAACTTACAGGCAGGAGCACTAAAAGCCCCTCAACACCGGCCTCAGTGGGATACATGACTCGCTTTGGGGACTAGAAAGCAGGCTCATCAAATCAGATGGTTTTTTTTCTTTTCTTCTCTCTCTTTTCACAAACGCATGCTGTGTTGAGAAAAAAAAAAAAACATCTATATTTGACCTGTGAGGTTTGGTTAGATTTCTAATGCACTCAAACAAACTGGAATTGTTCAATGAGGAGTGAGATTTTCAGAGTGAGAACCCAAACATTAAGTATGTATGCTTCCCTTTTTTTCTCCATTATGTATGGGACTATATGTGGCTTAAAGGTGGATCATATGAATAATCAAACGGTATGGAAACATCTCCACTTAAATCAAATGTGTCAGAAAGCAGCACTTTACAGACCCATCACCCCAAAATTTTCAATATACAATTTGAGATCCATGAATAGCATTGACTGAAGGCACATTTGATTTGATTACCTCTTGACATTTCCCTCCATGAATGAAGGCAGCAGTAGATAAGGCAATCACTGGACTGACATAGTGTAAATATATAAATATTCTCATTTATCCTGGCCTCCAGATAAAGACATAAGGGCACATGAACGCATGAATGGACAACATCTCCCAGCAGCCGGCAGGTCCCTGCCTGCTTCCCCTGCCTGTCTGTCTGTTGAGGCTGACAGTACAGCAGCGTGCCCTTCATTATCACCGGGTAATGCTCATCACAACGGCCGTGGCTTTTCTCCATAAAAACCCTCAAGTCTCACTCACAATGAGAAATAGGGGAGATAAGGTGCAGGAGACCATTTCTCTTGACATTCACGACGGCAAACTCATCAGTCATGCTGTCAAAGGCACTGGTCTTGGCTAGTTTGGGATTTATGAGAAATAATGATGGGTCGAAAATAGCCGGTGAGGGCTCTGCTTTTACCTTTGGTTTGGGGCTGTTGTGTATTGAGGCACGCTCTGCATAAAACCCAATTTCTTTTGTCAGTGACCCTTGCACTGATTTCACATCCAATCTCGCCATGTTTGGGAGGTTTGGCGGAGCCTGTTTGAGTTGGCGCTGACATTTCCGCCTCACATGATAAAAGCGTGCAGCGGCAATAAGTTTATTTAAAAGACAGCGCGTGGCGGTGAGCTTTAAGAATGGGCGCCACTCCCTTTGATTCACGGAGTATTATTCCAGCGAGGGTCGAGGCCCTTCCGCTGTTAATCGCACTTAAATTCATCTTAAGAAAACTAAACAGCTCCGACCAAAGAACGCTAACGCAGACCTGTCCTCTGCTGGACCATATCTGGAAAATGGGACAACAACAAAATAGTAATAGCATGTGTCAAACACTCACGTCCTCTCTTCAAAGCAGTGACAGGCAGTGACAGATGCTCCCAGTGCAATTCTCTTTGTAAACATTCTGGGACACACCAACGCTCACGCCGGAGCAGTTATGGCGATGTACCATGAGGCCTCTGAACTTAACGTAAATTATTCATCCCAAAGTCATTTGAAAGTGGATTTCAATATTGTTGCAAGGGCAACATGGCTGAATCCTATAGCACAATTGCACAACTATAGATTATAGTCAGTAGGACTTTTAATGGGCTCCCTATGGGACCATACTGCAGGGATGTCCTCCAGCAGCAAATTATTAGTCAATTTGAGATTATCAAGTTTATTAATTACTATTCTTAATATATCTTAGAAAAGTGCCAGGAGATATAGCCTAACTACCTAAAGGCTGCAAATGAAATACAAATGACATACATCTGCATTAAATGTATTAATGAAATACCAGATTGGCTGGGGGTGCAGCTCGCCTTTTACTGCAAAGTTTACAAGCTTAAATGAAGGCGCACCTGCTAAAACTGTTCAAAGTGCAACATTGGTTATAAGCAAAGTGTTGTGAGATTACCGGACAAGAGAGTTTGGGGCAATTTTGATTCGAGTGCGCGAATGAGACCTCTCGAAGCTTAAGGGTGCTTGGATCTGTGTGAAAATGAAGGCGTGAGATTGCAGCCGAGGGGACGGTGGATTGACAGCGACATTAGCCCCTCAGCACCTCTGCTGTATCACTCTATGGCTCTGTAAAGTGGATGGACAGGAATAGCAAATTAAATCTTCTTAATAGTAGCAAGGGATGTACAGTCAGGTTGGTTTGAACTGCAGCACACGCAGGGTGGTGTTTTTAGTGGGATAAAATGAAGTGGCTATGAAGTGTTTTGGTTAATGGGTCTACTCCAGCCGGCTTTATACGGAAGGCAATGTCATGTTTATATCAATTTGAAAGGAGCTCCTCCACAACGCCTTCTGGCCTCTTCTTGAAACAAGGTCGCAGGTCACATATCATTCTTTGCAGTTAATTTGCAGAGATTTATTCAATTCGGAACAGACACCAAAGAGTTACTCAGTGACAGCAGAGTGAGAAAACACTCGCCGCTCCTCCACTCTGAGCAGCTGGCTTTTTGTTGTGGCTTTGTTGATGCTTTCCTCGCTGGCTGTTTTTCTCTCTCTCTCTCTCTCTCTCTCTCCCTTTTCTCTCTGGGTTCACTGACACCACATCGCTGTGCCACAAAGACTAACCTTAATGTAGACAAAGCCAAGTCGGCAAATCTTTGCACAAGCAACATGCATGGACGCACACACTTTTAACAGTAGGAGGTACACAGAGGGAGTAAGGCGTTTTTCAATGCATTTAGATGAGACCTTTAACAAAGGTCCCTAATGCAGATATCAATGAACCAAGGGACTGGGCTATCGGAGCGAAATTGGCTGACGGAGGGATGTCACCTCTGTGCATGAAAAATGATGGATCCCATTTGTAAACTTCTCCTCTACCCTACTGCCCCTCCTCCCCTCCTCTCCCCCAGCACGTGGACACACACTGCCCCCCACCACCACCACCACCTCCTCTCATCACCTCTCCGCCATTGGTTATTAAACAAGGAAGCGAACCCATGACTTTGCCGGCAAATAACAAGTGGTCCGGTAGAATTGGCGCTTTACCGGCCATTTCATCTGACTGTCAGGGATCCCACAGAGGACCTGCGAGATTTCAGCGATGACAGGATAGATTAACATCATGGATTTTGTTTTTCATCTTCCTTTCATTTTCCATGCTACTCTCCGAGGACATCAACAAAATGAAACCAATATCTATAAACCCAGAAACACACAAGTGGAGCTTTCAAAATATTAGATTGTGTGTTGGATAGGGGAAGCCACTGTTTCTCTCCACTAACCCCATGGCCGCACTTGATTTGAGAGGCAAAGGAAACACCTAAAGACGGCCGCACTTGAATAGATTTATATTCCATATACAAAACGTCTCACTTTCCGAAAGTGCAGGGCAAAGGTCTGAACGCCAACATCAACCCAAATGATACAACACGGGCCATGCATAATACAACAATGTACAGAGCTTGCAGAAATCATGCTCGGCATATAAAGTGTGATAAGCAGCATAATGTGCATCGTGAGCATTTCTAAGGAAACAATGATATATTGCTAATCATCCTGGAATGAATTACTGCATTTTTAAAAGCGGTGTGTTGAGTCAAAGGTGCGGGGGTTAATATAGGCAAACAGGAGTCTCTGCTGGAAAATGAAAACTTCCCAGTAGAACATGATGGCCGGCCTAAATGCTGACATTGTGGTTTCGGTGATGGAATGACTTTGGGAAGGTTTGCGGTCCGCCGGTGTTCAAAGCTGTGCCTTGAGGGTAAGGGGTAAATTTGCTAAGTTAATCACATAATGAGGCCAATTAAACATGGGAGAACCCAGGTGAAATGGGAGCTGCCACAGAGCCTCCAACAAATGAGCCTCTGCCGATTCCCTCTCTGGACAGGAGCCGTGCAACCCAGTTTCAGCCCCAGTAATCCTCTACTAAATATTCACTTCAACATTATACAGTGTATCTTATTAATGTATGTAGAGTATACGGGATTATGTGTCTGTATTGGGTGAATTAACATGGGAGGAATGTGTACATTAATAACATCCATAGTAGCCAGAATTAAGGCAGAGACTGGATTATATTTTCATTATCCAGTAATGTGTAGATTATTTTTGCAAGTAATTAAACTTTCACTTACTGTAAAAAAAAAAGTCAGAGTAGTGAAAATTTCCCACTGCAGTTTCCCAGAATCTGACCAACAGCTCAAAATACAAACAAGATACAAGATATAAGAGAGTGAAAAAGCAATCTATCTTAACATTTAAGAGCCAAAGTGTTCAGTTTCATTTGATAAATGACTTATTTTCTCAATGAGCTTCTACACAAACAGAAAATAATCTGCTGAAGTCAGAACTGTTTTGATTATCAAAGGTGATGTCACAGGAGAATCACCAGGATATAGCAACATTTAAATGGATCAAAATGCTAAATCAGACTGAACCTAAACTTTATTCTAATTGTATCCTTGTGTTGCCAGCTGGCAGTCTGATTAAACTACACCCACACAGTGGTTATGAAATATTAGCTAAGTGTTAACTCTAAATAAATAATACCAAAAACTTTCACTTCAGTTGTTGGCTTTTTTCATCATGCATATTTACTGTTAGAGAGCACAACTTAAGATCTGAAACCAAGGGCCCCTTTCATCGATAATTAAAAACAGTTGTTAGATCATTTTTAATCAGCATTTCAGCAGCAGACTGGATTTATTCAGACAACGCTCAGGAGGAGCGTTATGCTGCATGTTACTTGAACCCTCAGCGCCACCTGACTCATTTCACCTGAACCGTTGGCCCAAATGTTAAAATATCTCCCGACATTGCGCCTTTCCATCACAAACAAGCAGCGCGGTGGCCGGCCTGCAGCTTGTCCCCTCGATTTTAAGCGGTGGGATGGGTTGATGACGAGAGTATCTGAGTGTTGGAGTGCTCTTGGAGGGTCCACGGGAGGATAAATCACTCCAGCAGCAATTAGACTTCCCTGAGTGCTTCCTACATACCTGTAACTCCACAGGCACAGCAGACCCGGTGGGGGTCAAAGATCGTGAGGGTTATACACTGAACAAGATGAATGGCGGTAAAACAGTATATTCATGTGCCATCCTCTTACACATAAGAGTGTTAAGAGCGCAATAATCTTGGAGTGTCCTCCCCTTCTGAACCATGTCTAGTGCGCGTGCAGTTCAGGGGGTTGGAGCAATTATGACTCCTTGCATTATGATACAGGAATCTCTGCTTTTCCGTGTTCGTCAACGGGGAGCTGAGGCCCGCAGGCGTGTAGGTTCATGCTGAATACAGAACAGAACCAGCCGAGGATAGAGTAGCTCGGTCGCTGTAGGATACCATAAACGGAAAGCTGCGCCGCTGTCACGGACATACAGCAAAGCAATAAGGAACTGCAGATAGAGAGAGAGAGGAGTGCATTAAAGCATGAAAACGTGAGGAGATGTATGGTCACTAATGAAAGAATATTTCATCAGCATCAAGGGTTTATAAAAAGGCCCACCACTCTGCCCACCGCAATCCACTAATCTGGCTGTAGAGGATTTGTGGCGAGTAAGATGGACAAGGGAAATTAAGGCGGGCACATTTTACCAGATCATATTGCGATGATTTGTTAATAAAATGCAAAGCGACAGGCTAGATGTGAAACAGCGACTAAAGCGCCGCCGTGATTTAGACTTAATCCGTCATTATCCCGCCTTTGAAGTGACCTCGCTGTGCGTGTTCCCACTGTGACCCAGAAGCACACACTCACAGCTTCTTCATTAGCCGGGATGAAATAGAGACACGGCACACAAGACTTTGATGTCCTGTCCTGTCCTGTCCACACACGTACACACACAAACACGCACACACACACACACACACACACCACAGATATCCTTATCACTGACTACACTCAGGCATGGAAAAACATTATGGTTTTTAATCAATTATGGCGCTCACCTTTGGGGCAGCACATTCATTACATATGATAGGAGCAGCTAAGGGACAATATTCCAATTGCGTGCTGAGATTGAAATGAAAGAAATTGTATGGTTAGAGGGTAGACAAAGACTGCAATTTTGCACAGCAGAACATCCCTGGCTGGATTTACATATGCGTGCCTATAGCGCATGTGATTTCTCTGATATAATTTATGTGTAGCCTGTGATTTATCATCCTTAGATCACGAGTGGAAATCAAGAGCAGATCTCCTAAAGAGGTCCACACATGCTGCCAGTAAATGATAGCTGTTATAAAAGTTTATCATGGCAATGAAATGGAACGAATCAATCAAAAAGGCACAGGTTGCCGTCATGCAAAATGGAGCCTGCTCAGAGTTTGGGAGGAGGTGAACACGTGTAGGACATGCTTGCAGCGCCAGCGCATCTTTGTTAAAATACAATCAGAATACTAACTGTAATTGAAAAAGGCAAGGAGTGTGTAAATTTTATTAAACAAGAAGTTCTGTACAGTTAATCTGACTGTTCAAAGTAGCACCCCAGCTGATAATTAGCTGTGTATTGACAGCAAACGATTGCAAAAGCTCTTTGCCTGTGGACTTGCAGACACACCTAACAAAGCATGAATTCAGACTTTTTGCAAATCAGCATTCTTATGCAGGTATTTCCACAGCCTTTTGATCCATTTATTGCAGTTAAATTTGCTTAGTCTGTTTATTTTGGGTTTATACTGCTGCAATAAGTGGAGCTGGCCAACACCAGCCCCCATCACAACACAGACTCTAATGCAATCTCCACGAAATAAAAGCATTATCTAGAGAAGCCCATCTGGTAAAATGAGAATGTAACCAACATCTGGGGGAAAAAACATATTCAACATTATACTGGAACAGGGGTGCTTCAACTCAGAAAAAGAAAATGTCAACATTGATCCGACTTGACACCCCCACAAACTCCACTGTTAACAAGCATTTTCTGGATGTACAAAACATTTAAGTGGTAAGCAGGGCTGTTTCAGGGTTGGAATCGGAAAATTAACAAAGCATTAAATCCGAATTGGAAAATGTGACAAGTTTACTTATTATTATTATGATTTTGTGCTGTCTCTACCCTAATGTACCAGGTTATTAGTACATACATATATATTCTCCTGCGTCTCCTGCAAGAACAAGGTGTATATTTACCACCAGGTGGTGATCAGAGAAAAAACTAAACCTGGCATCAGTATGATTTGCTTTTTCAGTATGAATGTATACTGTAGTGTCCTGTGTAGTGAATTTCTGTTGGTTTGTTATATTTAAGTTTACATTAAGTTTAAGATCTCAGAGGATCAAACCAGTGAGCGTGAACATGGCATCATTCTACCTACCATTACAATATATTGTCTGGGCTGTTGCTCCTCTCCAAGGACTTCTTTTAACAGGAAATGAAACAAAACATGGCTGCTACAGGTGAAGTCCAAGCAGGAGTCACTCATCTTTGCAGTTACCAGTAAGTAAATACTGCCTACATATACCACTGTCTCCTGCAGTTATCAGAAAATTTCCAGGCATCTTTCACTTAAAGTATGCATGTTATTGTGAATATGCATATATTGAAAAGACCACAATAAGCAAATGTCAACAAATTAAATGACTCATTATGTAAATGAATGTATATTGAAGCTTTGCTATAAAAAACTGTGATCCTTAAAGAAAGAACCCATCTGTGTATCTGGCACACAGTCTGCTGGAGTCTACTCCCTCTGAAAAAAAGGTGTGAGCACCCATGCGGTTAGCTGCACAACACACATGTTTGCTGCACGGTGGAGCAGTAGAGTCCTTTCCCCAGGCAATGGCCCGTCAGGCCAGACAAGGAGGCCGGGTGTTAAAGTGTGAGCCGGGTACACAGAGTAACAACAGGGCCATCTGCCCTGGGAATGCACACATCCATCTTACTAAGGACAGCCAGTCTGGGAGCAGATAAAGGAAAGCAAGGGGGAGGAGAGAGACGGAGAGGAAGTGAGAGGGGTACGGAAAAGGAAGCGGTGGGGAAGGAACAGAGGAAAATAGGGAGCTGAAAAACAAATGCGTACGTGTGTGTGCGCGCACATGCAATGTCGGTGGTGGAGGGGAGCTGTGAAGGAGTGAAGGCAAGGTGAGAGTGGAGAGACGGGCAGTTGGTGACTGGTGGCACCATCTGCAAATAATGAAGGCTGAACAAATTACACAAGTGCAATATGTACGTTTTTTTCTCTCACACTGCCAACAAAAGCCCGGGGTGGACACTAACACCTACAATACAAAACAATAGTAGTCAGTGAAATGGTACTAAATAAATGAGCCAACTTTACTTTTAAAGCTGAATCTTTAAACTAAAACACATAAATGCACAGCCGGGACCTTATAAGAGTGATGTTTTTAATTTAATGTTCACATGCTTGTTCATAATTCATTATGTATTTACAAAACCGATCGCTGTTCCCTTTTATTCTATCAAGCATGACGTGAGGAAGGTCAGTCGAGAGGACAGCAGTAAGTCTCGGCTCCCACCGTCATCCCTGCTTCATAACCATCTGGATTCGACGCCAAACACCGCAGTCAGCAATCTGGGCGCGGTGATATCATCTCACATTCTCCATTTGTTTTTATTTTTAGCCCATTTCCTCATCACTGTATAATCAGTATATATGGCCCCACTGATATAGCACTCTTTCCCCTCTCTCCTCTCCGTCTGACTCCACATTACCTTATCACACACTGAGAGCTTTTAGCCGCGCTTCCAGCCATTAGCTTCAGGCAGTGGGTAGCTACCAGGCTGGAACAGCGAGAGGGGGGGGAAAGTGGCCTCCTGGTGGCTCTGGATGATGTCAGTGGCGAAAAAAGGGTCTTTTTATAACACCACCTGCCCATCCTGTCCTGCGAGGAGGCTCAATACAGGTCTCAAGGCATGTGGAGCGTCTGTATAAAACGACCTGCGACCATTTTCATTTCACTTACACAACATACAGAAGTTCACAGGGACTTTTGTGCTATTCAGCCTGTGACTGGAGTGTCTTATAAAACATGCATAATGGCCGTCACATGCCCTTGAGCAAGACACTGAAGCTCAACTGTAGCTTATAAAAGAGCTTGTGAATTTTTTTCCCTATGTTCACTGCAAAGGAGGTGTCTGTAGTCAATTTACCTGAGTAAAGGTTAACAATGAATGTGTATGTATGTATATTCTATATTGACTATTATCTGGAGTGCCATAGAGGAACCAGCGCTCCACGCTATAATCCGTCATTTATAATCACCACGAGGAAAAGGAATTTCTATGATCATTATTCCCAGATAACTTTGTGGACGTCTGACTGAAACAGACCTGCAGCACCTCAGCTTCAAGCCTCCTCTCAGAGCCTGTTAGCTGATTCAACGTCACGTTGAGAACAATTGTTCTCAGCTGCCCACCGAAGCGCTGTTTGAGCTGGTCGGAGTGTCCGCCAAGTGAGACGACTGACGTGTTATTGACAGATGGCCAGGCTCCCGCTCGCCACGGGAGACTTCTAAACCAAACAACTACTGGATGCACAAAGGTGATCCTCACATCGATATCAATCAATTATTCACATATTTGTGCTGGCTTCGCGAAGAGTAGCTTAACTGCATTTCATAAGTGCTAGACCGACATGCATTTTGTAGGAGGGGTGGGACGGGATGCAGGAAGCCTGGCTATTACCCCGTGTTTGATCCCACAGTTGTGGTGAACTAAGTTTCGCACTGTCACAGCGTGACACAGAACTGCGATTAAGTGGGTCAGTGATTCTTATTGTCTGCATTACAGCCATTAGCTTTTATGGAGGAATACATCACGCGCGGCAGTTCTAGATTTGCAGTAACACACAGAGAGGCCTGTTTTATTCATTTTCAAATTCCTTTCGACACAAAACCGAGGTCAAGCCTTAAACTTTTCTGCATACTAAGTGCACTTGAACTGAATACATAACGAGGGAGGGATATATTTGTGTGGGCACCTCCGTTATCGTACATGCTGGAGAGGAGGAGAAGCAGCAGCAGCGATAGCGCTGTAGTTATACAAGCAGCTGTGTCTAGTGGCTGTGGCAGTACTTGAGGGAGATCTAGTTTATTATTCCTTGTTTAGTCAGCCTCTCTGGACTTTTTCCTTGAAGTGCCTCATATGAAGTATAAAGTAAAGCACTACTACACTGTGTTTAATATGAGGTGCTTTGGTTTGCTTTAGCACATACCATCGCTCGCTCCCTTTCTCCGTTTCCCTCCCTCATGTCACGCAGAAATATTAAAGCGGTGCCCCGAGGTCAACGGCAACAGCCCTCGTTCTACCCATCACTGTGCCCTTGTGTTCTTCACAGCCACCACTATGAGAGGCAGTGATTCATTCTTTTGATCCACTCCAATATCATTAAGTTATTAGTTGATTTCAGTGGATTTAATCAGCATAGTAATTCCTCTCCATGGGAAGATAAGTCTCTCTCAAGAGCAGTTACGCCGTCCACTACGCCTGCTGATTAGACACAAGCCCCCAAAATAATTCATCAGAAAACTGCAAAAAATAATTTATCAAAAGTGCTTCTCACAAAACCCGCTCAGGACCTTTGCTTCTTAATAATTAAACTCCGCAATTAGGCATCTTACCATGCACTCAGTGTGAGGCTCCATGTAATATTCATAACCATACATAATTATGCAATATATTCACTGAAATAAGAGGCCATATATTCACGGTGGGGCTGTCAAGAGGCAAGACATTTTTATTTGGTTTATAACACTGTTTCATCTTATACATGAGCAGCTGGCTGCTGGAGACAGAAGAGAACGAGGACGTCTGGTCCTTAGCAGTCTGACACTGAATTCTATGGCTCTGTGTCATGGAGGAAAGAGAGGGGGAGAAAAGGGGAAGTGAGAGAGCGCGATAAGCACTGAGTGGCGAGGCTCTCACCATGGGAACCTCTAATATCAAAGTATATCTGGTGGACAAAACAAGAGTCATACCTCAGTGGTGCCGTGCGTTGACCGCACGCGACACAAGATGCAGGGAGAAAGAAGAGGCATTAAATCAAAATGGAGTCGAGACAGGGCGCTGTCTCGGGATGTATTGTATGATAAATTATACATAATGCTCAATCCAGCATGGTACAGAACTATAGAAAAAAAAATCATCCCGAAGCCCTTGATGGTGCCTGAAGCAAATAAGCATCTGCAGCGGCCTACAGTGGACACACTGTGGACAAGGTTGGCTTTCATCTTGAGACGCAGTTCAAAGCTACGGGCTACGCACAGAACAAACTGGCAATCAAAGCTAATGTGTAACTGGGCAGTGGTGCACTTCACAGAGCCTGTCGTCTCGAGTGCAGGGGAGATCACACGCAGACGCCTCCCTCGCATCACAATGGCTTATTTTCGACACACGGTCTTTGGAACTGATTATTTTTCACCATGTAAATGTAAAAAAGAAAGAAAGAACAAGAAGAAGAAGAAGGGGAAACTTATTGCTGTTGGGAGCTACCGCCTTTTGAAGGCCTTTCATGACATGTATATGATGAATGAGAGAAAAAAAAAAAAGGCATACATTTTCCAACTTTACTGTACTTAACAAAGGCTCTCAATCTCCCCCAGCGACGCCATCCCCAAGGATACCATTTGTTCTCTGCCTGAATAAATACTATAGAGTTTAAGATGTAATGTGGTGGACTCACTTCCATGGAGCATGTGGTTACTTTAGTGCCGTGAATATGAAGCTCTTGGTAGAGGTTTCATAAGCATTTAATATCCACACCAAACATCTGTAATCCTCACAAGTTGCCATAATTTGTTACAACAACATGCAACATGCTGTATCCCCATATGGTTGATGAACACTGCTGTGCTCTATATGGAGCTCCACCACACTCGGAAGATGAAGGAGTGATATGTTATCATCTTATCATATTATTTGTATAGTACATACCTTTAGGATGAATGAGATCAAAGCGGCGGATGCTAATGCTTGATTTTTTCTGTAAAAAAAAAAAAAAAAGATATAAAGAAAATTGTTTGTGCATAAACATTCAAGGGCCAAACATTTCTCTCAAAGCTTCATACATTTCATAATAAACAGAACCTGTATGTTTTTCCGTCCCTGTCAGACGCCGCGCTGCCAAACAATGACCTTTTGGGATATGACACAATTTTACTGTCAGTATAATACAGATGTGATTAACATAAATAAGACTTAAAGTCAAATAGGCGTAAAGGTCGTCACTCAGGACTGGTCTCGGGTCCGCGAGGTGATTTACAACAACTTAATTTGACTGTGCGGAGTAATTTATCTGTGACAGAGGAAGCCGTGCAACTCTCAGCGTGTCGCGCGCTCATACAGGCGACAATATGCCATGACTGCACACATCTCATATCTACCCAATCAGTCAGGATGCTTTACAACTTCTGTCAGAGGCCCTAACAGTTCTCATAAATTACAAGGCCATTGTACGTGGTGCCAATAACTTTTGAAGGAGAATCTCTGGCAAACTGAAGCCACTAGTATCTCTTGCTTTTATACGTGGAAGTCAAGATGGAATAGCGCCGGTAAAGTATATGAAGGAGGCAGGGCAAGTACTTTGATGGTAGATTTGCTTTTAGAAAAAGGCCTCCTATTTTCACTCGGCTGGCAAGTCCTTTCGAGGATGAAAACGGGCCCAGATATTGACATTTTGATGCAAAGCAGGTGGCAGGCGGGTTTGATTCTGTTAGAGATCACTTGCATTTCCTTTCACATCCCACTTCCCTCCGCTGCGGCTCTGAGCCTCCCGTTAAGCTTTGCATCTGTGTCATCTGCAGATCCACTGTGACAGCGAGGGAATATGAGGCATGAATGATGCGGAACCATTCATAAACAGCAACGACAATATAATGTTATAGGGACAGAAAAATGAGTACGTGGGTCCGCAGCCTGCAAGCAATAATGTGCCGTGATTTATTTCAAATGCCCCCTGCAGTGTCCATTGATATTCTGCAGGGAAATCAGAGCCGGTCCTGGACTGTGCGAGACTGCATCTCGACCTGTGGTGCTATCAATATGAGGATAATTGAAAGAAAATACATGTATATACATAAAAATCATGCACATGTGTGAGAGGAAAGCATTTGCGGTGAATGGCTGTCTGTTGGGTCCTCTCCGCCCGCACTTGTATGTGTATTTGTGTTCTTTTGTTATAGCATGGACGACACGTGAGCGAGGTTGGGAGCCTGCTGTTAGCGCAGGATGCAATGATTTTCCCGGTGTCACACTGACAGGGCGAAGCTCAGATTGAAGGGCAGACTGTGATAACCACGTGCAGGGATTCACGTCCCGTTCCATTTAGTCACCTTTGGAATTTTCACAAGGAACAATTGGAGATGCTGGGAAACCACTGAATGGGCCTCATACCCAAAGCCTATGTTTTGTCTGCAATTAGAATGAAATTGCTTGAACCAGGCGAAAGGCACACTCCCCCCGACAAAGGAGAATGTCAAGTTTGCATCATTGCTTTGGTTTGCTTTGGTTTAACATGTTATCTTTTTCCTCCCATAATCAAAATGTTTATAGCGCTTATTTTGTGTGTGTGTTTTTTTTTTCAGATGTGTTCTTCTCTACATCAATCAAATAAAAGGCAGACCATGAAATTCTACTTAGAAATAAGAAGTCATGGAGGAAAAAAAATGGATTTTCAGAGTAACAAGGCACATATCCCTCTCATTCTGTCTGAGTGGTTCCAAATTACAAATGACATGGGGAATATAAAGAGCGGTGAATAATCCCAGGCTCTCAACATGGCACACCTTGATGTGCAGGTGCCTTTAATACTAGAATAAGTCATCTGAGATTGGGGAGGCAAAAAAACCCACTCAACCAGATGGTCTCCATAAAGCACGGCGTAAAGCTCTCCCAGATGTTGAGAGGTGGTTGCGGATCCGGTGACACGCAATGCGCGGGAGGAACTGGTAATGCAGAGTGTATTAGCGGTCTCTTTATGGGTGCATTAGGTGCTGCGGAGGGGAACACGGGGGCCGCCGCCGTCGCCGCCAGTGAGCTACTACCAGGCTTTATGCTTTGATGAACCTACCCTTGAAAAACCGGGACATCCGTGACCGTACGCTGCAAAGCCTGGAAGACGACTCCCTCTCTTTAGCCTCCTGGAAAACATAAATCAGTTTCTCATATCATCATCTAGTCATATCCAATGCATATGCAGCTCTAATCGGTAAATCTGTCAGCTTTCTCCCCTTTTAGTGATATATCAGATTCGTAATACTCTCCCACATATGCAGTAAATCTCTGACAAAGCCTGTGTTTCTTAAAATTCAAAGATGAAGGTGGCGGTGGTGGGGGGCGAGGGCTTCACTTGAAAACGGACACGGGGAGTGGAGTAGCAGTTCAGTTTTAGGATGTCTCTGTACTGAAGGCTTCAGCACATTCCAAAGTGTCATCTCTCTCCCCGCCACTAAACAGCGGCCTCAGACAGGAAGCCAGAATAAATTTCCCCAGTTCATTGTCCCCGCTGAGGACTAGCAGAACATCTCAGTCTGATTAATGGCTGTACACTGTCTAATGAACAGTAATTGAATGGTATAATGCAGTAGGTCCTTAAAAGCCCAGAGGAGTCGTCTTCCTCTGCCTCGCTCGCTGGAAATGCAAGGCGGTGACATTGTCTAGAGTTGATTATAGTTGACCTTGCATGGAGAGACTAAGGCCTTTGAAATGGCTAACCTAAGCTTCGGGGAATAGGAGCGCGGAAAAAAAACAACTGAAAGACAAATGGAATGGACTCGCATTGGAAAAGGAAAGGGATGGATCAATGCAGCGGTCAATAATGATTCGATTTTTTATCACAAAATTCTTACGAAGAGGAAGACGATTGATCAAACATCCTTCGTCGTATCGGCATTTCTAACAATATTAATTAAGAAAAAATGCTTAGCTGACTGGTTGATAAATCAGCCAATATTGTTAAATCAAAACAAATGATAGTTGTAAACACAATACCACACGGGTGAGTACAAATCTACCCGTGTCCGCGTTTCCTCAAAGTGTATGACATCTACAGCGTGGACAGACAGGATCCCGCCTTGTGAAATCAATCAGCTCCTTAACAGAGTGCACTCTAAAGGAAAACCCAACCTTCAGAAAGCCCAACAAAAGTCAGTCAAGTGATTATAAGTAAAGCTTTGATAAATGTGCATCGGGCTCCGTCCCACCATCCTTCGCTCTCTCCCACTGAGATAGCCTGCCTTCACTCCCAGCGGACATCTCCACTTGGCAGAGATGCTGAATCTCGTTATTCTTTATTTGGCCCAGACCACACAGGTCAATATCAGCGCGCACGCAACCGCCTCACCGGTGTACTGTCTGTAAATGTATTCACTATTTAAATTCAATGCAATAAATCATTTAAAGCTTCGGCTGAAAATGTAATCATGTAATTGAATTTGGTCATCAATATCTACTATATACATGAGCATATACGGAGCGTGCGGGGGCATTTCACGAGCACATATGAGCACCGGAGTGGGAGGAAATCTGTCCGAACTCGGCTCAAAGTATGAGTCATAGCGGCGCGGTTATCCCTCATTATTATTCACAGCGCTCTAAATGATGAGGTTGCCGACAACGAGACAGCGACAGTCTGTTTGGCCTCAAAGGGAAAAGAGGAGAGTGTGCATGAATGATGGTTGGACTTTAAGTTAGGGAAGTCTCACCTGCAGCTCCATTATTTCTGGCCTGATGACAACTTTTATAAATATACTAGACTCCCCCGATAAAACATGAATGAGCATGTAGTCGAAATGCTGTGATGCACGGTGAGGGAGAGGCTGTTCTGAAAAACAACAACAGCAAGAAAAGCTGCTTTTCTCTCTGATGTTGACAGTAATTGTCCATACTTTAGGCCTAAGTGAGGCCCTTTCACTTTTCCACCGTGTAAACCAGATTCAACAGTAGTGTCCCTCTCAAGATGCGTTCTTGTGAGATGTTTTTAACTAGAAACCTTGCCAAACTTAAGCCAGTCTTCATTAACTGACAAATCAAAAACTGCTTGGTGAGATGGTTATTGCCAAAACAGCTGAGTAAGTACCAGGGATTATTATTATTATTTTCCATTATCTAATGGTCTTCCCCTCCAATCCATAGCCAATCTGAATCAGCAACATTCGTGTATGACTAAATGCGATAAGTAATGAATTAAGCTATTGATGAGGTCTTTAGCCAGGGTCATAACTGGCCCCCAGAAGTCAATAATTACCTCGATAAGAATATCTTTATTGCAAAAGTGCATACGGCAGCAAAATCATCACCACACCAAAACATTCCCCTATGGTGTAATTGCCACTGCTTGAAATTATAGTTTTCATTAAAACAAAATGTTCAAGGTTATTGATTGCTTAAATAAGACTCAATATCTTCTCATTTCAAAGCCGAATGAAATTGCTTGGAATAGTAATATCACCCAACTATTGTGTGCATTCATCACGGTTACACCGCCTCACGCGGCCGTCCCCCGAGGATTATTAGAGCAAAATAAGTGTATTTAAATGAGCGTAATTTCTAGGAACCACAGATCCATGCAAAAACATCTGTATACACATCGCATTTCCTACTTTATCACTCTGAACGTACACAATTACCAGAGCAAAGGACGGACATCAAATGCAGCCACATACTGTTATGGGCCTCTACTCTAATCATAAATACACTGTGCATGTATTTCTAAGCTCGGTGCTGCAGTGCTCACAATGTCTGAGGCTACAGCTAAGCTCCATAAACTTGCAGTCCACAGAGTTGTACCAGGGGCTCAGGTGTCTTTAATCCTGAGTCTCCAGTACTAGTTCTGTTCCCTGAGCCTTTCACTGACTCTCTTTACCCTGCAGAAAGGCTGCGCTGGTAAATACACTGCACACAACTCACACACACAGAACCATGGAGACAGAAAAAAAAACAGGTTGCATACACATTAGATAAGTGTATACTTGCTAGGAGCATGTTGTACGTGACGCTCTTGCAATTATGGAAATAGTGATTACCCTATTGGACGGTTTTTATGTGACCTAATCCAAAAAGATATGAAAAATATTGGACACGATAATGAAGTCAAAATGAACTAAATGCGAAACAGTAACTACATGAAACTCATAATAAGTATACTTACATCTTCCCCGGAACCTGCAGACAAAGACCTCTGCAGACATGAGCCGTCTGAATCATGGAGGGAGGCCTTGCAGGGACTAGCGCAACAACTCCCATCCTCGTACTCCTCGTCAACTATCTTGGCCTCAACCTGCAGGGAGGGAGAAAACAAGATCCCCCTTGGCTTACACTGTACTGTACTGCCGTATTGATTTTGCAAAAATATTTATATATTTGTGTAACTTGTTCTGCTGAGCATCCACGAGCCTCCTTCCACGCAGAAAAGATTACACCAGACTAGAAGTAGATTCCCTATTCTTTTCTAAGCTAAAAAGAAGGGGGGAAAAAGAGAAAGGTAAAGTTTAATGGGAGGAAAATGGGGAGAGGACAATGTGGCAGCAGGCGCCTTTTCCATTGAATTCATACATTTTACATCAAAAAGCTTGCTGTGATGTCCATCGACTTTCAGACTGTGGTTTGTCAATGACAAGCTCTAAAGTGATAAGAACTGATGGGTACAACTTGTCGCATCTATCTAAGCGAAGTGGCCAACTCTAGGTTTTTCCTGTGGTGGGTTTGGCAACAGTGCTTTTAAGACTGGAATCAATTCTTACCTCCTGTCAGATACGCAGGACGGGGCCATTCAAAGATTGCATGCTAAAGACCCCATCAGGCGGCGGTGCTGCATGGGGTCGCGACTCACCTGATCAATCGGCAGCTCCACCTCCAGCTGGCGGTCTTCCTGCACCTCGGCCGCTCCTGCCATCTCACTCCTCCCGTTTTGTGCGTTGAACACGCTGCCCTCTGAGAAAAGTGATTAATCACAATTACCTCATCTGCTGGCAGTCGAGTCGCCGTCTCGTTCCTCTGCGCTCTCATTCTCTCCCCCCCTTCCTCCTCCTCCTCCTCCCCCTCCATCCTCCATCCCTCACTGCCCTCCTGTCCTCTCCCTTTTGCTTTGCCTGTTCAACTTCACCAGAGATCAATGTTGCTGTCGAGCCATTTATTTATTTTGAGCGGTCCCGCAGACGGAAGGGCCGTGGAAAGCCCCGCCGCAGATAGGGCCAGGCCTGCGTGAACTCTCAGTCCAGGGTGAGTCTCTGACAGTGACAGGTTGCTCTCCGTGCGTGTGGGGAATGGCGTATAGGCCGACGTTGCGCTGTTTTTTCCTTGTAAACAAACTCCTTTTGTGTCCGCGGCTGCTGGATCTGATACGGGGTGGAATGTGAATAATTAAAGACATTATTGAGCTTAAATCTACTTCAATGGCCTTAAGTAATTTCATTTAAATAATAAATAACAAAGCATGGCAGATTAATCAGCGATAAGGCAAAAAAAAAAGAACAATGTATAGGGAAATGTATGCGGTTAATAAGTTTGGCTCAAAGAGGCAATTATAGAGCTGTGGAACATGTAGACTTCATTGTGTTATGCAGTCAGTCGTTACTTTTGATTCTCTTTCTATACCCACTGAAGTTAGAAAAAATGATGGAAGAAATTGGATGCCAGGAGCTCTGATCCTGTATCAGATGAACCGTGTGAACACTTCTTCTGAGCTTTTGCCTTTATGAAGGGTTCTAAGATGTGGATTTCATCATTTTTAACTCTCTAGTCTTGAGTGATGTGTTTCTCAGGGAGGAAATTGCGTTATACGTCTCATCCAGCGTCCAGAATGTGGCCTGCGCTCTGTCCTGGCTACAAGCAACAGCATCGCCACATCTTCAGCCCAACAAGAGGAAATTCATAAAGTCACTTTGTGTTGATAACTTCAGCTGTCTTTGCCGCGATGCATCACGGGATGGCTCGTTTCAAACGGCGGCAATTAGCCCTTCTCCGCTACCGTATCACGTCATATTATGTGTGGCGCAGGGTGAGTCTTTTCAAACTGACTATTACTGCGCACAGATGGTAAAACAAACACCCATGAAATGACAGCGAGTGAATAACTGGATAGAGGGAGCAAACACACAATTACTGTGTGTCAATGATAAACAGAGCGTCACTTTTAAACAGCGCGACCGCCACAGTGTTCAAACTCACCAATCTGAGGGAGCATTTTGTCACTTTTATGATCTTTTGTCGCCGTCACTTCTGATTAATAACTTATTACCATTTTTTATCCCCGCATCAGGAAAAAGACTGGAGCATTTTGTTTCCTCCCCACATAGTTAACAAGGCTTTCTGGATACATATTCAACTAAATGGCCTGATTGAATTCATCTATGATTTAAGCCCCCTTGACGGTGTTTGAAGTCTCGCCCTGTTTAATATTCACAGGAAAGGCTGGTGTTTCTTTCAAAGAGCAGGGGAGACGCGTTCTGTTTGGACTTAAAAAGAGCAGGTTGAGGATCCGGGCGGAAAGCTCCTCCACCTGCCAAATGTTAGTTTTCCTTTTAGTCCCTAACGCAGGCACGCACGCTACACTTGTGGCATGAAGTGCTGCACAGAGGGTTGTACTGTATAATGGCGCACACCTACGCCTGCGTGTGTGCCCAAATGTAGCACCACACATGTACACGCATGCTGCGCCCCGAACACACATATATATACATAAACATAAAGTTGTCTTCAAAAGCTAACATGTTTCTTCATATTGTCGCAGTGAGGAAGGAGGTGTTGGAGGGGGGAAAAAAACATTATAAAGACATGGGAGCTGGAGAGAGAGAGAGAGAGAGTGAGAGAGACAGGGAGAGAGAGATTTCTATAGAATTGCTGTGCTTACCCCCTGTCGAGAAGAGAACTGGGTTTCTGGACACCTGCCTCTGTTGTTTGGTTCTCTCCGGGCTGGCTGCGTGTTTCTTCATCTGGCCCCTGGCTGTGTGCTCAAGGTCCTCTCTAAAGCCTGTGTGCGCAAACTACACGGAGAGACAAAAGAGGGGAGAAAACAGGGGCACAGATTAAGGCGTATTTCCTCAGATTTCTCTCTGATTCATCATCGACTTTTTTTTTTGCCGTTGTTTTGTAAAGAGGAAGAAAGAAGGGGGGTTAAAGAAAAAAAAAAAGACAAAACACGTCGGGGCCAAACTTGTTTCTCCTCTCTTTTCAACGTTCCTTTTACATTTTCCATTGACCTCAATTTTTCATGAGCTGATATGCTTTGTAGCTCCCCCGTGACTTCTACTGTATTGAATTCATCTGGTTCCAATACATCCCGTGCACAACCTATCAATCACTGGGGAGCGTGGCAAACTAATCATTTATTGATGAAATGGGGCAGCCATGAATTTCTAACTGCATTTGTCTTATTTATCAAGCCAGATCAAACAATGAAAATCCAAACAAGCTTAAAGGGAAAGGGAGGGAGTCGCAGGGAATAACTTATTCTTCAGCAGCAGACAGCAGAAGGTTATTGATGGAGAGGGGAGGAAAGAAAAAAAGAGAGAGAGAGAGAGAGAGAGAGAGAAAAAAAAGAGGCTTGGGACTTAGTTGCATGGTGGGAGAGTGAAGGAGGAAGGGAGAGAGGGAGAGAGAGAGCAGCGGGGAGAGTTCAGAGTGATGTTCAGACAGCAGGGTACACATCTGAATTAATGCTTCCACAAAAGGCAATTTTCTCCTCACAGGCTCCTCATCCCCTCTGTAGGTAGCAAGGTGAGGTATGTCTCCCTCGCAGAGAATGAGAGACGCGGGCACAGAGAGCGGGAGAGAGCAGACTTAATGTTTCTTTTCAGCTACAGCGCTCTTTACTGCGGCTGCCTGGCTGGATCCCTGGGCTGGCTCGGGGGATAGTGTAGTGATCTCGGGCTTCCACCAGAATACACTTCTGGCAGTGGTGTTTGCAAGCTCACTAACATGGACTCTGGGGAGCAGCCGCGTTGTTTCTTCACTTGTTTGCTTTCTTTAATGCGGAGGCAAAGTCTGTTGATATTCTTTTGAATTTCCACAGCCGCTGGTGGGCCGAGGGAGAAAGAAAAAAAATAAATAAAACAACAAAAGGAGAGAGTGAAGTTTGCCTGGCATATTCGGCGGAGGAGAGTTGAAACAGAGTTCACCCTCGCCGCGCGGCAGTGTCCACGCAGCCACGCGAGATCAAAGACGGAGGAGCAGTGGCACTGTCGCGGCGGCAAGCTGTTAATTCGAGTTTGCGCAACCCCAATTCGTCGGCGTGAGCGATGTGAGACAACTTCGTGATAAAGTTCAGAATCAAAATACATCTGGGCGATCAAAAATTGAGCAGCTTGTTTTCCGTGTCTGCAGCCTGGCGGTGGGATGTAAATAGATCTTATTTAAATCAACAGAGTTAAATCAAGGCTGTCTCACTCGGGGAGGGGAAAGCAGAGGACGAGGGGAGCCTCGGAGCCAGGAGAGTACAGTACAAGTAGCGGCGCAACTGGAAACGCGGCTCGTGGAAAAGCTGAGGTCATCGCGCCCCTCGTTCTGTATTACATATCTCCAGTATCGCGTCCTGTGGGAGCAGACAACTGTGTGTATCTGGAGGCCCCAGAGAGAGAGGCAGAGAGAGAGAGAGAGTGCTAGAGTCAGTGTGAAGGGGGCTCAGGGGGACGGAGCAGCAAGTAATCTGTGGCCCTCTCAAGTGGCACAGAACAGGAGTCAACAAGAGGACACCGCGATATGATAGCCAGGGGAAAACGAGGGTCCCAACCAATTGGGCCGACCAGCCTCCAGCCATACTGGCTGTGGTATCAGTAGGAGCCACTCCCAGGGCCGGGTCCTCAGTGAGCAGACATGCTGGCAGCAGAGAGGGAGTATAGTTTTCCACGGGGCATTGCTACTTCCCCTCACCAATGAGATCATCCAGAAACAGCGGAGAAATGGGGAGCAGCGGCAAGTCATCGCTGATGTCAGGGAGAGCAGCTATTTAAGGTTTAGTCAGCCTCTCTGAGCTGTTTTCGCAGGACGCGTCGTGTGAAGTATATGTGAGGCGCACCACTCATTATTATTACTATGATATGAGAGCACTCCGCTTTGATGCACATCGTTATTCTTTTCCTCTTTGTCTCTTTGCATTTCTCTTACCCCCCATTAATCTTCGCTTTATGCTATGTCTACCTCAAAAGTTTCTACCTCATCATGTCTGTGAATGCCTAACTCAGCATATAAGCTCGCTTCCGAGGGGAACGCGGTGTGCTGGAGAGCTTCAATGCTACACTCTGCAGAGCTGTCAGTTTAGACTTGAGTGGTTGCTCCCGACCAGATGTCCCATTCAGAGGCGCAGAAACGCTCCGCCGCCAGTGCGGACAGGACAGGACATGCGCCGTTCATATACAGAGAGGTTGCGAGAGCAAGGTTACATTTTACACAGCCTCAGTGGGCATGTTTAAAAGGATCTTTTTACAGGCGTTTGAAGCCAGACTGCTGTTGTTTTGTGAGGTCAAACTGAAATTAATGACGGACATGACCCTATAAATGTATGTGTAATCAGTAAGCTAAACAGCTGACAGATCAAGACAGAGTGGGCCATTTCTGTCGCACGTATCTTTCCCCTCAGAAAAGTCCTTATTAACTGGTCAAATCATGTTTACAAATTCATGAGGGATCAGACGCAGAGGGAGAGGGAGTAAAATGCGGCAGCATCATGTCCAGTGAATGACTAATGCTACAATGAGCTGGTGGATGCAAAACACGGCCATAGCTCTGTCTCTGTCTCCACCTCATGGTACTGTTTGAAATGGCAAAATGGTTGCCATTTGATTTTCCTGCCTAAAGACTGAACCTCGGCTGAGCAAAGTTTTTTTTAACAGGGTAGTTTTCATATACTGGTCCATGCTTGGATAATTTTTAATAAGATGAAGACATCTTGCGCATGAGGCAACGCCATTAGACAGGACTGATTTTAATATATTACTAATAAATATTCATCCTTTTCTGGAATATAATGGTTGTCAAGCACAGATGCAGCTACAGATAAGGCATGAGGCATTTTTCTCCATCTGAAAAAAATTGGCATCTGCCACAGCATTGTCATCTTTCATGGTTAGAAGAATCAGATGTCAGACACATCTCTCACAGGGGGCCCCCCATCTCCACCTCGACCTGCTGAGTGGGCATGTTCTCATCTTCACTGTGTGATTTGGTGTTCAGCTCGGGCCCACAGCAGCGCAATCCTCATATGGATTCAAAGCACTTCGCCGTCTACTTAATCACAATACAAATTGTCCCAGTTCTGGTTTGAATAAGAGATTTTTTTTTTTGTTTTCAGTCTGTGAAGTCCCCGCGGTGCATATGATCTGTCTATGAGGCTCACCGCACTTGATCAAGTGGGCCAGCCCGTCTCTGTGGGGATTACCCATCAAACGGGAAAGCAAAGGTAACTCAATGCCTCCCGCAGACAGTGATTGATGATAGCGCTGTTTCATAACGAATCGCACCCCCACAACAGGTCTCGCACATGGGAAATGTTAATTGAAATGCTGTGTGTGCAAAGATACGCTTTTCAACTGCAACGCTACCAAGGTGTTGCAGCCATAAACTGGAGGGAATTCAGCATGTCGCGAGAAAGTGAACAACCAGATGGTGCAGACAACTCTGAAGCAACAGTACTCACCACGTCCTTCGCATGTCTTGTCTTTCTCATAGCGGGCAGGGTGTCTTGGCTGCAGGGGAAATAAAGGGAAACCAAAACGAGCAAGCGTATTTTCTTTATGTTTTAAAATCAAAACCCAACGTTTGCTTAAAACGTAGTTAAACTTATTTCATTGACTGAAAGTGATAAGTCTCATACCTTTCAATCATGTTGTTTTCCCTTATTAAATCCCTGCAGGGGACACACTGCTCATATGGGAGGGCTTTAAACTTTTCGGCACCAACTGCGACATAGTGATGGTTGTTCACCAAGTCAGTGGGTCCGCAGACAGGACGTCCATCTAATGTGCAAAGCCTGAGATTGTTGGACGAATGTTGAATACGAGTTGAACTGTGAGCACATGACAAACAGATTTAAAAATTGAAAACTGTGAAGAATAATGTAGAATAATGTACTCATGCCGGGCCTTACCTGTACACAGCACCGGTCCGAAGGCGTACTTTCCCTGTCACCATGGCTAAAACATTTTCCCAGCTCCTAAGGGTATACTTTGGGATCCGTACTCGAGCAGGAGGGACCAAAATGTCTCCATTGGTAAAAACACTACAGAACGCAACAAAAGCATGTGACAAAAATGAGACAAAAAGAAATAAGCATTCGATCGTTGAAAAGGAAAAAAATACAGTCTTTACTACATGGCACAATAAAGAACATTCTCATTTTTTAGGGTTAGTTCCAGTTTAAAATCAATACTCACTTTATCGTGCATGACTCATCGATAGTTCTCCTCCAACGAGCAGAAACTACAATTCTGCTGTGAACAACAGGTCGGATCTGAAATGTATAAAACTCGGGGTCAGATAATGAACATGGACCAGTGGTGAATAAGGAAACGTGTCTCTGTCTCAAACCATAATGTTACATGTGATTACAGGACCGTTTTGTGCTTCCTGTCAACGCTTGGTTACTATCATTATCATTCAGCCTGAATTAAAGTATTTCGGCTTTAGTCATGTGCAATCTCCTGGTAAAGACCTTCCCGTATCATACAAAACTCATTTTCAACATGTCTGGTCAGGGCACAAAAAGCGAACCTACCTGTTCTTTTTTCTTACTCTGTGGCTTCTTGGTGGTTATCTCACAATAGCTGGAAGGCATTAAAAAGTCATGTAAGTTAACTGTGTCAAGCTCAGGCTTTGGGTGCAGGCTTACCTATACGGTTACAGATGGCCTATAAAGACATCTCTGGACATAAGATAAAATAAAATGCTTTTATACCACAGCTGGAGGTTGGATAAAAAGTACTTTAGGCAGCATGCTTACATCAAGATAGTACATTTAACCAGGACAGTAGACTGCAAACTCCAAATTTCCACTTTATCTATAAATTAATTGTATTGACGGCCTTAAGCATTTATGTTAATGAAATGGAGACATATTAGAGGAGTACCCAGTCTAAATGCCCACTTAACAAAAGAAGCAAATGGGTAAGTTACTGGCTGAAATGAATGCACCTTTTCTGGACCAAGAGTGGAGCTCACATCCTGGCACTTACTCCAGCTTTTTGAAGTACTCGTTCCCGGCTGCCACATACACACTTCCATGCTTCAGGTCGTCCAAACCCCACACCCTGCGGCCCTCCCCGGGGGTGTACAGCTTCCTGACGGCGCCGAAAGGAGCCTCCAGGCCCCTGGTCAGCTGACTCAGGAAGTTGTCGAAGGTTGTCACCTGCCGCGGGTTCACCACCACCTTCCGCCCAGGGAAGAAGGCATCCCCGTTCCTGTAGACCACTACAGTCTTTGTGGGCGGCAGGTCACCTCTCCGAGTGGTAGCCGGCATGTTGGAAAAAAAAAAGACAAAATGAAACAACAAATGTCGCCTGGTGTCAAAAGTGAGGTGTGTGTGTTGTCACTGGAGGCTGCGTTGAGCCTTGGGAGACGTAACTGGAGATTGCCTCTGATATGGAAACCACTTCTTCCACATGAGAGGCATCGAGAAACACATCCACCCTCCTGTTGTTGTTGTTTGATGGTTCATCTGGTGCTTGACTCCAAAACTCAAGTGTTTCCAAGGCGACCCAATCCAAGGTGGGGAGGGCTGAATCATTATTTAACAGTATGTCACGTCAGAAATGGGCAACGCTAATTTGACTTCTGTTGTGTAATTAAAATAGGCTATAGTACCTCTGAATAACAGTGTTTATTGTCAAATATCCAACAAGCTACCATTGCTTACCTTTACTGAAATGTCTGCACTTTATGTTGGAGCATGTGATTTCTTTTTTTTCATTAACTTCAACGGCCGATTGGGGACATTTTATTTTGTCAGTGGTCCCGAGTCCATATCTCTGTGACCCATTTCCATTAAATTAACCAGATTCAGCATCGGTTCTTGATATCAGCATTTTGAAGACTGACTTTTGAGTCGTGTGCTGAAAACAAGGGGGGTGAGTTAACCTTGTTTTTGCATTAAAGTTGCGATAAATAATAAATGACTTTGACCATATGGGAGGAGTTCAGTTTTGGCTCATCTTTAGTCCAGGTTTGGTCCACCAAGTCTTCAGAAATGTGTCATCTTACCTTATCAGAACTTAAACCTTCTTGCGGTTGTTCATGAGAGCCATCGATACACACTCATGTGGACCATGGACCTCTTATTGAGTTGATGTGACAAGCCAACCGAACAGTAGATCTGCTCAACTCCCAAAAACCAGCATTTTCTAACCTCTTTGCCCATCCACTCCCCTTTAGTTTCTCACGTCTATGACAGAAAATATATGAAATAAAGATATGAAGCATCCATTTACTTGTTCATTTTGACATATCTTAACATGAAATGTTTATGAAATGTACATTTACCACAACCTCACTTGCTGACAGCACCCTTATAGCTGGTATTTCCAATATTCTTTACTTTTTGTTTCTGTTTGCTCAAAAACTACTTCAAGTTACGTTTTCTTATTACAATCACTGCTGTAGTATGAAAAGGATATTTCTATGCTGGACATAGAGGTGTATATAACATCCGATGCAAGGGGTGTTCCATTTTGTTTTTCTCATTTCCATGCACCACAGCCATATCTCCCATTTGCAGACCTTTTTGTTTTTTTTTTTCAAAACAGATTATCTGCCAGTCCACTGTTAGACAGAGCTGTCCAAATTGTTTACCACCAAGGTAACCAGAGATTGCACCAACAATGGCACCTAATTGGTTTATGCCAGACAACTCCTGGTCAATTAAATGCATAATTCATCTCAGCATTAATTATTCATTTCTTAAGGGACTGGTGCTGTGCTTTATTAGGGGAACTGCATCATGCATATTCAAATTCCTCTTCGTAGATGGGCTCAATAGGATATCATCTCAGCTGGGATGCCCATCCTAAAAAAACAATGGCAACCAGGGCTGTAAGACAATTTCTATTAATCATACAACAAAACCATGGAGGATTTACAAAGATGAAAATGTCATATTAACCTAAGGTGTGCAATGTCTTGTTTTTGTCATTCAGCAGACATTATGCTGTCACATTGTTACCAAGTGTAATTAATTTATTATCATTTTTAGCTCTCTTGTGGTTAGACAGTACATTATTTTTAAATAATAGTCATGTCACAGTGGAAATAATTTAGCTCAACACCATATATCAGTGTTAAGGTCACATCATCAGATTTAAGTCAGTGCTTATATATGTATACATTATATATCTAACAGATGTGATAAATGCATTTTCTTCCCCATGTAAGACTTGTACAACCCCAAATTATTTACATCCATGCTCCTTCCTATCTGCCTTTGCCTGTTACTGTTGCATATCTTGGTACCTGTCAATCAGTGCAGCAGTGTTACTCCATTGATATTAACGTGCATCAAGGGACCTACTCATGGAGAAATGTTTCCATGGGGAACCCTCAAGTCAGTACTTCAGAACATGCACTGTTTAAAGCTGGAAACTGCAAAGTGTATGTACGAGATGTGAGGTCACTTGGATGTAATTGCACTGCTTCCTAGGTAACGCATGCAACACTAACACTTTGTTCACCCATAATTTATTTGAATCAGTCACTGCATACTACACAGGGAGGTCTTATCTCTTCACAATGGGTTAGGGTTTAGAATAACAACCACAAGTCATGACTTTAACATTAATACAGTACATGTGTAACTTGTTCAGCACAAATAATATTACAGAGATGGGATCTCTGGAGCACCACAGAGCAGCTTATGCAATGGAGGTCCAAGCTCAACATTCACCTCTGTATCATGGATTTTTGCTTAGATAGCTGCAATATGTATAGACACATTTTAAACAGAAGCACAGGAGATACTTCATGATAGGATAAACACAGATGTAAATAAGAAAATGAATGATGGCTGGATTTGTTTACTGCTTCGATGTCAGGGTCTCGGTGTTGTGCGTATTGTCACACTGCCACGGCTTACTGGGACACTTGAACACAGCAGCACCATTGGTAATTTGATTAGTAACACCATAGCTACTGAAGTTTCATCCCAGAGAGAGAAAATTTCACAGTGCAGTATCATTTTCATCCACTGGGTGGAGGCTGTCTCACACTGCTGCACTCGGTCCAGCCTGTGCACTCAGCACTGAGCTCTAGGGCAGGAAATAATGCACAGACACTGTCGCTCTTTTTTAAATCATCAGTGAAAATTTATTTTTACAACAACCCCCACATAACTTATTATATGGATATGAAAATAGAGTGAATATTGTGCTCCATTCCTCTGATTAAATGCACCCAACTGGAACAAAAAGCTTTCTTTAATTTCATATTTTATGCACAAACGGCAGCCTTTCACATTCCCTTGTTTGTCTTGTTTGTTGATGGCACTGTTGCAAGCATTGCTCAGTGGATAGTTTGCATAACATAAAAACTGAAAAAAAAATTGCCTGGCATGCCGTTTGAAAGACTAATGAATCGCAGAATATGAGATTAAGCATGCACTTAAAATAAGCAGAGTTCTCGCAAAAGAACAAAAACTGGATTCTTTGTGAGTTAAGAAAATAAATAGCCTATAAGCTTATATGCAGAAGAGAA
>JAOXYL010000113.1:10983159-11000666 GCA_028564955.1 Terapon puta | reverse complement strand
GAATCATAGATGGGCCAAATAACAATATATTGCCTTTTGTCTTTAAATTTTACAATGTCTTTCAGTGGGCACAAAAATAATATTCAGCTTTTTGTACATAATATTCACTTAAAGATAATTTACAGTAGATAGAAACCAAGTTTTCATTTACTTATACTTTCATTGATAAGATATTGAATATTTAATACATTCTCATATTTGTTACAGAATCATTAACACAGGTATCCTCAAATTGTTGTTGTTGTTGCTTGTCTTACAAAGTCTTAAAAGAGCGTGGATGAACACAAATTGCTGTATCATATGAATAAAAGCCAGATGTAGCTTTGTTGACCAGACACAACATGTGCTTGATAATGAAGTAGTAAAAATCTTACTGTTGTCACTAAAATGCAAGAATCTGCCCTCTGTTTAATAAGAAAGAGATGGTTGACTGTTCTCGCAAAGAGGCTCTTATGTAACACAGACTAATCAAATATTCAAAGAAGACTCTCCATTTCCTTTGAGCTGAGCTGTGGACATAATATCACAGATGAAATAAAGAATATTATGTAACTCAAAGTGTTGAATAATACAAGATCATTAATGTCTTGAATCATCCAGTTCCAAAAGACAGACAGAAAAAACAGTGAGGTTACCACCTTCTGCCTCTTCTGAGGTTGGATCCGTCGTCAGACTCAATTAATGTACCTGTTGAGACATGGAGGTCTTCTTGAAAGCTGCATCAGCAGTTTCCAACTACCACCCTTACTGACATTTGACCCCAATCCCTGAAGCTAATAGGATACTCAAGCATAACGTCAGCACTTTTGCTGTAAAGAACTTTGTGGTTGTAGGATTAACTAGCAAGATACACTTGCCAAAAAAAACCACAGCTTTCACTTTTGACCTGTTATGCCCAAATGGTTCATTTTAAATATCTACACTAAACTTTAAAAACTGGCTAAACCTGACTTAGTTATGTAACTGTCAATATGCAGGTAGTAGGGATTGGTCATCATCATTTAATAGCATCTTCTCAGGATTGGCTGCTATATCTTGGTCGCCTCACAGGCCAAACATGCAACGACAGAAGTGAGATGATTGGCCTGGAGGGTTATAAATGCCAGGTCACTTGGGGTAGTGTCGTCCTAGCTAGAGATTGCAGGAATCCCTTCGGAGGCAACTCCCATCATGTTCCAGTGGAAAATCCTCTCTTACAAGATCAGCCGGAGAAATAACAGGTTAATTGAAGGCGAGGCATACAGCAGCAGTGGGTCAGATCGCAGCCACATCATGCAAATAAAGAATGGTGTAGATCAGTTTGACGATAAAATTAAAAAAAACTTTGTTGTGGTGTCATTTGAGTTAACAGTTATCAGTTGTACAGAGTCACTTTGATATTGGTCTTCATGTCGAATAAAGTATGACAGAGAAAATGATATTTTGTTTAAAAGACTGTGACAACAGGAAAGGGATATAAGGAAATTGTGCCATGCAAATCGGGTTCAGGTGCTTAACAACAAACAAAAAAACAGAACAGAAATTAGTCTCACAGGGAATTACAGTTTTCTCAGTGGTTAATGTCGTTAAATTACCAAAGCTGATAGCAACTTTTGTTTGTCAGCTGTGAAGAAAAGGTGAAATTTTGAAAACATTGTGTAGCAACACACGCCTTGGAGAGCAGGCAGTGGCACCAGCGTAGACGCAAATTCAGTTTGCTTGAAGTACGTCAGAATAAATGCAAAACTGTGTATTTTGCATTTCTATTTTAAACCGCATACTGCATGTGCTTTCCCACATTCATGGAGCCTCTCTTCCTCTTTACATCTCTTCCCGTCTGCCAGTTGTGTGGTGGTGCTGACTGGAGGTGAGCCATGGAGGATGGGAAGCCAGTGTGGGCGCCCCACCCCACCGACGGGTTCCAGCTGGGCATGATCGTGGACATAGGAGCCGACACGCTCACCATAGAACCACTGAACCAGAGGGGCAAGGTGGGTCATCACACACAAACACACACACAGGCCCAGTCCCCTTCTTTCCATTTACAGGCAAAGTGACTCCAGCTGGGAAAAACGGCAGAGGAGCTGATGTTGTTTGCCTTAATCTCAGGAGGGTGCTCACAACATGCACAAATTTAAAAGTTCGCATACAGGACTTTTATAGAGAAATGTGATGCTGTGCAGACGCAAAGGAAAACTGGCACTTTCTTTAACTTTTTCACAGTTTGTCTAAAGTGCGATTTCAGGTAGAGAGGCGATGGCACAACAATGTGTAAAATGTGAGAAACATGAGAGACTGCATGTACAGAGGCATGAATAAATAAAGAGAGCAGCAGCAGGTGTGCTGATAGTGTTGCCTAGAGGGAGAGCTGCTCATTAGGAGGCAGAAGGCCACCTGTTACACCTGAGCCGTCACGTGTCACCAGCAAGCAGGCCTGTGCTGTTTACAACAGACCTGCACTGCATTTGTTTTTTGGAGGTGTTCTCACCATACCCAACATATATATAGAGTTCTTTCTCATCTTAGCTTGATTTGTCACAGGAGGAAAGGCAGAGATGTGTCTGATAACATTTATGATGTCGTATTCGAGTCATTACAGTGTTGAGCCTGCATGCACAGTGCCAGCACCCGGAAACTGGAGCGGCTAAATGGAATTCAGCCAACGTTAGTTTTACTATTCACAACCGTACTTTTCCCTCCTGTGACACGTTATAATGGCGTATGTGAAAAAGGCCTACTTAGGTTCCACAGTTGACCACCATACTTCAACTATAAAAATGGTCTGAGTTTCTCAGAATGAATTATTTGCAATGCAAAATAATTTACCCTCATGAAACTACATTAGAATCTATCAATCAATCAATGTAACCATAAAACCTCACGTTTGCACTGCAGTACAGTCAGTACATTTTTTTTGTTGTTGTTGTTGTTTTCTTTTCTTTTCTTTTCAAACTCATTCCTTACAAGAGGCTTGCTTAGTCCAAGTTGCACATTTAAAGAGCAATGATATCATCTCTGTGTCAATATCAGGACCAACTGACTCATGCAGAGACATGTTCCAAGATCTTCTACAGTGGGCCAAAGACAAGCTGAGTGGATTTGCAGTGAATCTCGTTTGGAATAGCTGTGAACTTTGAATGGTCGTGATCAGTTCGTGCCTTTATTACGAGGCATAAACTCTGTCCCATTTACGAAGGAAATAAAAGGCCCATTGAGTGTTTTTTTTTTTTTTTTTTTTTTTTACTGCACTCTTGTGCTCATTAGTGCCTTAGCTCAACACACAACCCTCAGCCTGGCTGCCTCTTCTGCTTTGTCAGGTTTATTAGTTAGACATTTCTCACATGGTTATTATTGTGGATGGGCATGTCCAGATTGAGCCAGGGTACTGTAGCAGCCACACAAAGCAGATTCTGTTTATGCTCCCAGCCAGTTTGTGCTAATAAACCATGCATCACAGCACCAACTGGGTCGCATTGACACACTCACACACACACACACACACACACATCAGCGGTATTGATAGAGGGAGTGTAATAAAGTTTGAGTATTTATTATATCATTATGCTTTAGGGCAAAAACAAGACTCATTCATTGTTCTGCTTTGCTAAGGCCATTTGGTGTGATTGACTTGACTGGCTCCTATGAGATCAGCACAAAGCGGCAGCACCGTCTCTTTCTACCACACACATGCACCACATGCACTCACTTACTCACTCAGGTGTTCAGATCCAGTTGCTCTCCCACCAAATTATTCATTACCCTGCCATGTCTCCCCTTGTTTCTCGCACAGCCGGCTTGTTCCATTGACTTTATTTCCATTAACTCAGACTCTTAAACAATAGAGAGAGAATATCAGTAACTAATTTAGCCTGGGAACATGTCGCACCAAACATCATTACTGTGATCTGTAAGCATGATGAATGATTCATGTTTATGCATGCTCGCTTAGCTCTTTAGGGTGTCTAATATGTCTTCCTTTTTGGGGCGGGGGGGGGGGTGCTAAAAACATTTGTTTTGTGTCAGAAGCTTTTTAAAGAACAGTCAGTAAACAATGAATGATCTTGTACATGAATTTGTTAAGGATAAGTAGAGACAGCACCACCTGTGGCATGTCTGTCTGTCCAGGAAATGACATTGTGTGTGTTATAATAAGTTAAACCCTTCATGTTACAGACCTTTCTTGCTCCGATGAGCCAAGTCTTCCCAGCAGAGGATGATGTCAACAAACATGTAGATGACAACTGTAAGTCAACACACACTAAAATGTTGTTAGAATTAAAAAGGTCTGTTGTCCTTTTATTGGTCTTACTTGTTTTTTCTTCCATTTTCAGGTTCCCTTATGTACTTGAATGAAGCAACTCTTCTCAACAATGTCAGAGTGCGGTACAGTAAAGACCACATCTATGTATGTTTTCCTCTACTCATCTGCTTTCTAACCTGTGTAAATTCACCTCTTTCCAGAGGTATCATAAAGAGATACAATAACAGGCTAGAGGACAGAAGGACAACTATGCTTGTGTCCCTGGGGGTAAAGTACCAGGTGGTAAAGAGGGAAGGTAAAGCTAGAAAAGGGTCATAAAGTCAGACTGGCAAACCCAATCCTGATCCCAGTCACTCACTTAGGAAATGAGGGACAGCTGGTAGATTGGAAAAGTATGGCAGGGAAACAAGTTAAGGTGTGTCTCAGCAGCTTTCACAGGGCTCATTTTTACCTCTGCTGCCTCCCATCATTCAATTATTTATATGTGTTTTTGCTTTTATCAGCACTGTTTAAATGTGGTCTGTATTTATATCCCCTGCAGACTTATGTGGCCAATATCTTGATAGCTGTGAATCCTTACTATGACATTCCCAAACTCTATGGCCCAGACTCCATCAAGGCGTACCAGGGAAAGTCGCTGGGAACTCTGCCGCCTCACGTCTATGCTATAGGTAAGAGCACACTACTTCAAATCACTGTTGCGTAAGGAGGTGCATTATTTAAAAAGAGAATCTTTTTAAAACTCTTCAGATACTGTAAAGATACTTTCTAATAAACTTTGGTGTATCATTATTAACTCGTTCATCTGAAAGAAATAGCGTGAAAAAAGGGCAACAGTACAATAAAATGTACAGCAGTATTCAGCGTGTGTATTTATAATTTGATGCTTGATTATTTGACCGCAAGTGTGACTGATATCTGTTGCCTTTTAGCCGACAAAGCCTACAGGGACATGAAGGTTCTCAAGATGAGCCAGTCCATCATCGTTTCTGGTGAATCTGGTGCCGGAAAGACTGAAAACACCAAGTTTGTTCTCAGGTATGAGGCCCACATGAATGGATCTCCTTTTGTCTTCTGGTGGTTTAGTGTACATATTCCTCAATGTTGATGTCATTCTAACATCCCCTCCTCCCCATAGATATCTCACCACAACCTATGGAAGTGGCCAAGATATTGATGAGAGAATTGTAGAAGGTAATTCAACACCAAATCAAAAGTTACAAGTAACTACCAATACTGCACATACTGTATGGGGACACTAGGGTCTTGACATTGTTTTTTCCATGTGAAATTTCAGCAAATCCCCTTCTGGAGGCTTTTGGAAATGCAAAGACAGTCCGGAATAATAACAGCAGTCGCTTTGGGAAGTTTGTGGAAATCCACTTCAATGAGAAGGTAATAGACGATCTGAGATGGTATGTAATGTGCCCTATGCCAATCATGACGCTTGAAGTCAGATTTTGAAAACCTGACTCTTCTCTTGTGTCACCAGAATGCAGTCGTTGGTGGATTCGTCTCCCATTACTTGCTTGAGAAGTCGAGGATTTGCATGCAAAGTAATGATGAGAGGAACTACCACATCTTCTATAGGCTGTGTGCCGGGGCGTCCGAGGACATAAAGAAGAAACTGCACCTGGACTCTCCAGACAGCTTCAGGGTAAGTGTGTGTCAGTGTCTCAGCAAGAGTATGCGCTGTATTTAATAATAATAATATGCTAATAAATGAATTAAGATAAGTTAAATTTTGCCGATTTAGTTAATGTGAAGCTGTTTTTTAGTAAGTAATTATTTTTATTATCATTTTGGAGTAGACAGTGGTCGGTAGTTCTATATTAGCCCACTGGATGTGTCATGAGTTTACTTGTAGTTACATCAGGAGGTCTTTCCGAGTGAAATCTCAATCCCCCCACAATATTTTACATTTGAATTCTTTCTCTTTTTGAATGCAGTTATCAACTCAACAGGGGCAAAATCAGAGAGCACAAAGGTGTTTGCCCCACTCTTTATTTTCTTCTACATGCTCTACAAAACAATGCTTACCAGAACAACAGGCGGCTTAGCTGTTCCTTTAGATGTTTATCCAATTGTCATTATATCAGCTCCCTGAGCTGACACCCATATCAACAGAGGCAATTACTTCACGCGATTCATCACTAGTCAGCTGTGGAACAATATTGGGAGACAACAAAGTAAATCTTTTAGATGATGAAAATCAATACAGATGTCCCCAGGAGGTTTGTTGCCACAAGTGAGATGTGTTTACACTGTGTCTAAATTTAATTGATCAAAATACTAATTACATTTAAATGTTATTAAGCACATATTTTTCCATTGCAGTACCTGAACCGAGGATGCACACGATATTTTGCCAGTAAGGACTCCGATAAACAAATCATGCAGAGCCGCAAGAGTCCTGAGGTAATGTCATGTTCTGTCCCGGCTTAATAACTCTGATACCCTGATACTTGATTATTTCCAATGCACTTTACATAAAAGAGCAAAATCAAAGGATGTATCACATTGTGTTGTAATATAGCATAGATTTTTTTCCTGTGCAATAAATCATTCAGATAGATGCCCATTATTCTTTTCCCAACAATGACGAGTAAGCACAGGACTGAAAGAATATACCAGAACACATTCAAGGAAATCTGCTCCAAATGTGAAATGATATGCAGGAACTGGTCAATACAGTAAGAATATTTCATTCCAAGAAATGAGATCAGGTCTGTGTATTTGATGAATTATGTATGACATGAAAAAGAACCAGCGCTTTGTTGAGTTGTGCTGCAAAGCCTACAGGAGATGTGTAATTAATATCATGAAACAATTAGAAGAATAAGTGTGACATGTTGCTCTCTCAGGGACTAATTATACATCTCACTTCTTGTTTGCTAAGATGCAACAATATCTTCTTTTATGCTAATCAAAGTTTCAGGAAAATCGGCTAGTAGATAGTTGTAAACAAAGGAGGTGCTTTCACTTGGATTTACTTTTGATGTGTTTATTTAACCTAGGAAGTATAGAGAGTCAATGACTGAAACTTTCCATTACCTTACAGGCCAATTATGACCTCCTTTCTTTGATTTTTATGCGGAATTCACTCTTAATTATGTGTTTGCAGTTGATTATTGTAACTACATCGACAGACCCAACATGTCATCTTACTGTCCTCTTCAAATTTCTCATAGATAAAAAAAGGATCCTCTCGTGCAATTTTAATTGATGTATTTGTAAAAGGCATTATTTTGCATGTATGATTTTAATGAAATAACATTTTTATTATTAATTTCTATTTCATATTTGATTTGAAACATGCTTTATTTAATATGCTTAATATGTGCATGTAAGTATATGGTGTGCTGCTGATATGTTTCTAATGAAGTCATTGTACATCTGTCTGTCCTTCCACGTGTCTGTGTTATGTAGGACAATAAGGTGATTTTTTTATTCTTTCTTATCAGGGCTCTGTGCTGCCTATTCTTTATCCTGTGTTTTTCCTAAAGTAAACACTGACACTCAGGTTTTACATGCTGCTGTTTGTCGTGCAAACAGGAAATAAGAGTGCATGCTTCCTCTTTGTCTGCATGTGTCTTGTCAGGTTTTGTTTGGCTCTGGGTGGTGCCTAGATAGAAAAATACAAAGGGACTTTGCTTATTCAGCTTTTTTCACTCATACAATGCAGGGCTGCACAATTATTGTACATTTTCCAACCAGTAATTGACATTTTATTTTGGAGGTTCACTGTTTGTGAACATAGTCATTGCTAAAATAATGCAATTATGGGATTTTGTTCCCCTCAAGACCTGTTAGTTTTCTTACAATATTTATAAGTAGTTTTGAGTATACAGTAGAAATAATATAGTGTACATAGTAGAAATAATTGTGCTGCCCTTGTTAATTAGCACTGTATGTTTACTCGACAACCTTGACTCCTTATGAATCTTGATATGCTCTGTTCCAGTGACAAAACACCCTGCATGCCTGTTTTTTCTTTCAATTATCATCACATCTATGATATGACTACATATTACATTAGCTCTTTTTTCTGTTGTTGTATAAAAACAGTGCCTTTTGATAAATGAGGTTACACATTACAGTGAGGACCAGTCTTCTGTAGCAGAGCAGCCTTGGCTGATAGGATAGTGTGCTTGCTGTGTGCTGGTGGAGGCTCTTTTGACACATTAATGTGGAATATTTTGGTTTGTTAAAAGTGCAATATGCATGTCGAACATGTGGCTTTTATAGCATAGTATGGGTTGCAGGCCCCCTTCCAATTCAATTTAGTATCAGATTTACTCAGTATTCAATAGAATTGCTTAAATACATAAGCATAAACATATTAAAGTAAATTATGATTTGAATTTCATTTTCATACACATCTGTTTCTCTTCTGACCACAACTTTTTCTGACTTATCTAAAGCATCTAAAGGTCGGTGCCCTGAAGGACCCCCTTCTGGACGACCAGGGTGACTTCAACAGGATGTGCGTGGCCATGAAGAGGATCGGTCTGGACGACACAGAGAAGCTCGACCTGTTCAGGGTGGTCGCAGGCGTTCTGCATCTGGGCAACATTGACTTTGAAGAAACAGGGAGCTCATCAGGTCAGTTGTCACTATTGTTGTTGCCATATCAGAATAATCAGCACGTTTATGTTTGTCTTTTTAGCCCCAGTGCTTTTATTCACATGGTAATATTAATCGTGAAAACTTGTATGAACTTAAGTTCAACTTGGTATCAATTTGTTTTTTCTCTACATGTGAACTCGTTGAATTACACAGATGTGTGTTACAGTATTAGATCAGTATCACGATACTGAAGAATAGATCTACAGTCCTTGGATATCATCACCATTTAGTCTCAAACTGTGATTAAGAGAACTGTTACCCTGGTAACCATTCATCTTTTTTTTTTTTTTCTTGCTCATTTTTTTTGTCTGTACAATCAAAGTCCTTGTGGAATAAATATGGATACTTAGAGCAGGTTTCAAATGTCATCCACTGATCCTGAATATCGGCACTGGTTCAAACTATTCACTTGTCACCTATCAATGTCCCACTTTTGACAGTAAGACATATCTATGTTTATTTATGGTTGGGAACAGTAATCTCAAAACCTGACAGTGCATGTTACATTAACCACAAGCATGACTGTTTAATCATAATGATTTAATAGTGCTTAGAGTCTTATTCCTTTATTTTATAGTGTTGTCATATGTATATTGATTATTGCAACATTATTTTGTACCACTGCAGCACTGATGAGCAGCAGTTTAGAAAGTATGAGTGATACAAACAGGAAGAAATTATCTGGTACATTTTCAAAGCAATGGGTTGTATTAGGGTGATGTTTTAAGGTGTTTTTTTTTTTATTGCAGGTGGCTGTGTCCTAAAGAATCAGTCAGGCCAGACCCTGGAGTACTGTGCTGATCTGCTGGGACTTGACCAGGACGATCTGCGTGTCAGCCTCACAACGAGGGTCATGCTCACTACAGCAGGGGGCGCCAAAGGAACAGTTATCAAGTAAGACCGACCGCACTGAGCCTCAAAGAGCTGTGACAACTTCTCGTGTTTTTGTTGCAAGAAAATGATCCTCTTTTGCCACTGTCATTGTCTACTGATGAATGAACTCTCTGTGTGAGGGCAGTAAGTTCATGATCGGTCTGAAAATAGCTAATAATCTAAGCCAGAGATTAACCAACAGGAAGTGAATCAACATGGGAAGTGGATAGGCAGTTGTTGTTCAGTTTATTGGCACTGTCCTGAAAAGTATAAACAGTCTTTATTGTGAAATTAAATCATGACACTGACTTAAGACTGGTAATTATTAAGAGTACAATATATGGTAGATGTCATTACTTGCAGGAAAGTCTTTCTGTGTCTCTGTCACCATTGCCAAATTCCAGTGGAAAAGAGACATGGTAGCACAAATGTAGACAAACATTTTGTTTAAATGAACTGTATTCTACATGATTTTAATGTGGTGCAGTATTGGCACAGCTCCTGTGTACTTTGGTGGTGATGTGGTGTTTGAGTGATGGGGCCAGGTTTGATAGATTAATATTTCAGGAGGGCCAGATGCTGGCCTGGCCTGGAAGTGTTTTCTCCACATAAATAATGCAGCCCGTATCTGAGGAGGTAGGCGAGGATGGCTGCTGTACAGTAAAGGCCTGGTGTCTGGGGAGCAGGTGGAGCAGAGGGGGTCTGGCTTTGTCATTAAGCCCCAGACAGATCCACTCTACCCCTGGGAGGTTGAGGGTTACAGAGGGGGTGGTGAATGTGATGGTGTCAGGCATGGCTGAGTCTCTAACTACTGCGCATATGAAACATTTCAGTGGATGAAAATGCCTGTCACTAAGACAAATTGTAAGGATTTTGAGTGTTTTTTGTAGTGAAATCGAAAAAATGTGGCCCATTCCCCAATTGTGTAGGCTACCTCAGCATAGGTGGAATATTCCTGTTTATAATGGATAAGGGTTTTTCTTCTTTTTTCTTATGCAGACTGGTTGGGTGGAATATCAAAAGGAAAATGTGGGTAACGATGTATCATAGCAAAAGAAAGACCTTTTGAATTTAAATTCACCTTCTCCCCATCTGAGACAGCTGAGTTGAACTCTGGGTCACAGTGGGACTGCACTCTGTCCATACACTCAACCCCTCTAAATATTTTAAAAATAAATTGTGTTAAAGCACGATTAGAAAGTCTAGTAAAGTTCAAGGCTCCTATTTTAGTTTTAACACCCCGTCTTTGTCTGAGAAACTCATGTTAAAAACACCCAGCTTGACTAGAGAGATCAGAGGGGGAATTTCACTATGCGGCAAAAAGTGTCACATCAACACAGCTAAACTTCTGCTGCCGCATGAAAATTGGGTTGATTAGAAAAAAATATAAAAGAGAGGTTTAATAAGAGACTAGCTTGTCCCAGTTTCGGACTGTCTCTGACTGCCCCACTTTGTGTTTCCCTCCAGGGTGCCTCTAAAGGTGGAACAAGCAAACAATGCCCGTGATGCCCTGGCCAAAGCTGTGTACAGCCGCCTCTTCGATCACGTGGTCAAACGTGTAAACCAGTGTTTCCCCTTTGAGACTTCCTCCAACTTCATCGGGGTGCTGGACATCGCTGGGTTTGGTAATGAAATGCAATTAGTGTTCAATCAATTGTGGAAGTTTTCATTAAACTTGATATAGCGTTTGCAAAATTAGCCCAACGTAACTGAGAACACAATATAAAGTATGGTTTTCTGCAACTTCCCAGATTGACTGTATTCTCACTCCTGTGTAACTGGCACATTCTTTCATTTGTTTGTTTAGCATTCAGGCTAAAGAGACACTTGCCTGTGCGGCTTGTATCCTAATATAAGTACCCTATTGCATACACACATTTCATTACCAGGGCTCATGCTTGAGAATTAATTTCCCCCGACTGCCATAATTAACACAGGCTTCGCAAAATTTTTCATTTTAGAAAATTAATTGAAATATCTGGGTTTTTTTCCTGCCTCTTCTGTTTTTTTCCTCCTCCTAGAGTATTTCGAACACAACAGCTTCGAGCAGTTCTGTATCAATTACTGCAATGAGAAACTTCAGCAGTTCTTCAACGAGCGTATTCTGAAAGAGGTGGGTGAGCGAGTGTGCAGATTAAGGTGATTCGGGGTGGTTTACCTCTCTATCCTGGGAAACCTGCCATGTCAAGTCACTCACAAGCCAAACTCACTGACTCTTTCGCGAGCCAGAAGGAAGCGGTTGGCAGACTAAGCTTCTCTCCTTTCTTTTCTCACTTATATTTTCCCTCCATCTCTCCTGTGCCCTCTCATTAGAATGCTAATTTCTCAAGGGACACGATGAGGCTTGTTTCTCTCCTGTGATCTCTTAAAGTTACTCTCTTCCAAGGTCTCCAATTAATGTGCCACAACTCTGGTACAAGCCTCTTTCTCATTATCTCAATCGTTTGTTGTCGGCTTGATGGGGGGTGGTTTGTGTGTTTTTGGAGGTAGATGATGTTCAAAAGCCACCTAAAGTGTTTACTAATTTCTTACCAGGAAATTTTCAGAACACTGTTTTTAGTCTTGACTTTTGACATTTGGCCATATCTGTGCAGGAGCAAGAGCTGTATCAAAAGGAAGGGCTGGGAGTGAATGAAGTGCATTATGTTGACAACCAGGACTGCATAGGTAAGTCTCTACATCAGCATCTTTCTGGAAGCCTGTTGATCCTCAAACTTCTTCACTGTGTGCAGTCACTTTTCAAAAGTTCCCTGAAAAATGTCACTTGTTTACAATAAAATATATCTCAGCATTGAGTCCTATAAAATAAAACAAAAATTATATTGCAGGACTTTGATTACATTTGCCTCTAAAGCTGATGAGATATCCAACCTTAGCTGGTTTCAAATGCCAAGAATCAAAGGTATGCATGTGTATGTAGAAGTATTTGTACCTTAGGTGATCTTCAGAAGAGAAAATGGGACCATCAAGTGACACTCAGGGACATCATTAAGATGTGCCTTTGAGGGCTTGTGCTGCAAAACACTAAATGACTGACAGAGATGTGACTGTCTGTTGAGCCCACACACCACAAGTGTAGCGAGGTTGCTTCAAGTGTAACAACAGCTCGCCCACATGGCATTCATTTGGGCCATTCCTGGTGCTCTGGGCTACACGTCAGAGCAGCGAGAATACACCTGTCAGGGGGACAAAAATACCGACTTCTCATTATCCACAAAGCTGGCATATCCATGTGTCTGAAGGGAGTAAGCGTAATGAGTATTTGTGGGTTTTATGGCCCCTTTTGTGCAATGAGAAGCCGGAGAAATAATGCCCCCCTTGTTTTTGTTGTCTCTGTCCTCCAATGAATCCTCGAATTAATGGGATGAAGTAGTCAGTGTATCAAGGTGAAGCAGTTTGATTTGTATTTCAAAGGCTGTGATTATTCAGGTGCGAGGTTAACTGACAGCCGTGAATAACATTTATGACTTGCAAATGACCGTTTGGGTTGGCCATTAATTCACTCATCAATCTTCAGGATTTATGCGCAGGTGCTTGTTCATGCAAATTTTTTCTGAGGTCCTTGGCTATTAGATTATATTCCACACGCAGCGTGCCATATGAATAATTCAGATATATGGCTAAATGAGCATCCTGATGAACATGTTTTATGCTTTGAATATTCACATCCAGAAACAGTAAACAGTGGAAATTTCCAATAAATGTCATATTCAGAAAATTATACCGTTTAGTGATTTGATAGCTCCTGCATTATTCTGTATTATAATGGCCACAGTGATTTGCACCTCACCCTTTACCTAAATACTTTGTAAATATGGATTCTTGTGTTTTCTTGTGTTACAAGTATGTGTATTTTGATTAAACTTTCAGACTGTTAATATCAGTTTAGACATGTTAATGTTTTTCAGGTTTTGTTAGCTAACACAGGCTATCTTAGGCATCATAATCTTACTTTTCATTTTGGCCCTTCAAACTTGAATCACAGTAATATTGCTGATGCACATATAATTGTTGATTACAGACCTGGTGGAAGCAAAACTTGTGGGAGTCCTGGACATTTTGGATGAAGAGAACCGGCTGCCTCAGCCCAGCGACCAGCACTTTGCGCTGGCTGTTCACAGCAAGCATAAAGACCACTTCAGACTGACGGTCAGGCCTCTGTGTGCTCGTCCCCCTCTCCGTGCCTCTCTCTTCTTTCACTATGTTTCTTACACTCCCTCTCTCCTTCTGCCTTTGCATTCTTTCCCAAGTTCTGCTATTATTCTCTTTCTTTGTCTCCTGAGCTCTTTTGTGTTACCAGGCTGCAATGGTTTTGTTATTGTGATCATTTTTACTCTGCCTGTTTGTAACAGCAGTTTTGTGAATGACGCACAGCCCCAGTCCCTCTGCCTGTCCCTGTCATTGTCGCTATTGTTCATCCCTCTGCCTCTATCTCTGCAAGCATGAAATCCTTTTAGAACTGCAGCCTTGACACCAATTCAGGCTTAAGATGAGAAGTTGTTGGCTGCAGCCTGCCTCTACTGCAGGGGCGTTATTACTTAAATAAAGACTATTCTATACATTTAATAGGGTGAAAGACATTAATCTTAATAAAAAGTACATTTGACTTTTTCTCCTGAAGTTTTGTATAATACTTATATATATATACATATATATATATACATATATATATATATATATATATATATATATATATATATATATATATATATATATATATATATATACACATATAGTCAGATATGATGAATGTGCCATTTGGTAAACATGTTAAACAACTACAAATTACCCTGTATGAAGTTTGTAAGAATATACGTGTATTTATTACACCATTCCAGGCCTTTTTGCTGGATTTTACTGCACTTCATCGATCCAGATGTTTCAATCTCTGAACTAGCCATCCTCATTCAATGGTGATGTGGATAAACATGATTCTGCTGTAGAGATGGGAATGGATAGGATTAGGGTGAAATCAATATATATGTGTTTTAGCACTGTCATTAAATTTGATTTGCTTTCTTCCTCTCCCACTTAGGTTCCCAGGAAGTCGAAGTTGGCCATTCACAGGAATCTCCGGGATGACGAGGGCTTTATCATCAGGCACTTTGCTGGAGCGGTCTGCTATGAAACGGTAACAGAAAAATCTTATTACTGCATATGGGGCCATTTGGGCCGGGTGGTATTCACAGAGTCCATTATTAGAATATTTTCCACCAAAAATATCTATTTATAATGATTCCTACATAGTTATCAGCTACAGCTACATATGACAGTGAACTTACTTTCTTGATTATGCTATAATTTGTTTGATCTATCAAATGTCAGAAAATACTGAAGCAACATCATTTTCTGATGGTATCTTTAAATAGTTTGCTTTGGTACAATTGCCACAAAAATGCATCACCGATGCTCATAAAAATGACTTTGGTGATGCGTGTAACACATTGCAGGGATTCTCCATTTGTTTTTGCACAGCGTATGTGAATGTATGCATTTGCTTGTGTGTCCATAGACTCGGTTTGTGGAGAAGAATAACGATGCCCTACACATGTCCTTGGAGAGCTTAGTGTGTGAATCGAAAGACAAATTTGTTCGAGAGCTGTTTGAGAACTCCAGCACCACCAAGGACTCCAAACAGAAGGCGGGCAAACTCAGCTTCATCAGCGTTGGCAACAAGTTCAAGGTCAGGTTGGCTGTTAAAGTTTGTCACTTTTGATTAGTGGACAAGTCCCTGAAGACACACCTGAATAAAACTTTGCAAATAAAAATAAGCTAATAAAATTGTTGTTTCATACCAATACATTGAATCTGAAAATTAAGATGCTACAATACTTTGTCTTATTTCAAATTCTAATGTGTTTTACTGTTTCTCAGATGTACATTTTACTGATTTAAAAGTGAAAAATACTGTTAAATACGTTTTTTACATTATCTTTTTAGCTTCTTTTCTGTACCTTTTCACTTTTCCACTCTTCTTCCCTTTCCTTGTTCTCTTCCTTATTCATGGTTCCCCTGTCTTAGTTTTCCTCCAGTCTCCCACCTCTTTCCTCTGAGAAAACCATCCTTGGTGGATAAAGCTGGATAAAGTCAGCTTGAGGTAAAATAGAGAGGAGTAAGAAAACTGACAGAGTGGAAAAAATAAAGGCAAGAATCTCTCAAGCTCTCTCTCAAAAGTGTGCTGAGCTAGCCAGAAGTACACAACTTTCAGCCACGATTGTGTTTCAACAGCAACCAAATTTTGACTTGAGGTATCTTTATCACTAATATACGGTAGCCTCTTTGCTTTCATCACTAATGCACCAGACATGGATGCAAGCACCAAGATAATGTGTGTGTTTCAAAAAGGCATTAATAGCTAGATTGTCCTCTATGGAGAGGAAATGTTGGATTAGTTGTCTTCTTTCCTCAATATAAATATGATCCATCAAAAGGATGTGATGTAAAAGATAGAAATCAGTTTTTGACATTATTAAGTTGCTTTATAAATATTTGTATCATGAGTATCATTGTTTCAACATGTATTCAGTCATGCATTCAGGCACTGCATGTCCTGTGTCCAGATTGTGAGCCTGTGTGTGACAGTTCAAGCAGGTGTCTTGTGGAAAGATTTGCTGCTGGACGTCATCTGCACTAACTGACTGTATAGCTGGTGTTGAAGATTTATAGTTGGTGTTGATGATTTTAGCACCAACCACCAGGACAGGAGCACTAAAGAACTGTTGTTGTATTCTGGTTAACAATGGACCACCTCAGGATGTGGCTGAGCACACACACCAACAGGGAGCACACTTACTCACCTTTAAGGGTATTGACATTTCAAGGTTGCTGATCACAAAATGGTATATCACATGGACAGGACATCAGTGAATTATTCATTCAGGCTTTCTCTTCTGTGCCTGCCTGTGCTTAGGTCTCACTCAATGATCTTGTAGATAATTTCAGTTCTAAAAGTGCAAATGTTATTCACATCATTGCTCCCACTAAGCTAGCCACTGGTTATAAAAACAGCACCAGCACCACAGTATCAGACTTGTAAAATGTATAAAAGAAAGTCTTCAAGTTCATCACAATGTCTACAAAGAGAATTGCAAGGCAGTACTTCTCTGACATAATTATCAAAAAGATAATAATGACGCAACATGTCTGACAAAACATACTTACATGCAACATCATGCAATGAATTTGCCTCTTTCTATGTTGACAAAATAGCTCCCCCATATAATTTTTAGGGTGTGTTTTTTCCTTGTATCTGCTTAAAACCAATTCACTTGGGTGGCACAATATGATCCTGTGATCCAAATAACCTTGGAGGATGTTGTTTTTTCATTCTCATCCTGTTTTCCTTGATATTAAGCCTCGTGGAGTTCTGCAAGGCTCTCTTCTCGGTCCTCTACTGCTCAACATCTGCATATTCCCAGTAGATCACAGATCATGGAAAACAACAAAATATGTTATCATAATTATGTAGACGACAGATTTACATCGCCAGGTGGCTTTGTTTCATATAGTACAAACACTGAGTACGTTCATCAAAGAAATCAATTATTAAAACGTTTTAGAAAGTATTAGGAAGTTTCTGCTTTTAGTTTTATAAAGAACTGAATGGTATATGACCAAAATACACCTCTTATGTATGCTGCTGCATTAGAAACTGTCCAGACCTCTCAGATGGTCTGGGCCAGGTCTGCTTATTCTCCCCAGAGTCAGAATTTAACACTAAGAAGCAGCATACAGTTCTTATGCACCACATATTTAGAACAAGCTC
>JAOXYL010000113.1:10968891-10983059 GCA_028564955.1 Terapon puta | reverse complement strand
TCTGCCCCTAACTTGTTCTTTTAAATCAGGGCATAAGACTGAGTAAGGCAAAGTTGAATTTTGGACAGTTTATTCTTATCTTACACTGCAGTGTGCTGGTTATCCAATGATTTAATTGATTATAATCTTGTGTTTTATTGTGTACGTTTTGCATGTTTTTGTATATGGTTTTGTGGTTTTTGTGTGTATTTTAATGCCTATTTGTGTTCATAAAGCACTTTGAATTGCCTTGTTCTTGAAAGGTGCTATACAAGTAAATTTCCCTTGCCTCTACCCTTGCATGACTGATTCCCTCACCTGTGGCAAAGATACATGTCACTATTATCTCAATGTGAAATGTCTGTTTGTTTGGACTTCCCTCACTGAAAACTTTAGAAACAAATCATTAAATCATCTCCATTTATCTGCTTGCTCACACAGACTCAGCTGAATCTGCTCCTAGAAAAGCTTCGCAGTACTGTGAGTAATACCTAAGTTTCATTATGTTGTCTTAAAAACTTTGCTTTCCCATTCGGAATGTGAACGAAATAATTCACCCAGTACAATATACAATAAGCATGTGACATGTACGTAAACTTAATACCGCACTACTATTAAATATATGTTGTTTGTCAGGGGTCAAGTTTCATCCGTTGTGTAAAACCCAACCTGAAGATGGTCAGCCACCAGTTTGAAGGAGCTCTAATTCTCTCACAGCTGCAGTGCTCAGGTAGGATAAGATATGGGGTAAATATACAGAGTGTACCTTCACGCAGTGTAGCTTTACTGTCAGTCGCCCAATTTAAGCAGCCAAGTGGACTCCCTTATCGTTAATGCAATTTGATATGTTTTTATGCCAGTCCACAATTTGAACTGAATACCTTAAAAGTAAAAAATAATATCTCCACTCTTCAAGGAATGCAGGCTATATGTAAATATGACATTTATTACCATTGCTTCATACAAAGGTTAAAATATGTTAAACTGCAGTGACTGTAAAAAATATGAAAAGAAGACTATATTTATAACATTATATTTCAGTGCTGTGTGTCCTTGTTTGGCATAATGCACTATGTGCTGTCATGATTTTTTTTTTCCACTTTTTCCCAGTCACATTGAATAATTTTCATGTTATGTAGATGTTGCCTCTGCATTTGGGGGGTGGGTTATGATGAAAGTCACAGTCTGGTATTTTAATAAGAATAAAACTGTAAATTATGTATTCTGACATCAATGCATAGTGCTCTCTGAGGCAGAAGTTAATATGATCCTTGTTCTTTCATGCATGTTCATATGGATTTATCGTCACTTGCACGCACACACAAATGCTCACATGCGATATTGATAAAGTACCTGCCAGGGATGAAATAGAAAAGTGTTTCTATTGCTTGATTTCAATCTCATAATGTTTCTTTGATAGACTGTTAGCACATTTTACAGTGTAATTCCTTAGGCAATACTGTTTCTCTCTAATAGCGCTTTACATGCCAACACTTTGTTGTCTTTTTTTTATGTCGCCCTTGATTAGGAATGGTGTCGGTGTTGGACCTTATGCAGGGGGGTTTCCCCTCCAGAGCTCCCTTCCATGAGCTCTACAACATGTATAAACAGTATATGCCTGACAAGCTCACGCGCCTGAATCCACGACTTTTCTGCAAGGTGGGATTACATAAACAGAATGGTTTTCTCCTTCACTAAACAAATACAAAGTGTACTGTTGGGTTTAAACAATTATATAATCGGTTTAATAGTAATTTTGTATATAAAGCCTAATTAGTTGCGTAAAGCAAGCCTATAGTCACACTAACCCATTTGGAAGTGATTAACTAACATGAACAGTTAAGCCCTACATTCTTACTATATATGCAACGTTGCCGTGTCACTGAATGTGAATCTGTTCCTCTGTAGGCTTTGTTCAAAGCTCTGGGACTAAACGACAATGACTTCAAGTTTGGATTAACTAGAGTGTTCTTCCGCCCAGGAAAGGTACAGAGAAGTCAACAGAACTGATGACATATTGAAATTATAATATAATGCACAACACTAAGATTGTACCACTAGGATTGTAGCTTAATTTGCATTTGTGTCTGTGTGCATGTGACAGTTTGCTGAGTTTGACCAGATCATGAAGTCTGATCCAGACCACCTTGCAGAGCTGCTGAAGAAAGTCAACACATGGTTGGTGTGCAGCCGCTGGAAGAAGGTCCAGTGGTGCAGCCTGTCTGTCATCAAACGTAGGTTTATGAACAGCAGAACGTGTGATGTGTAACTGAGGCAGCCTCAGTTTGCGTGTCTTTTTGTTCTGGTTTTGTTCAGCTTTAGTGTTTTAGGATTATGACGACTTATCACACTTGGTCTGGGTATTGAAGAAATATGAAATCATTACTTAATATAGCCATAATAATATAGTATATATAATATACTCTTGAGTTGTGTCTGTTTCAGCTAGAGACCCTACCTATAAAGTTACATATATATATATATATACACATATACACGTATATGTACATATATATATGTACATATATATATATATATATATATATATGTGTGTGTGTGTGTGTGTGTGTGTTTGGTTAAAGTGTCCAATATGCTACCATATTGGAAAATCAGACATATCTCATGAGACATAAAAAACATGACAACTGCCACTGAAACAAAAAATGAATAATTTTCTTATTTAAGCTTTTTCACTTTCCAGTAGTCGACTATAAGATGCTTTGTCATTTTCTCAGAGTTTATTATACAGCTCTGATGGCTATACTAAATCATATTTCACACTTTTTCATTCATTCTGAATATTGAAAGTGGCAGCCTCTAGCAGTATGGAATAGTACTCTAAAAGCAGTTCCTTGAACCATTACACTCTGTGCCAAGTTATTGATTTCCACCATATAACAAAGTGCAGGCGGGCTTCTGCTTATTTGTGTAAAAGCATCAAATGAAATTACATTAGAGTTATAACAGAACACTGCCTCTGCTTGACCACACTTTTCTTGTATAAGTGACCTGAGGAGATTTATGTGCCTGGTCCTGGTCATTTATTTCCTTCGACACTTCACCTGATTATCACAGTTGCGTTTACGTTTGTGAGGGACTGAGAGAACATGTACGCATTTACAAGATATTCTGCACTCTTTGTGTTTGTGCTTTCTGGATCAATATAACCAATTGTATCTTTTTATATAAATGTATGTATGATGATTAGAGTTTTAGCATTTTTTAAGTTTTAATTGGTACTTGTCTTTCCTTTCAGATATTTATCTTTTAAAATAAAGTTTTTACAAAGCTGGTATTTCAGTACTGTTTATATAAAATTCCCTTCATGTGCTGAAGACATACAAATATTTATATTAAAAGCATTGTGAACTGCAGTGATCTCACATTTAGACATCTTCATGCCATTTTTAGGCATTTTTTGCCTCTCTTAGAGAGACATAGCAGAGAAAACATTAAGTAATTTGTACAATTATTTTTATACATTGTTGTTTGTCTCCTTATTTAATAGTTCGGAACAAGATGAGCTACAGAGCTTTGGCCTGCATTAAGATTCAGAAGACTGTCCGCATGTGGTTGTGTAAGAGGAAGCATAAGCCACGGTGAGTCTTCTTGTACTCAAAACGCACACACACACACACACACACACACACTGACTGTCACACATGCACCTTTACCATCTTTCTGTTTGCTCTTTGCTCTCATGTTGTTGGATGTTTTTTTTCATCCACCCTGGACACTGTGTGCTTTTTATTTAAACTGATTCACGCTTGGTGGGTTTTGATGGCTTTCCCACAATGTGCATTTAGGAGTTCAAATCAATCTAGAAGGTCCTCTGTGGAAAAATGATGTCTCACTGCACTGATTTGCGAAATACCATATGTCATGCTGTATTGGGTTGCATTTGGAAGAATGGCCAGGTGAAGGCAGCCATCCAGATGATGGGTTTTCAGATAGTTTTTTAGAATCAAATTTTGATTGTGAGTGGCAATGTGGAAATGTTTCATATTACATATAGCTGAATATAAGGAACATTATTCCTTACAGGAATCTATCTATTTTCAATGTAAACTATAAAAGTAAAACGGTATCTTAAGTGTTTTCGAAATATATAAATTCTTGATAGTGGGCTTGACAAATGCAGAGTGATACAGAGATATAAAGTCCTGTTGGGCTCCTCCCTCACATCTCATTGTTTATCTGTGTCATATTCAAGTGTTGGATGATGTCTTTAAATCAGTATCTTTATATTTTACACTAAAGCTTCCGTTGGGCTTAATGGCATTTTTTAATCACCTCAAGCAGCAGCTGTTTTAATGAAACGCTTCACATCCTCCAATTTGTTTATGACATATTCATGTGTATCTTTCACTCCTCCGATAGCATTGATGGCATGGTGAAGGTTCGGAACCTGAAGAAGCACATGGAGCGATTCAATGTGGTGGTGAACGGGCTGAAGGAGGGCAAGCAGGAGATGGCCAAACAAGTTCAGGAGTTGGGAGCTTCCATAGACGCTCTGCTAGCCAAGATAAAGGTGAGTCAGTGGTAGGTCTCAGAGCTGTCCTCTCCTCTTTCATATAACCTACGGCTTATTGCTCTGGTGGCTTTGGAGCTGCCACAGTCGACAGATTTTCTGGGACTTTGAGCACAACACAAAGTGAGCAATAGGGTGTACACGAAACATTTTTCTGTTCTCCCTAATATGTGTTTATCCAGGGGAGATTTTTCAGCGCACATACTTTGCTTTAAGCTTGACTGCCCCGGATTTAAGTGGTTCTCTACATTCGCACCTGTGGCTCCGCAGCACCACCGGCCTCCTCCTGTTGTTCGCTATGCCCTTTCCTAAGTGTGCTGTGCCCTTTTCTCAGTCTTTCTCTCAGAATCAATATTTTCAATCACCTCAGGATAAAAAGAAGAGCTAGGTGTGGACGAAATCCTCTCCTCGCCAATAATATAATTTAGTGAGGCTGTTCTGCCAAATTATCAAACTTGGTTAGTGAAATCCCAGCTCTCCCTCAGCAATAAGCACCTATCTTATTGGACCCTGTAGGTACAGCAAATCAACACAAGCACATCCACGCGCCATCCAGACACGTGGGGGACTGCTTTCCCCAACAGTGTTGATTTTCGTGACATGACATACTCTGCGGTTACCAGTATGCAATCAACAGGTATGATTAGGGTGTCTATAGGTCCCATGAGGTGTCCTGATTGACACTGAAGCACCTGTGACTTCTGACCCTTTCTCTCCCCTCCACCTCAATCAGCCTCTCCTCCTCCCCTACGTTCCTCTGTTAGCCTATTAGCAGCCCCACAGTTGACACCCGTGCTGTTCAGAGCGCTTGGAAATTGCTCCTGGCATGCCGTCTCGGAGTGAATAATGCATGAGATGCCAATGGCTGTCATTCAGACCACCATACGTTGGGGACAAGACCTTGTCATCTTGCCTTCCTGTGTCACTGTTAGAGACTCCCCCTAATGAATCTTCACAATACGGTGACCTCTTCTCCCCCCGTTGATTATCTGACAAGTATTGTGGGGAGCTCTCTGGCTGTGGCTCACAAGTGATAGACACATTGTCAGGTAGTGTCTTCGCCTGTTGGCACATGGGAAGGTTGTGCCATGGTAACAATTGAGTTTGTTCCAACCAGGGGTAGAAGTACAGTCGGTGCCACTTCTCGAAAAATGCTCCTGATAGAAAGTTGGCAAAGGGCAACATTTAATTCAAACAAAGTCAGAACATGTCAGAAGATGTTAACCATCCAGAGGGAAGTCTCATCAGGTGTATTATTAATAAACACCTTGTAGTAATCATGTTCAAAGCAACTCTTGGCTTTGAGTTCCACTGAGGGTTGATGCTGACAATCGACTGAGCTGTTGGTTAAAGAAATATTAAAGCCTCTCCTCATTTTACGACCTGCTGGCACAATCTTTCTCTTGACCTCTAGGCCACAGTGATGACCTGGAAGCAGATCGACACAGAGTACCAGGGGCTGGTGAAACGCTCAGAGCAGCTGCTGTCCTCAATGCAAAAGAAGAAACAGGAGGAAGAAGAGACAGAGAGGCTGAAACACATCGAGGAGGAGATGGAGAAAGAGAGAAAGAGGAGGGAGAAGGAAGAGCAGCGACGCCAGCAGGAGGAAGAGGAAAGAAAACTGTAAGTAGAGATGGAGATGAATGTAATGGTTATGGTTTAAAGATTGAGGCCGTCTAGCAGTCTTGGTAAAGTTTTCTCTCAGTAATGTTTTTTTTTCCTAAACATTTCAGAAAAGCAGAGATTGAGCTAAAGAGGAAGCAGGAGGAGGAGGATAGAAAAAAGCGAGAAGAGGAAGAGAAAGTGATACAGGTCTGTACCACCTTCAAGTGATATATTTTTTCTTGGTCTCATGTTTTGAATGGACCAAAAATCCATGAAAACTACAATTTGATTATAAACTCTATATGCTGTTTGGAATTTTGTACTGTAGGTGGATTTCATTTATTTTTAGATTCACATGCTTATGAATTCATGGCTTCTTGCAGTTTCTCCTTAGCTTCTTGTTTACCTCCATGGAAGTAACTGAGCCCTACACCCCTGCAGTGCCTGAGTGCTCACTCCCTGCCATTATAATCACATTTAAGCAAGATGGTTTCTGAGACTTAATCCTAATCCTAGACTGAGCAGGACCTCAATTGGTTCAGTTTCCACACTATAATGTGCAGTATTGTTTCTGCAATGCTGTCACTGAATTATCACCCTTAATCCCCTTATTTCCAGGTTAAACACATGAAAATGAATATACTGCTTAATATACTGTTGCCAAACTTACTGTACATGTGTAGCGACTGGGTGTTCCCATCAGTTTATCAAATATGTATTTCAAAGAGTAGAGAAAGATATATTTACAGAGTGTGTAGTTGTATACATAATTGCAATAGAGGTAAAAGAATGTTTACATATTTAATGAATTATTGAAATCCACAGAGCATGAATCTATAACAAGTGATAAATTACTTGCATAATATTTTAAGCCAGAAGGCCAAAAGGTGAATTACTTTCAACTTCTGAATGTTGTTTTCTCTGGATCACTTTAGCTTGAGGACAGTATGTCCAACAGAGCAAGTGCTTTGGAAGACGTTATCTTAAACCCATCAGACTTCTGTTGTGCATTTTCCCTATTATAACATTTTATAGATGAAAAGAATGACTACAAACAACACACTTCAAATAGGACGTTAGATCAAACACCAACGCTTAAGAATCATTTGGTTTAAACCACTTGAATGCATTAATCATGCTCAAACAGTCCCTGCTTATAACATAGCAGTAAATTTCATGTTTACTATTATATTCTCACAAATGAACCCCACCACTCCAATGCTGTAGATTACAGTTTATGTATTTTGTAGTTATTGGGTAGAAAATAGATAATCTAGAACAACTGGTATGACTCAGTGTGTCCTGTTAATGGCAGAGCCCGCGATACCTGTTACCTCTTTGGTCTCCCACGACAACAGCTGGGTCATGACATTGGTCATATTCCTAGAGGATTTCCCACCTGATTTTGATTGATAACTCCTCTTACTGCCGTATTTCTCTTAACTGTTTCATCTCGTGTTTCATTATCATGCCTTTTACGCTCATCTACGCTTGGTCACCTTTAACCTGTCTCTGCATGTTTCACTCACTCACATTTCATTTCTCCTTTTTTCTTGTTTCATTGCTATTTCTTTCCTTACTGTTCCTCATTCCTCATCCATCTGTTACATATACACCACACCTTCTGTACATCTAAAGCCAGTTTAATTCACTAGAAGCCAGTTGGACATTTGCATGATGTCATTTTTTTTCTTTCTAGTAGCGAGACAGTTGACACCAGGCTGTCAGAAGCCACATGTCTCGGGAGACTCTTTGCAAAGTTTGTTTATCTGCAGTCTTGAGGCTGAGAGCTGCGGCAGTAAACTTTCTAAGGGTGGTGTGCTGTGACTTCGATTGCATTTACTCTGTGTTCTCTGCTATTTTCTGCTGTGTCAAAGGTTAGTCTAGCACTGTATCCTGCTCCTGTCAAACTATGTATCATGGTGTCTTTTGGCCTAAACTTAGTTATCGCACTCCACCCAGTCCTCAACTTTGCAGTATATTTTACCTTAAAGGGAAAGACCACTCTATTGAAGACTTCCAGTGTCTTACACTTATCATTCATAGTAGTGTGATGAATATTCCTGAACATGAACTTCACTTTGTTTTTTCTCGAGGATCCTTTTGAGGAGTTCTGAGGGAACGAGTCAATGAATCTCACGGGTCGTATTCTCCAAACAATAAATTTGCTAACAAATTACTTTTCTGGAAAAGATAGCCTAATTCAGTTGCCAAAGGGGATTTGTGGGTGGGCAGGTAGCATAAAATACCTGCCTCAGAACTGGTAAATCTGTGTAATAAAGCGTAATGAACATAATGCAAGGGTTTCTATAAAGTGTGCTCACTGAGGCCATCACAATTTTGACTTTTTTTTTAGTCTCTCATGCTTCACCCTGGCCACGTATCAGAGCAGCTGATTGGCCCATCCTACAGTATGAATAATATATTCTTTACTGGAGAGGCATTCATATTTAACACTCCTCAGAGATCAGAATTCTTTGTGGACTTCATTAGTGGCTTTCTATGAGGAGAAAGGAGATGGACATATATATATAATGATAGATACACATATGTGGTATACATATATGGATTTATTTTTATATATGAGACCTTGTGAAGTGCTTATCGACTAGTTAAAGTGAAGTTTGTCAAGTTTGTTTGAACAGATATATAAGTCCAAAATAAATAGCTTGAGTTTGAATCTGGGTCAAACCTGTAAACAATGTTCCTACTAATTGTTGTTGAGTGTTTGTCTGCTGTTTGCCCTGTTGTGTCTAGACAAATGACCACCAAAGCTTTATTAGTGGCAATAACCTGGATAAATACGTCTAATCAGGCTTGGGCACACAGCAGAGTGCTAATTGTTATAGAGCGTCTGGCACACAGAGTAGCATGCGTATTTAGACGGGATGTAGATTCATGTAGATTTTGCAATGCCACATTAAAAGTGTGTGTTGTGCTTTCAGGCGGAGTTGGAGATTCAGCTGGCTCTGGAGCGCGAGGAGCAGGCCCAGCGCACCACCATGATAGAGCAGGAGAGAAGAGACAGGGAGTTAGCCATGAGGATCGCTCAGAGTGAGGCAGAGCTCATCACAGAGGAGGGGCAGATGGACGCCAGCCTGCGCAGGTATTGTATATGTGAAGCAAAGCACTCCCATACTGCTGTGCACAGTAAGCAAGCAGTGTGCACAGCAACCTCCAGGTTAAACAAAATGTCACTTGTGTGTATGTGTGTAACTTCCATCTCCCTGTTGCTGTGTTTCCCCGCAGTGACGGGTCTTTTTCAGATCTTCCTATCTCCTCATCCTCAGCCAGAGCCATGTAAGATTTAATTGCAGGTTTCTGTTGCTGTCCGTGTCCAAGTGCACCTAAGACCAACAATAATCACTCACTCACTCCCTCGCTGTCTGTCTTAATCTCTGTTGTGGTCCCAAATGTCTCAGCTCCTTAAGATAGGTGCCCGGACTATACCAGCAATGCAAAGCCAACATAAAAATCCTTTGATTTTTAAGAAATCACCAGTCAAATTTCTTTTATGTTGCATGAATCATGAGATAAGCCATTTATGTATGATCAATGGTTCCTCTGAAATGAAGCTGCACACACTAAATCATAAATGAGAGATGGATCAGAATGTGCAGTATGTGATCTTTTTGTTTCTCTGACCGCGATTAGCTCTCCATGAGTCTGCAGGGGTTAAAGTTCATCTGTATCCTTTGCAGTGCTGGTTCACAGCGCACGCCCATGAGCTTGACTGTCTATATGTTACTATCTACACCCTCTTAAAGAGTATTTTTATTATTATCATTATTTGTCATAAATGTCTAATAATTACTTTATTAACGTTGTTGTTGGTCTTAACTCACTCACTCTAGTGTACCTCTAACTTAAATCTCATCAATGATATCAGTGGCTTTTGATTAACTAAGTATTTAGAGCTAGAGCTCTTAGCGAACATAACCGTTTGTTCCCTGGCAACACCTCACAGTATTCAAAATTGCTCTTGCTACTGCTAAGTTATACTTTTTTATTTACTAGTGTTTTGAGTGAGCTCAGCAGCAATGCTCACATACTCAGCTTTGTGCAAGCTCAGCAGTTAAACTCATTGGTTGCACTCACAATGTATATCTCCTGGGTCCCGCTGTAGATTTAAGGGTCAATAGGTTACATACAGGAATATAATGTGTAGTATTGTTTCCATATTGTTAACACACCTTGGACACTAGCTATGTTCACGATTCTCAATTAAATAGACAGTCAATAGTTTACTCTCTAGTGAGCCACAATAATGCACCATTTAGTGAACAGGGAGTGGTTTCAATGACATGCATTGACTGAGAACAGTTTACTGAAACTGTAAACACATTATATCATAGCTGCTTAATTTGTGCTCCTAAACCTAAATTGAACTCTACCGTGTAAGTGAGACTGAAATCCCACAGTGTTTTTAGCCAAGCCTGCACGGGCCTTATCTGCAGGTCCTGTGAGCACAAAATTACATCTGATCCGACAGCCTGTAATCTTGTCAGTGTTGGCCCGGCCTTTAAAGGGCTGCATTGCAGGTCTCCTACTCTCCTCGTGAATCAGCTGACCCCTGGAAACCGAAAAGAGATCTGTCGCAGGAAAGAAGCTCCAAAGGCCACGTGTGTTACATGTGCACACGGCGGGGATTAACGACACGAAAACATGCGTGCAGTACAAGTGTACACATTGGCTGGCATTGCTGGCGTAGTAGCTAGAGGATCACCTCCCCTCCTTCAACTACCATCCATTTCCTCTTCAAAGCCCTGGCCATCGCTTCCCTTCCACTTCGTTTTTTTTCCCCCCTCTGGCTGCTGCAAAAGTACAGCCTCACACGCTGGCACACATCTAAGTCAGAATGACGATGATCCTGAATCAGTTTCATCTTTCCAGTCCGTATAAATTATAAATGGTAATGGTAATCTGGCTAATGATTCGTAGATCAGTAATCCTCTACTTTGAGACATTAGCAGCTATGCCGACTGTAAATAGAGGAGCTAAATCCTTCGTATTATTGAATTAGCAGCCTCAACTCAGCGGGGAGGCTGGAGACGTGGCTGACATGAGCTCAGACTTCCTGCAGCAGTCATTTAAATATCTGAAACTCTGTTCCATCAGTTTGATTCATATACCAAAGTGCTGCATCATTTCACCTTTTATTTTTCTGTCTCATTCCTGTGAAAATAATCCCAGGGAAAAAAAATGCCAGTGGATGCAAGATGTGCATCTGCCGAGCTGTAACATTAGAAGAGCTTTGCATCATTGTAAGTGGAGTTGAAACAGTAGGCTGCAAGGATATGGACAAACTCAGCTCTTCAACTCCCTGCTGACCATCCCTTAATGTGAATTTAATCGGCAAAGACAATGAGGAGGGCTTGAAAGAAGTGATTCATCTGTTTTCATTTCTCTCTAAGGGTGGTACACTTAATAAAATCCTGTTTTCCTTTTAATATTCATGGATTTTTTTTGCCATTGAAATTCAATATCACACTACTCTTGAAAATGACTAGATCCACTATAATCATGCATCAAATGTTGCTTCGCTGTCAATTATTGACCATGTAAATTCAGCTTTGTTCTGAAGTAAGGCTTTTGTATTTATGAAGTGCCATTTCTGCTGTGCTCCTGAAACCTTCTTGATGTTATACAAAAACCTCAAACCCCTCCGTGACTCTCGCACTGTCACACTCTCACCTGTCTGCACATCACCTTCTTTCTCTTTTTTCTCGCTCGTCCTCACCCACCCACGTTCATCTGTTGCCTTACAGGGGTCCTCAGGTGCAGGCAAACAAAGCCGCAGCCGGTGTGAAAAAGTATGACCTCAGCAAGTGGAAGTATGCTGAGTTGCGAGATGTCATCAACACTTCCTGTGGTGAGATATCCCAAACACACCCAAAAACAATGCCGCTTTAATCTGCTAAAGGGAGTGTGTGTGTGTGTGTGTGTGTGTGTGTGTGTGCCCCGAACTCACTTGAACAAGCAGTTAAATGCATCAAACAACTTTGCCGTCTCTTCATTCAAAATGTATTTACAGTTTTCAGCCCCCTCAATAAATCAGTGCAGCTCATGTTTTGGCACATCTGTTTCCCAAAAACATGCGGCACCATCTCCCTACACGCGTGTGGGGTGTTTCATCTGCACTGACATTTTTCTCTCCGTTATTTTTCGAGTAGCGAGGGCGACTTGTTAGAAAGCTGAGGCTGCAGCTGTACAGAGTGTGGACACAAGATGTCTTGCCTGAAAAGTCAAAAGAGCGATGTGAGGATGTTCCCACAGCTGCCACTGCTCATCAGCATGCGTTCTAGTGGTGGAGAGAGGAAATTATCACCATTATGGAGGATGGCAGACTTCTGTCCTTCCTAGTCATTCCCAGCCAACCCTCTCCTCAGTCAGCATGAAAAGCAGATGCCTCTCTGCTGGCACACGTGTCGATGCCTTTATAATTGCCACTGTATACAGTACTCTGATCAGTGTAAGGGACTCTGATATCCCCTGTGGGATTCCAAAGACATCTGGCTAATTTGTGGAACCCATTTGCTTTGGTTGCATTGGTGGTGATACCAAAAAAAGCTGTGTCAGAAGTCAAACTGACATCACAAAGCCTTATGCTCACTAAAAGCACTGTATATTGTGGACGTTTGCTTTGTATTTGATCAGCAGTGTGAGCCCTTGGACTCCCCATTATGCTGGATTATATTTAAAGCTTACATAGCATGTGTGTCACAAATACTAACATTATATGATGCTTTATTTCCTAAATGTTTGCAGCTGTTTTACCTTGTTTCCAGTTTCTTTATGTCATCCTCATATATTCACGTGGCTTACAAGTCACAACTGTACTAAATATTATGAGCAATATTACAATCATGCTTTAATTTAAAGTTAAATGAGGATTGACACCATTCTCACATCTGTCCTTCCAATATACAGAGCTTCAGCCAGCAGAGAGTTAGCTTTGCTCATCCAGTTAAAAGAAAATAATTCAATGTTATATTGAAGGGGTATTGTAAACTGCTTGATCCATTCTTGACAATCAAGGTTTTAGATATGTCATTCTGGAGCAAAAGGTCCCTTGTAAGTTCCCTAACTTTAGTGAAGTATAATACTAATTTAAGGACTTCATTCAATTCAATATTAAACATTCAAACAGTAGACCCAAAGCAGTTGATTTGAATCCATATCCAGAATTGGTCACTTTGGGCACGTGTTACCTGTCCAGAACTGTGCTGACAGATGTAAAGAAAACCTCTTGAGACGAGTAAACGTAGGATACAAGTCATACTTGTATGTTTCTCTCACCATGTGGCCATAAGCCATCAATATCAGTCATTTATTATTTAACTTGATCATTTATCCGAGTGCTCACTGGTGTCATGCTGTGTGGACAGACATTGAGCTGCTGGCGGCCTGCAGAGAGGAGTTCCACCGCCGTCTGAAGGTCTATCACGCGTGGAAGTCCAAGAACAAGAAGCGCAACGATGACGGAAGTGATCAGAGGGCTCCTAAATCTATCACTGACTATGGTTAGTAGAAAGATTTTCCCTGTATTTTTCCTCTTCCTCTAAATCAGCAAACGCAGCACATAAACATACTGTACATTTCACACATGCGTACCTCACCCCAGGCATATTACGTTACAGGTGACAAGTAGTTTAGTTTCCCCACTTTCCCTCCTCTCGCTGACATTGGCAGGAATTAATGACCCGCACACAAATAACCTGCCTGTGTTTCCTAACATTCAATTAGCCGGCGAGGCAGGGCCTAAAAATGTAGCCACCGTCTGTCTGGCTCTGTCAGAAATATTTGTTCTAATTAGCAAATAACTGCCAGCCATGCCTTGTCAGGTTCAGTAGCTGCTCGTATGACAGCTCGCTGCGTTTATTCATTTCACTCTCAACTCAACCAAGCATGGTGTGCATCACAAACACACACACGCAATGTTATTTAGCTGCTCGAAAGCTCACCGGTGCACTGCACTCTCCTTCATTTCCCTTCTTTTTCATCTTAAAAACAAACATTAAATTTGATGTGGAAAGGGAACATTAGATTCACT
>JAOXYL010000113.1:10939249-10952188 GCA_028564955.1 Terapon puta | reverse complement strand
ATCGATGGACGGTTTAATTATAACAGCTAACAAAGAGTTATTTAAAAAGGAAAGGATATACTAATCGTTTAACAGCAGTGGAAGTGATTCTTAAGAGCCGTAGTTAGAGGCCTTCTTAGTCCTAGATAATCTATATGATTAGATCTTACTATTTCAGGCTTGTGGTCATTTAGAAGTATTATCTCAAGTCTCTTTGTTGCAACCTTAAAGCTGTTAAATCAATCAGGCTGAGTTCTACACTGACCAGCACGATGCCATAAAAGCTGAAAATCACGTTGATCGCATTGAAGGGCATCTCATAAAATGAAATAATCCTGCTGTGGTAAAGGTAAAGGGGAGAGGACTGTTAATACTCGCTGTGGAAAGAACGCACACTTGTCTCTCACCTTGTCTGTGAGCTCTCGCGTGACGTCGTCATACTGCGTGGCCTCCGGGTCTCTCAGCAGCTTGCTGTATATCGGGTCCACGATGGTGACCCTGAACTCCACAATGTACTCCTCATAGTTCTCTTTTATCATGTTGGGGTCCTCCTGGGTGTTGCACAGAAAAGCCAAATGACACTGCGGTCAGACTGGTGCCGCCTGACTCTGTAAGAGGCACTGAATTTTGTGAGCCAACTCACCGCGTCAGCGTCCGTTGGTAGCACAATCACAGGCGGCGTCCACGTGCCTGAGAGAAAACACAGAAGCACATTTATGGTGTTATTATAAAAAATACCAATAACTGTTGTCTTCATGAAGCAATTCGCTGAACATATTTGATGCATTAGTGTCCAACTCACATTCACTTCCTGGCTCTGGGGTTTCGGCGATAATGCTGGAAGCAGAAGAGAAGATGGTTGTTACATTTGCTTATCCTTGAAATGAAGGGTGGCAAAAGTTTAGTTTGTCTGAACATATTTTGAACATTTTGAGGAGAGGCATTAATTGTTCTTCTGATGCCAATGTTGATCATTTACCAATTACTTTGCACAGTCAAAAGCAAACAGAGAAGAACATCGACTGGTTTAAAAGTATATCCCAGAATAAATCACAACAATCTCTCTCTCTCTCTCTTCCTCTCTCTCTCTCTCTCACACACACACACACACACACACACACAGACACACACAGAGGAAACATTCACTGAACAAAATCTGAGAGGGAAGTTTGCACTTACCCTTCAATTTCAGCCTGCTCAGCAACTCTCTGAAAATAGAAAAAAAAAAAAAAAGATAGATATATAAGTTATCTCAGATTTACACTGACATAAAGAAAGTGAAAGTGAACGTGCTCCTGTCCTGCCGGTGCTGAACTCACTCTGGCCACCATGTCCAAGTGCTCCTGAGAGCTGCTGAAGTTCTGGGCCAGGTCGTCCATGCAGAGGTTTTCATGCTGGCAGGTGTAAAGCCAGGCTCTGTACTCCTCGGAGTTTGGGACTCTGTCCAAGAAGATCCGAAATGCCTCCCAGATCGCTTCCTGGCAAACTGAAAGCACATCACATAACTCTCTGGATGTTTTCTTTTGACTTTTCCCAAAAAGTACTGGAAGGTAATATATTGAACAACCAAATACATTTGAACAAAAGATAAAGGGACCAAACATGGAATTTCATATATCTACAACAAGGCCAGACAGGATGACAACATAACAGAGGATAAAGAGGATTGTTGTTGGCATCTCTACATATTGGGTAGTTTGCTTTGATTTTGTGATTTATCTATGATATCATCTTTATTATTCCTCTTTCGAAGCAGCTTTACATATGAATGCGCAGCACAATAAATCTATGCTACAATAAATCATAGAAGATATTTATTATGATGGCTGGGAGAGCAAAAAATAGTAGTAATGCATGTTCAGTAAATGTCAAATTCAAGTTGCTGCATGCCTGTGACATTTCTGTGAATATTAAAATCTTGAGCACAAAGACCCCCCTGAAGCTACAGCGTGTTTTATCTGCCTGTGTTGGGGGGACGGAGTTCCACATTGTCCAATATATTGATGCCTGTGGGAAATTTATTCTCTGACAAACTCATTTCTGGAGCGACGCGATTACCTCCAATGCACCAAATTAATCTGCCTCATTTTAAAATCATACGCCACGGCAGCTGTCGTGGGACAATTTGAATTACTAAGCAAGGTGGCAGTCCTTGCCTCTTAAATCACCCACAATACATCCCTTCTGGACAAAAGAAAGCGTGCGTGCGACTTCATTATATCCAGTGATTCATTGCGTGCAGTCCTAATGTCACTAAAACATCTTGTCAACACGTCAGGCTTTAAACAATTAAGACAAATATCAAACCTCTATGTGAAGGTACTTGTATGTACATTAATTGATGAGATTTAGACTATCTTTTTTTTTTATCCTCTTCCCAAAAGCTGCTTGCAACATCAAAGCAGGCGGCTATTTGTCCAACTGTCTCACATCTCAGCTTGATTATGTGCTTTGTTCTCGTTTGACACAGAGTCAATGTTTTAGGAATGGCTTATTCATTTCACTGTAAGATGTTCCTGTTCCTATTTATGCATGAAGTTAACGTTTGAAAAGTTCCCTCACAGTGGGAGCTCACAGGAAAAAGCTAAGAGTGGGCTTTTCGTCTCACCTCTGAGTTTGTAGTACGATCGATGGCTGCCGATGACTGCTTTCACCGTCTCCTGGGGACACACTTTGACCCCTGTGGTGAAGAGCGCTGACCTCTTCGACCGGCGTCCGTCCTGCTCCGCTCTGACATTTGTGGTGTGTCTGATCGGTCTGGAGGCTTCTAGAAAGTGTCGGTACTTTACATCCCTGAGTCCAGATAAGCTGTGGTCATGAAGGTCTGCAAGAGCAGTCAGTGAAGTTATAAGTTCAGGAAAGGACATAAAACAGGAGAGCACTTCAGGACAAGAAGGTGAAATGTTGGTGACTCTCATGCAAGTGTGAGAAATATCTCACACGTCAATGCAAAGTGGTTCAATGGGCGATTCTTGTCCACGGACACAAAGCCAAAATACTCTTTGCAAAGTTTGTTTCTTTGGTGATTACAATGTTAACAACTTCACAAATCCTGTGTTTTTAAGAGCGTGATCAAGCCACAGTGCAACACTGCAAAACTGATGTGGCCTCTCCTGCATTGCTTTCAACATTTTTTTAATCTGTCTCCAATTCCTCAGATTAATGCAAGTTCAACATTGTAGGACCTCTTAAAATGCCTTGAGATAGTCAGGGATGAACAAAATACACAAAGGAGTATTTAATGTAACATAATCTAACACAACACCTTATGGCATTTGTTCAGCCCTATTACTGTAAGTTAACTACTGTTTGTTCTACTCCCACTGGTTTAAAGTATATTATACATGGACTGTCCATCTGACAATTAAGCAGAAACAATCCTTTGAATTCACTGTAGTGTAAACACGTCTAGGGCCTGAAGCTTGGAGGCGCTGTGACTGGATGGACATCATTTTAAATGCTGGGAAAGTGCACGGATGTGTCGTGAGAGCGAAAGAGGAGAGCTCTCCTCTCTCTGAGGAGCGGTAGCTGACATGCCCTTGGGTGGCTTGACCCGCACTGCATCAGTGAAGCTGCTCTGTGCCCGTCAGCGAGGATGAGTTTGTACTGGGCGGCATCCAGGTGTGAACGTGCAGAAGAGCACACACGTGGACTACAGCTGAAAACGGCATGCGTGCGCAGGGAACCTTAAAGAGATTAAGATGAGGTACAGGCTGATGCTCAGCCGATTTCTCTGGCTAACAAAAAAGCAATCCCACCAAACAAAATCATTCAAGCAATAACGACAACAGGCAGGCCTATTTCCATAAATTATATCACTGAGATGCTGCAAACATCATAAGGAGGGCTGCCCTAATTTCCTGATCACCTTAGTAAAGAAAACAGGCTCAGTCACCCTGGTGAGGCATTACAGGAAGGTAATTCCACACCATTACACAAGCCAGTGTGCCAGTCAACACCCTCCAACACAGTCACCCCATTGAATAAAGCTATTTTAGAAGAAAGAAAGGCACTCATTGTGATCTCAGAGGACTTTTTAAGACAATAAGCTTGGATTTACGAGCCCCAAAACACAGACTCGAGGTCAGCGGACCCAAATAACAAACTGCGCCTCCTCGGGATTAGGGAAACCGAATGAAGGTTACAGGAGAATAAGACGAGTAAGCGAGTGTAAATAATATAATCACTGCTACATTGGCATCAGTCACAGAGCTTTTTGCTTGAGATGCTGCAATTCTGTGAAGATAAACAAGACCTGAGGGAAATGTCTGCACGTCACACAGAAAGTTGTGCTAAGACTCGTCCAGCATGGTGGACCAACGCTGGACTGCAAACAGAGGAGGAACGACACAGGAAGAGCCCAGAGAGTGTCACGCAAAGCAATGTCACTCGTGTGTTTGCATGAGTGGACACAGTATCACAAAATGTGTACAAGCTAATGCAGTCCAACATTATCTAATATATACAGCATTAAAGCAGATGCATATTTGACGTAAAACATCAGTGAATGTGAAGCATTGAACTGTTACTCTGATCATTCTCATTACACTGATATTACAGTGATAATAAAATCATGATGATAAACAATCTGAACATTTGCAAAGATGCCAAACATGCTGGATCTGGAAAAGAATGTTTTGCTTTCATCTATTGTGTGCATCTATTATTTTTGGACATATTTAGATCAATCAAACATTAAATGACTGAAATATTTACAATAATGAAAGTAATGATTGCTTAAAACCATAATAATGATAATAACAACAATAATTACGTGATGGCTTTGTCGTATTTAATGACACAATTTGACAATAATTCTTTCATGTTCCTTTAGTTAAATGTGAAGTTCTGTGTTGTTGTACTGTTATATTATTAATGCTGAAATGGACGTGAAGTTGATCATGAGTTTTGCGTAATATTGTTTTGCAATGTGCAATATCATCAGCCACACAGTTTGTGGTGGTTGTTGCATCGGCATGTTTTGTTGTTGTTGTCGTGTCCTCCTGTATGAGGTCAAAGCACAACTGAGGTGGAAACGTGCTGCTAGTCATTATTTAGGAATTAGAATTAAAATTAGTTTAAGACAGAAAAGGCTCAAAGCACAGACATCCACCTACGTTTTGCGTGACAGTGTCAGAGCAAGAAAAGGAAAATAAACTGTGTTAATCTGTGTATTACACATAAACATAAACTTCTACAATGAACAATAGTGTTTTCCTCAAATCCAAATTTGGCCTGACACCAAGAACATAGGAAGAATGTGTGGGTATTGACATCGTGGCCTGTAGCTTCACAGGCAAATATCTGTCAGGCAGGCCCATTCAACCGGCAAACCTTCAACTTCCAAACATTACAGCAGGTCAGATGGGGGCCTGACATTTTAGCCCAATCATGTGTGTGTTCATTCATGGTCTCCCCACCATGACAACATTTAAATGAGTTTTTTGGGAGCCTGACTTGCACATGCAGAGGCACAAGGGCCCGGGCGAGAGGAGGGAGCATTTGAGCGGGCCTTAATGCCCAGCGCCGCCGCGAAAAGGCCTCAAAGCAGAATTACAAGCCAGAAAAGATTAGCGTCCTGCGACACTGGGAACAGACTGGCTTTTGTTTCCTTCAGGATAATGAGCTCACCCGGGCACATCACACTGAGCAAGACAAGCGGCGCGGACGCAAATGTTATCGCCGGCGAAATGATGCTATCTTTCTCAATGAACGTCAATTGCACGACTCGGCCCCGCTTAATTCACGGTGAATATTCATGACCTTAAAAGTGGCTTCGCTGGCTGCTTGACATTTCTCTAAAAATCAAAAGATCCGTTTGAGGATGAGCTAGCATTTTGCAGTTTCCAACGAGAGGTCTTTAAATAGCAAAGACGCGGTCACACTTCTGACTGGAAAACCCCGTTGCCCTTGAGGTAGATCACCACCTCTTTTAAGTCTCCTGCCATGCTCATTGATAGAAAAGCTGCAGAAAGGTCGTCACTCCAGAGGATCATTCATCATCAACCCAATTTAGTATGTGTTTAGTTATGTGTGTCGGCCCTTCTTAAAGCAAACCTGCTGGGGTTCTTTCTATCAATATATTTCTAAAAAAATGTATATGTTAACAGCAAAACTCAGCCTCCCTACAGGATTCTTACCTTTGATTTGACTTGCTTGGAGGGTAAACAGACACAAAGTGAAGAACAGTCCTGACTTCAAAAGCATGATGGGCTAATTTATGTGGTTTTCAAAGCCAAAGCTGTCATTTGTCAAGAGGCTACTGCAAACAGCTATAAAATCCACAATGTCTTTATCTTGGGTCCATTGTCTGAGTGTGCAAGAGCCTCCTCATCGGTGCTGACGAGGTCACTCCCGTCTGTCTCCTGCTCGGTTCCTCAGCAGCAGTTCGTTCCTGGATGCTGGTGGGTCCCCGTAGACAACAGAGGTGGCTGCATGGATGGATGAGCAGGGGGAGCGAGGGAGGGAGGAGAGCCAGAGGAAGGGGTGATGGTGAACGGGGCAGGTTTTGGCTCGGGAATTGTCCTTTCTACGCTGTCAGTGTGACAACAGTGACGAGGTTAAAAAAGCAGGCTCCGTTTCGACTCTAATCTCTTTACCTTCTTCTTGCTGCTTGTAATCCCCGCGGGGCCACGTGGCCGCCCGGCCTCATCCTGTTAGTCGCCTTCTGGACCCTCATCTGTCAGCTGGGCAAACTTGGGGATCTGCCAAACAGGGCCTAGACCAGATAACTACTCCCCACCGGCACCTCAAGTTTGGTCGCAAATGTCCGGCCCACGGTGCGTCCGTCTCTACGTGTCACAGCCCGCTTGACTTCTCTTCCGCTTTCCTCCTAGTTTGGATTCCTGCTTCCTGGGTGCCCACAGCAAATCCCTGCTTCTCAGGCCAACAATTTTCGGTGCCAAGTGAGGTCAGGATCACAGTTTTGTTCTGTGCTGTACACCCAGCGACCAGTCAAACAATGTGCCTCATTCTGTGACAACAGTGACGATTACTGTGTGCACAGCCGAATTCAGGCCTCTCTTCCGACTGTAAGGTGCAGACTCTAGCAGTTAACCCTTCTCGTTCCCGTCTCCTGTTTTTGGACTTTTTGAGGTGCACCTGTTTGATCCTTCTCTGCACATGAACCCCACAGGCCGAGGCGTCTTTCTGATGCTTGCTTACTCCATGTTCGCACTGAACGAGGCTCCTTGGCGCAGACTCAGGATCAGGAGGAGCCCTCTCTTCCCTCTGCAGGATTTGAGTCGTGGCTGCAGAAAAAGGACCCGAGCGAAGACAGTGGAGGCATGTGTGGCCTCTCCTGTTCTGGTGTGTGAGGGTGGGCAGGCTCCATGTTGTTAGTCTCCACCCTCGCCTCTCTCTGTGAAGAGGATTAGCCGCCCTTGTTGCTTGTTAACAATTTGCTGCAGTAAATAAGCCTCTTCAAGAGCAACATAATCCATCCAGCCACTTCTCTGACACAGTAATCTGAACTTTGAACTAATGACTGTGGCTCAAAACAAGTATTAAGGCAGCCTTTCAGCTATTTGGGAGTAGAGCGTTGACACAAAATGAACATTGCACTCATATTTTAAGGGCTTAGCTGGAGGGGTGGCTGCAATTCACAGATGCTAATTATCTGTGAATTGATCATTACAAGCAACAGCTTTCTCACACTGATTATCAAAACATAGTGAGAGGAGAGAAGCTGCTCATTGCTGTGTGATGAAAAGCGCCAAGTGTATTTGTTCATGTATTGCATAGGTATTGTGCTTACAAGCCTTGTGTTTTTGACATGGAGCAGCTTCCTTGCTTTTCCCCAAGTGTTCTTGCTGACCTGTTTGGGGAACTTCTTGGGCGATTAAAGTTCATTTCATCCTGTTAAAACAACAAATCTCAATTCCCTGCAGTTTATCTTTTAGAATCAGAAAACCGATATGGATCCACAACTACTATTATTGTCAGGGTTCACAGTAATTAATGTCCTCTTCTGCAGTTGCCAGGATAAATGACGGCAACACAGTGCAACACCATCAAAAACTCAATATAGTACCTCTAACTTCTCTGACCAACACACACACTTCACTGCTTTTGCTAAACAAAAAGTAAATGTATTGCAAATGTCTAAACTGCGGAGTTCTGCCTTAATCTCTTTGCATATGCTGTAGAATCAAACCTGAACTTTCCAGTACGTGACCTTGATCCAAATCCATCGGGATTAGGGTCAAGGTCACAGACCAGGTATCGGTCAAGCTTAAGTCAAAGACTTTTTGGTTCAGGGTGAAGATTAAGAATAAATTTGACATTCAGCCCTAAGCTTTATGTTGTCAGGTTTAAGTCTAAAATAAGATATCACACTAATGCAACAGCTTTGTGGAAATGAGGAACATTTATGCAAAAAGGTCTGCCTGATCTCGTAGCTGAGTCTTGTAGATTAATATTGCATATTTACCTACACTGTATGCTCACTTTGATATTTAAGATAAACAAATCTCTGTCAGTCTCGACCAGGATGTTATTCCGACAAGCTTGACCTTCTCTCACTGGCTGATGACTCGAATCATTGTCCAATTAGAGAGGTCAGTTTAAATTATGCAAGAGAGGGAAAGTGGTACTTGCCATCTGTCAGAAGGGGTTATTTCATTAGGGATGGAGCCAGTTTGTCTCCGGCTGGCAGAGTCTGGCACAGCAAAAGACACCTCTGTTGTTGCATTTATCATCTGCAGCTATTACAGTATCTGTGCATGTGAGCGTCTTACCTGTGTAGTCCGTGTAGTGTTTTCAACCAGGGTGCTTTGGTGCAGATAACCGTGGGGCAAATTGTCTGAATAGGCAAATATACACCACAGCAGCAGAAAATGCCGACGATGCTTGAATGTAAGAGTAGGAAGTTCTATGGAAAACAACTACAGTTATCCCTGGCTAAGGTTAAGGCTAAGGTTAATTGACTCTGCATTCATTACATGTCATGTCAAGTAACAAGATTACATGAACTCACTAACTCATAAGTGATCATGCGGTCCTGCGTGTGTGATGTGTAAAAGTCAGCATCACTGGTCAAGCAGATTAGGAGTACCAAAATTAGAAGTAAATGACTTTTCATTCTAGTAAAATAATTTGGGGTGATGGAGGTTCCTATAAATTACATATTAAACGTATAAAACTTAAAGATATATTTTCTGAAAGAGGGGGTTTGTTCAAAGCAGAGTGTAGTATCTATATATGTTAGAATTCATGCAAGTTACGTTTTAAATGAATCAGTCAGTCAATAAGATATTATCAGTTGTACCTGTCACAGCAGATGCTGGTCACCCTGAAAATTTTCTCTCCATTTTACTGCCTATTTGCCTTTTTGGAGCAGCTAGGCATATAAAGCCTCAATGGATTTTAACATAACACAATAAAACCTCTGATATTCATTTCCAGTGAGGTCCCAGCTTTTAACCTTCCCTTGGAGAGCTGAGAAAGACGTGCGCCTCAGGGCAACAGTCTAATATTAGAGTCATGTTTGTCGTAACGCTCCTCTTTGGGTAAATCCACTCTGGGCTGATTATCAGCATGATCCACTCTACTAGACCTGCAGCAGTGAAAGTGCCATTTCCAGTGTGAAGTCTTGTACTTGTGCTGGCATCAACCCTGCGACCCGGTGTTGGAGTTCATACGTGAGGAAGTGCTTAGTCTTCCATAATCTGTAATGAAGATCGGTTCATAAGTGTGGTGGCCTTGAGATTAATGCCACTGAACTTGTGACCCCCTTGAGGCCATCCATTAACACTCACAGGGACAAATATTAACTGCTGTGTGAGGACATGTGGATGCTAAAGGTCGCTTTTGGCAGAATCTAGTCAGGATGTAAAGTAACTGCACTGGCAGTAACATATCTTAGATGTGGAGGCTGATTTTCATTTATTTCTACACTTAAAGGTAATTAGAGGAAATTGAAATTTTGTGCTTGAGATGTGGAAAAATGCAGCTATCTTGCCCTTGAAGGCGTGTTTTTGGACCTTACAGGACAAAACAGTCCTGCCCATTGTTTTCTAGTGACTAATAAACAGGCAGTCTGCAATTCCTGTTTAAAAGATGCCAGTTAAAGAGAAAGAAATCCACTTCTATATCTTCTAACTCTTCTCCACCACTGACACAGAGGGTTTAATCCCCTCCCATTCAAGAGGTTGTGCATCAGCGTGTCCCAGTTTAGAAAACCACCAACAGAGGGCAGCACATTCAACTGTCCTGGCTGGAGGCAAAACCACAACTGTTTGAAGTCAGTAAGGAGGGAAAGTATGTTCAGGCTCTGCAGATACACAAATAACTCATTCAGAAGTAAACCTCTTATTTCCCAAGCTACTTTCGCATTAAACTCAAGGCCCACTCTCTTTTCTAAACACTGGATATGGGACATATTTTAGGAAAATGTGAAAATCAATTATTTCTGTTGAAAGAATGAATATAAAAAGTTTCAGAGGAAGGATTATGTGAAGTGGAAATCTGACAGTACACGCTGAAAGGATGAGCAATGCATTTAAGTATTTCCTCCTTGCCATACAGTAGTTTGCTTCTAGAAATCTAGCAGTTAATAATACACGCGTGAGTGTGCAGGATATGAAATGCATCATACCATTTTTCTGCATTCTCATGACTGGAAAACTCAGAGCCTGAAACTCCTCTGCCACCAGGATGCCCTAAAATGAACTCAGGTGGTCTTATGATGGTCACAGGTGAGTTTCCCGGAGGTGGGATTAATAAAGTTTCATCTCATCTCACCATCTTTATGCAAGGTATTATTACAGCTTTTCAAATCTCAAATGTCCTAACCTTCTAGGCAGCCACTTGCTTCCATTTCTTTTACTGAGGTGTTAAAAACCTACAGTGTGAGACACGCTTAAGTTTGAAGTGAATACTGTAATTTGGACTGTTAAAGTCAGTTCACACTGACAACTGACATAACACACAAGGAGAGCACAAGTGAATAAAATGCTGACATGGTGGTGAGTGTGATGGATTAGCAAGTGTGCAACTTTGAGGTTTAAGAGCTGGTTTTCCATCTGTATATAAATTAATGGAAACCAAATGCACTCTGGGATATATAAAACACACCACGCTTTGGTGTATAAAATGCTCAGCAATAACATAAAAGTATTTACTCTGTAGTAAACATGGCCTTTAATGACTGCCTAACACAGTTAATAGTTTTTCCCCTCCTATAATGCACTCCAAATGCTCAAATGCTTAAATTGAAGGCAGCTGAAAATGACTCTAGACGGAAGCAGTCACAGTGTAAATTATGCAGTGGTAATATTACTTAATAGTGCCATATATTCTGTCCTGCAGAGAGTGAGCACCCTTGAGCTGTGACAACTAGGAAGGTGGCTGCTGGTTACAACACTTCCTCACAATCACTTGTTTTCCCACGTTGTTCCACAAAGAGTTATGCCATATATAAGAATGGAATAGACTCGAAGTGAATAAGGAGTGTAGAGTGGTGGTCTAGGATGCATACCAAACGACTACAGTGTCTCTGTATATTTCAGCTGCAGGCTTTGGTTTGCTTCTCCCCTTTACTCCTTCAAACACACCATTTCTGTCAATCAACAAAATAGCTGAATATGTGAACCACACAATTTTGACACTGACTGTATCACCATCCTGCATTACAGAGAAGTTCTTTTTTGGGGGGGATCTTATCAAACATCTGCACAACATGGTTGTTCATACAATGTGTGCATTTGCATTTTTCTTCCAAAGAGTTTATGCAATGTTTTTTGTGTTTTTTCAGTCAGCTCAATTTGACCACAGTATTACTCAACTGACCTCACAGCAGCATGTGAATGTTTGCTGTAATGTGTTAGACTGTTAATAAAGGCTGATTTCTGCTTTTAAAAAATCCATCTGGTATTGTTGTTTCATGCAAAAATGGACATGATGAAATACTGATACTTTTAATAATACCACACACATCTTTAATATTTGATGACCTGGTGCCAGATGATGATTTGCGTTAGAACTTTTTGCTGAACTTTATGAACATTGTGTTCACATATGATATAATTTTAAGCATGACTACATATTCAAACGAATCAAACAGCTTCATACCCAAACATTATTTCATGGTTCACCTGCTGAGATGCGTTTGAAAGGTTAAACCACTCATATCTGCTCTGTGAGAGAAGTTGTTATCAAACTTCTGCAAAATTGTTCACACAATGTTTGCAGCAGAATTTTCCTCGGAAGAGTTTGCACAATGTATTGAGTGTGCAAAACCTTTTTGTCGGTCATTTCCTCTGACCACAAATTTAACAGTTTAGCTGACTTCATAACAGCATTCTTTCACTTAAAGGTGTAGCTCTTTATTCGACACAGGTAAGTATTCATGCAGCATGGATGTTTTTTAACACACTATATGAATAAAATAAAATACTGAAATACAGACATTTATAGTAATCAATATAATATATATAATCATTTGACACCTTTTCAGTCTTTGTTAGGGTTAGACTGTTAACGCTATGAAAGAAGAAGACGTCTGCAGATAAGAGATTCTCTTTAATCCGCATGAGATTTGTTGTGAATCTTTTCAAACTTGGCATATTGGAATTGTACTGCGGGATGTTGTTTTATTGTCCTCAACACTCAAATGCAAGTTAGGCTTTGTTGAACTGCTTAGAAATGTTTCAGTGTGATAGATTCCTCTTAAATGAGCTTGATGGTTTATCAAAATTTGGATTTCCTTTTGATTACATTGGCATGACACTCTACTCTGTGATTATGAAATGCAGATTAGTAACTAGGACTTTCAACCTAACTCCAGTTTTGTTAAACTGTCATGCTTAAAACGTATCTGACGACACCCACTTGTTGCCTCATCACACCAACTTTTATAGTTATAATGAACTGTGGTTTTCCATTAAATTCACTGTCATAGTAACATTCCCATAGCAGCAGCATATCACATATATTATTCTCTCTTTTTTTGTTATCCAC
>JAOXYL010000113.1:10750278-10763307 GCA_028564955.1 Terapon puta | reverse complement strand
ATTTCTTGCAAAATACATATACAATATATATACAAAATACTGTAAATATCGGCAGAGTAACTAACCAAAGAGAGCTTGTTCTTATAACGGGCATCTGTAGTGTACATTCAGCATTAGATTCAATATGTATTATGTAAAATGATGAGACAGATGAGTTTCTTACCGCCAAATCATCAGGTTTTCTTTCTGGCTGGTGGTAATGCTCCGTGCCATTCTCAATAACTGTGAAAACTGTGGAAATCAATAAATAAGTGAAATTACTTAAAGTTATAATCTCAAACATTTTCAGTCAAATAAATGTCTTTTAAATCACTATCTATTGGCGAATGGGGTGATACAGTGGTGATTGAGCTTATGACCCACTCATGAAAGCATTGCATTTGCAGTTTTAGCCGCAAATTGCCTGTGGAAACTTTCCCAAAAGAAAAAAATCAAAGCAGAGCACAGTTCAGATTTTAACAAGGCTTTAAATATAACAATCTTTAACTAATTTGTGTGTGAAGCAGCGTAATGCAATTGCAAAATTGTAAATGTAATTGTAACCGGTTATCGCCCCATGGGTGCCTAGTAGAATAAAATGAAAATCTTTAACAAAAAGAATAACTTTTTCAAGAAACAAGGCTGACTATGCTAAGCTGCAGGGGAAAAAAACATGTTATTTTTGCTATTTTCAGAGCCATGACAAAAATAATAGCACAACTGGAAAGATCACAGGTAATACTGTGAAATCAAAAGGAAACATTAGTCTGATGGTTGCGTAAGATCAAAAGTTCAGTTCAGCTTTTTTGAAGTGTGACTGTCTTTTTTTCCCATAAAACCAGTCACCATCTTGATAACAAGCAGTCTTGAGGCCGGCATGTGGCACAGGCCGAGAATGTGTCCTCTTCTTCTTTTGTTGGGTCAGGTACTACTATGTGAGGGAAATACATCAGTAGCATTGTAGGCACACTTCAAAAAGCAAAAGTACAGCACATCACACACTTCCATGATTCTCGGTGTAGTTCTGCCTTCACACCTCCGAGTGAATGCTTCAGATTGTAAAGGGTCACGGCCTCGCCCTTCACTACAGAGACTGTGGTCTGGAGAAAAAAAAAATCATGCACCACTATATCAAGAGTTACGCACAAAAAAGACAAGTCCATACGTTTCATCAGGGTCCCTCTAAAAGGTCATTCTGTCAGCATGAGCAACACAGCAAAAAGAGCAAGTTCACGTCAATAGAAAACAGCGAAGAACCTCTTCTGACGGATCACACGAGGAGAATTCAATGTTGCAACCTTCTCAGTCTCTCTTGTGGGAGGAGCAGCGTGTTTTTTTTCCCTGTGTCACTGCGTGGCTTTGCTCCAGATGCACACAGTGTACAGATACTCACCATCATCGCTGTGTTTTCTCGACAGCTCCTGCCTACTGCTGTGAGCCACCACTTCCTCTGGAACCTTATCCAAGTCGCTCGTCTGCAATGATTAGGTAGAGCAGATAAAACACAGATTATACAGGGGTAGAAAGAGAGGGGGGGAAGAAGAACATAGGTGGATTCGTTACATTTCTGGGCAAAGAAGCAGGAAAGAAATTCATGCACGTTCACACTAACGCACTAACCAGCTATTTTGGAGAAAACCGCGGTGTAGCAAACATGCTGTTTCTGAGTCTGCATTTGGAATCTATTATCATAACCCCCGTTGAGATCACATTGTCTCTGTGAGCCTCCACCAACACACACACACACACACACATCCATTTACTAACAGCTGCCCAGGACAGGACAGGATGGCCCGAACCCAACAGCTTTCAGATGTCATCATACAGCGGCACGCATCCAGACCGCGAACATTGTTTAGCTTACATTAGAAGTGATAAGCTACGAAAGGCAGATTTCCTTGTGTATGACACACAGGAATGGTAAGGAGGCCGGAGCCCCACAATCAGCCTGGTCCATCTTCAGGGCTGTAATGTGAGCGTTTTGCGCCGACATCTCCCTTCATTGCTGCCTGGACCCAGACTGCCTTTATTGGTAGTGTTTACAGGCAGGTAGTATCTATTTAAACCATCAGCTACAGTATGTCGGTTGCAGTGGGACAAAATATAACAAGTACCTGAGCTGAACTGTAATCACAAGTGCTGTATTTGTACTTGTGTCGTAGCTTCACCGGGAGAGGATTTGAGATGTGAAAGTATACAAATAAAAGTGAAAACAGCTGTTTACGTATGAAATGCATCCGTGAGAAGCAAACACTTCACAGCATGACAAATAATCCTTTTTGTCTCACCGAGTTTCTGTGCGGAGACTCCGAGCCGCTGGCCCTCTTGGCCTTCTGCGCCAGCGACGTCCCGAACCTCAAGGCCTCATACACGGGGTCCACCTTGTTGCCACAGGCTTAAGAGAAGAATTGAGACGCGACAATGAAAGCTGACGGGCAAACAAACGCCGAGGTGTGCAGTGATTCACAACATAATAAAACCAGGTAGGTAAAACAGCAGAAAAGTGTTTCTGGGGGAGTGGAGTGAAGTTTACGCTTTGAACGTGGAACGATTTTGGAGATTTAAGATGCTCACCGATGGGCATGACTTCTTTAATGCAGCCGTACTGTTCCTGGATCAGTAACGGAGAGCTGTAGTACCGCCGAAAGCCTTTTGGCTGTGGAAAGAGGGGGGGGGGGGGGGGGGGGGGGAAGAGAGCCGACAGACATTAGATTGAATCGATGTGCAGCACCACAGGCGACACCCTGACACTGAAATACTGCACGTAACACGACTTCCTCTGCAGAAAGAAAGTTTTGCCAAGCTGAGTGTTGGACATTCGGATGAATTACAACAACTATATTTCACACTGCAGACTGAGTAGATGAAACGGCGTGAGATGACTAATCTATAAAAAATGAACACAGTGGTCATCAAACAGTCTAATGCGCCCTCATTTTCATCGTGAAGTGATCAATATGAATGAAAAAGTATCCAGCACACATGCAACTGTGTTTTTATCATATTATTATATTATTGTATAATTGTTTATATGAACAAAAGTATGAATTGTCTTTCATTAATAATGAACTAATCATTTACAAACCACATAACTTTAAAATAAAAAAACGTAGTGGATCAGCCATAAGATAAAGGTAAACAGTTTCTTTACATTTGTATTTTTGTTGGTACATCCCCAACATATCACCAATATATTGCACAAAATGTAATTATAAAATAACTATTAGGGGTAAATATACAAATTGGGAATGAATGAAACTACTGTGGTTACTGTATTATACAAAAAGCCCCACCAATTTGCATTTTCTGTCCTGCTGCCTGTAAAGTTTGTCCTTCTCTCTTAATTCAACACGATACTTTAAGTACACTTCCCTGAATTTTACCAGAACACAGCACATTAATCAGTACCGAAAGCACGTCAGATATGTTGTCTCATGCTTGTGCATGTCTCAACAATTACGAGTAATGGAAGGCATCTACAGTGCAGAAGACATTAACTTTTCGGCCCAAAAATGTGACGACAGCAACAAAAAAAAATGTGGTAGAGAGTTAGAGAGTAAGAGAGACAGACTGAGGGTGCAGCGCGACTCGGACGCTGGAGGGGCTGTTTCTGTTTAGAAAATGACGTCAGACGCAGTCCACAGTCGGCACTGAACTACCCCGGGGGTGAGGCACAACATTAGTTCCACTCAATTTGAATGACTTTCCGCACATTATTATTTAATGAAAATATATCAGTGATTACAGTTTTAAATTGTGCATGACCGTCGTAAATGAATAGCTGATTTGGTGCATGCAGAGTTGAAATCCCAACACGCAGGAGTTGAGGAGGTCCCTGCATCTGACTGAAGAAAACCTGTCCTTAAGTCACCATCTTAATTTATCTGCCTGAAACATTGCCCTTCCATCTCCCAAGGCCCTCAAAGATTTATCATTTATGTATCCATTACCTACTTGCATTCTCTCCAATCGATACTTCCCCATCCCTTTTGAATCTTTCTTAAAACAGACAGAAGATTGAATCTCATCTGCAGCACAGTGGGCAATAATTAATGAAAGTCTGAATTTATAGTTTAGTTTTTACATTTTTCCTCTATTTTTTATTTACAGAGGAAGATACTAAATTACAAATATTGCTTTTTTAAATGATTAAAGCCTCAATTCTTTAGTGGATGTGAGGGAACACTTTTTTTTTTGTCTGTTTGTGTACATTTTGCGTATTGAAGTGGCAGGTGGCGAAATCTGCATCGCTCATCAGTCCTAATTAATTCTTCATCTGACACTTCTCACGATGAGAGACGGCTAAAATAAGCTACCCGTGAGCATCTTCGGGCCCATCGCGAGTGCTGAGACTTTCGGGGGGGCAAATTCATTAAGTGAAAGGTTAACAGAGCAGTGCTTGTCGGGGGCGAGCCCGTCTAGTCAATCTGGCTGCAAACAGAAGACCCCGCTCACCGCTGCCGTCAGTGACTTGGTTTACTACGCCGATGTGGTGACAGCAGGGACTACTGACACTCTTCCTCAGCAACCAAGCTACAGGTGAGCCGTATAACACAACCCACTGTTATCTGCCTGACACATCCGTTCATGAATAAATCATTTAATTAGAGAGCTGTCCTTCATTTTGATTTTGAGGACTCAGGATGAGGATGTTCATTTATTTATACCATAGCAATGGGCACTAAACTCTGTTAACTGGGAAATTTGTGACTATTAGAACTAGACATAAATAAAAACAGCATGTATTTCACAGCTGTAATTCATCTTTGTGCATATTGCAGGAGTACATGCATATGGTGAATGTTTTCAGTCATCTTTCTTCCGTCAATCTTTGAATAAACTTTGTCCTGGCGACACACCGGTAACAAGAACCCTTTCTGACTTCAGAAACTTGCCCCGGGCTGCATTATTGCAAGTGTTTTGCACATCTGATTGTGTTGTGTGTACTCTGGGCACCAAGGAAACACGAAAAGATCAACAGAGAATCTGGCTGAAGCTGTGGCTGTGAACGTGGGCCTAAGTGACCGGGAGGACTTTGTCAGTGTTACGTGGGACACCTGCTATTGTTTGCGTGCGCACGCTAAGAATTATTCATGAAAAACTGATGAGTGAATCATTTCATTTATCCCCACTAACCTTCTGAATATGAGAAGCTCTCTGAATCGCGTCACTGCAGCAGATCTGGTGCAATATGTAGCTATTAATGTTATTAATCGTGTTTTGATCCACATTGGCAGGTCTCCCAGAAACTCTGATTGGACTCTTAAGAAAAGCTGCATGTGTCCGACAAGGCCAGAGTAACTCTTTTCTGGTGAAAGACGTTTGTTAGGTTAGTGACCACCAACACACTACCATTAAAAAAACGGTGTGTTTTAATGTCTGTGTTCGTGATTTAAAACTCAACCACAGCTTAAAAGTCTCTTAGAGAGTCTCTAAAAAACATTTGAACTCGGCTGAATGCTGAAGTGATGTTATGTAACTGAATAGCTGAACCACAAAGGCCTGCGTGTTAAATACCACTAATTTGTTATGGACTCGTTGTCACTGTCTGAGCGAGTTCAGAAACCTCATGAAGAAACGTCAATACGCTGTTTTATAGCGATTCAGAGCATGAGGTAACTTGATTTCTTTGCTTAAGGGTTCCCGAGCCAAGAGAAACAAGCATGGCTGCAGCGAAGTGTCCAAGTTTAGAGTAAGTTGAATTTAGAGCTGTACTCCACTGGGGAAACTTCCCTTTTTATGCTCGACCTCTCAACCTCATTTTCCACTCCTGAGAGCCGATCATATCTGCAGGCCTCATCCCTCAGGCCTCCAGTGGAAAGACGTCACAAACGGGAAAGGAGGAAGGCTGCCCGTAATGTTCGTATCAATCCAGCATGACGCCCGTTCACTTTATTCTTGCTGATTAATACCAACTTGACTTATTACCAGATTTTCTCATGGGATGTGTGGTCAAATGCTGTGGAGGAACGAGGTTGGAAAGGTAGGAAATCACACATAATGTGACCTGATGGTGCTGAAGCCTCTCTCTCTCTAAGTGTGGGATGAGTGCGAATGACTAAAAGAGTCCCAGTTCGGTCCTGACTGCCAGTTTTTGCCGGGCTGCTGTGGAGGGGAAAGCGATGAACGTTTCCTGGCGCTAGCGTGACCGAACCCTCCCCAATAAAAACGCTCAGCCCACCCAAACTCCACAACCAAATGGCCTCGTTACAAAGCCGGTCCAGAGATAATAAGAGGCGATGACGATGGTGAATCATGTTATAGGCCTCCGACCTCAATTATCGTCACCCAATAACACGAGCAGGCCAGACGTTCACGCACGAGTGTTGCTGGGATATACAATGACAATAACGAGGCTTGATCGCTCTGTGACTTTTAAGTTGAGGGTTTATCACAGTAGCGGGCCATTTCCTCTGACTTGTGATACCATTTAGAGAAATAAATTTTTTTTTTTATGCCGACACATAAACATGTTAAAAATCGACCAATCAGTTTAATCTTTGCCTCTGTTATGGCTGCCATTTAGAGCTCATTAGCAGAAGATTTTATATGAAACAAGGCAGAGAAGTAAACTTTCTGAAATTATGGGCTGAATTATGGATTTGTCACTGAATAAAATTTCACATATTCAAACATATTCAAACGGGTTCACCCATCTATACCTAAACACGAACGTGTTTAACACTGAGTTAAACCATAGAAACGAGAGTGGAATGAAACTGTTAACAGGTTGGTAGAAACAGCTGCATACTGAGTGTCGTCTATTCACATATTTTTTCATTGATCAGTGTTCCATTTCTGTTCTGCCAGTGATCAATAATGATGTTGATGATGGATATTAGTATTATTTCATACCTGTTAATTTCATGGCCAACTCAATTTAACTTACAAAGAGACATCTTACAACATATTTAAAAAGAGACACCACTGCTGCAACTGTGAAACTGTTACATGGGACAGCTTCAGTTGTTGTGCCGCGGGAGGGGTGGGGGGGTCTGTATTGATCGTGATTTAATGGCTTATGCTGATGGAAGCACGGCAGACCTTGAGAGATGAGGAGGGGTCATCATTTTTACATAAAATTATCTAACACACACAGGCAGACAGACAGAGTGATGATATAACGATGATGGCGACAGTGACGAGGACGGACTGTGGTCACAGATGTACCGGCACACTCACACATAGAGTGTGATTTCTGAATAAGCACATTCTGGTGGGAAATGGTCACACAGCCAATTCTAATGTGGCTGTTTTGGTTGCTATCAGAATGACATCAGTAGTTATAATACTGAAACTTGGAGGCTCAGAGACTAATTTAATATCTATATATTTCTTGCATCATCTTACCAGTTTGCCCATGCAGCGCTGCTGTCCCACTCCATTCTCACATTTGTGGTGGAGGCTCATCTTGCAGGCTTTGCAGCGGAGGCCATGCTTTGCTGTGTTTCCTGCCAGGAACACCACATGCTTGGCTGTTGTACCTGATGCAAACACAGAAAAAGAGGCGACTGATTCAGATCGGGATGTCGAACTTCGCTCCTAAGTGAACAACAAATTGCAGAGAAAGAGGCAGAGGAAAAGGAAAAAATTGTTCAGAAAGCCATCTTATTCATTTATTCATTGTCTTTACACACTTATTCCTAAGCAGAGTTTCTGGAGTCTTTCCCAGCATGCACTGGGAAAAACCTGTGAAGTGACATGTGGAACATTTTAACAGGGACAAAATTTAGCAAATGTGACCCATGATGTGCACTTCTGCGAAACCATTTTAACCAAGCTGAGTGTAACTGAGCCAGAGACTATCTCCACCATGTGAAACCATTTTAAACTGCTGCCTGTGTGCAGCTCACCCGCACTCATTAATATGTGACTCACAGTTGCTGGAATTAATGAAGATTAATCTGACTTATTTGTGAACCAAAGTTACGCAACATTGAAAGTGAAACCCTTCAACACGTATGTGCGCAGTCGCGTAAAGAGGAGTGTGAAAGATAAACACGAAGAGATGAGGGAGGCAAACAAAAAGGAGAAAGATAAGCGATATGAGATTGTAAAGAGGACAGAGAACAACAACAGAGGGGATTCTCATCATGCACCTCGGTCTTTGATGAAGATCACTGAGCTGGGGTGCAGTCACTGTGCATGTTTATAACACAGCAAATGGGCAAGAAGTGAACTGACAGGTATGAGTGAATGTGCAGTAAGTAGGTAATGCTGCCATGTTCAGGGAGTAAATCAGGGGTTATAATATAACTTATGGGAAAATCCAACTTTTACTGGTCATCTTAACAGATTTTATAAGAAAAATTTGTGCTTGATAATAAAGACGGAGGTAAAAGGAAAGAGCTCACCTTCTGTTCAAAAGTTCAGATTTCTTAATGTTTAAAAATTGAAAAGATCCTCATATTACTTTCTTGACCTTGAAGCTGACTGTGTTCCAGCTCACAGCAGAAATAAAAATCCTTGAAATTGGGCCTGACTGTGAATAAATAAAGCTCATATAACTTTTCATAACAGCATCCACCTGTGGAGCTGAAACTCCCCCAGGAAGGAAGCTGTCATCAACCCCACTATCTCCGCTCTGATAAGGCCTGTGACCGCTGGGAGGGAGCAATGTAGACTGAGCTTAAATAAAATGTGTACTCTGCATTCGAAGAATAACTTAGTTTGGCTTTACGAATGTGACTTTACATTCTCTTGGTTTTCAAAGGAAATTATGTCAAATGACTCCATGGTCCTCACAAAATGAAATATTAAAGGACAGGGAAGGCAAATGATGTCACGTTGCGTTAAGCACAGCATGCCAAACACACTACTTACTGTACAGCCGGCAGTGTTGTATCATCTGACATCTATTCCACATTAACCAGAGAGGACAGTGTTACCAAGTCCCAGCACTGTTATTAGTTGTAATCTAGCAGCAGTGCACCTCCAGCTCTTTATTGATTAATCAATGAACACGTGCCCCTCTCTGGCCTGCACTGACAGTATGGACATGCAAAGGATTCGATCTACCTCAGTGGGCGTTGAGAGTGCAGGGAGGATATAAGATGATCCGACCAGTCACCGGAGGATCGTTCACGGTTGTCAAGTTGCGTAATTTTTTTTTTTTGCTCATTGTGAACGAGCATTGTGACAAGTAAATAATAACATGTCAGCATTTCAGTCCACATTATCCTAAAAGATGCGACATGAGTTTCGGTTTGATGAGCGGGGTGGAGAGGCTCAGTGAGCGAAGCTAACACCAAGCTGTGAACCAAGCAGAAACATCTGATCCCGGAACAAGCCGGTAAACACAAGATACCGTGTACTTAGGCTCCAGTGCCCCTCATGTGTGTTTTACTAGGCCAAACGAGGGGAAAAGAAAATCTCAGCTTTCTCTTCACATGCTGTAATACGAAACCGGTGTCACGGCTATCTGCAGCCGGGCAGAGGCGACGGCCGCTCGAATGTGGCGGAAATTCGATGGGTGGGTGGAAAACTGGATCTGTGTCCCCCGTTTTGCGTTGCTTGGCCGAGCCTCGCTGACACAGAGCTGGCGAGGGCTTGTTAACCCGAGACGGAAACCGGGAGAAACGTGATCCCGGCCTGAGCCCTCATCGGTCAGCCACAGATCACCACCACCACCACAACAACAACAACAATAACAACAGCAGCAGCAGTGACAGAGGAGGCAATGAGCACAACCTGCACCAATTTTTAGGTCACTCTTAATCAGGTCGACGGATGATGCGGCTCAACAAGTTTTATCCTCGTTTGGGTCGGCGAACAATTTCTCCATGGCATCTTTAAGACAACATTTTTTTGTGTGTGTGTGTGTGTGCATGTGTGTTTGGGTGCTAGTTTTCCTCCAGGTTCAGAGAAAGGTCCACTAAAGGCATTATAGGCTGTGAGTGACAGGACAGTGCCGCTCCGTCTAGCATTTGCTCTTTCCAGGCTACTCTGCCTTTGAAGCCCATTCTCCATTTACACTACAGAAAAGGCTCCCGCCAGATTTCCCATACCTTCTCCACCTCGCCTCTTTTCCCACACTGCCTTTCTCCCTCAATTTCTCACTCCACCACCCCCCCACCCCCACCCCACCCCACCCCACCCCCAAACAGTATTTCTCTCACGCACTCACAACAGACGCACATCGATCCATTAAGCTTCTGTTCTTACATCACGCCCTCTGATTTCCTGCGCAGATAACCTTCATCGTGACAATAACTCCTCCAGCCTCCTCTTCTTCCTAAGCTCCTCCAAAACACTGACCCGAGTAACATTCTTTGGTTTATTCGCAGACTTTAATTAGTTTCTCCCACGGCATCCGCTGAAAAACCCATTCCCCCATCAGGAGAATCAAGGATGCTTAACTCGCTGCTATAGGTGGAGTTTATGTGTTTGGTATGTGCCCATCTGAGATCAGAGGTCTTCTGAAATAAACCGCGCAGGGTATGGATCTAATGTGAACTGTTTTTTAGAAACTTACTTGGAGCAACGAGTGTCTTGCAGCCTGCAGAGACCTCTGTTCTGCCCCAAATGTGTGGGAGTTTACAGGCCCAGCTATTTATATGTTGTCTGTTAAATGGTGCCGCATGTGCGTTTTTCTGGCAGCGCAGCTTTAAAATGAAAGTTTCCTCAGCACATCTGAAATCTAGCCGCGCCAAGCGTCTCCATGAGGCTACAGCTACTTGGCATGGCGGTGTGCTGAGCTGAATGTTATAACATGCCAACATTTTCACAGTGACATCATTTTTATCCTGTCCCCCAACTAATGTGGCATTTAAGCATGCTAACATGCTGATTAACGCCAAACAAAGAGCAGCCCAGGTTGATGGGAACATCATTGCACTTTCAAATATTCATTGAGACCTGGACAAAGTGGTGGACCAACAAACCAACTTCGCCACCGCTAAATGCCACCAGCAGGGCTGAAAATAGCCATCACTGGTTTGAGTCATGGTTTGAATTAGAATATGTCAAACCATTCTCCAATAATGTCACTTTCTTTAAACTTTTCTTGAACTGACTTTTTTTTTCCGCTGACATTTCCCACCACCCCCCACACCTGCTGGCACCCATGAAGTCTGACATTTTACAATGCATTTTTTTTTTCAGATGTAGCACTGCTGCGTCAGAGACATTTCCAAGACGTGGCAAATTGATTTCACATGTTCATTGTACCACTGAGACAGATAAATGCAGTATGAGTGGAAGTGCAAGGTCGTCAAAGCGCGTGTTTGTCGCATCTTGTGTGACGGAAAGAAAGACGATACAACAGTGCGCTGGCAGGTACACACCTCTCACACAGTAAAAGAGTGTGTGTCGGATGAGTTTGTGTATCGTGTGTATTTGTCAATGCTAGGCGGAGTGATAAAGCCTCAATCAGCACCAGCGGAAGCATCTGTCTCGACCTTGACCTTTGACCTCCACTTTCTTTTATAATCCTTGAGGTCTTTGTGCTTACATGATTTTACAATGAAAAAGTTTTGAGTATTTTATTCATTCTGCCCTCTAAATGATATATCACCAACTGTCAGCCACAAATGACCTTGCCATTCACTCAAGTAGATGTTTGTTGAATAAGCCATTTGCAACGAGGACCTGCAGTCAATGTCTCACCATCAGATCGTTTTATGTACCGGAGGATCTAATTCACCGCAAGCCTCCCAACAAGGACATTTGGTTTAATGAATAAAGGCTGCACGCAGCATTTAGCCTGTGTGGTGGTTAAAAAAAACACAAAAAAACATGGGTGGAACACAATAGGAGCGGGACTAACCTTGGAATAAATCTAGGAAAATGTGGTTAAACGTGCTCACTGACACTTGATAGTTTCTCTTCACTTGATCACTTCTACAGGCTCTGCCCACACTGGTGTTTTCAATTATGGCCATCAGTCGTTTCTTGTGTCCAATCAGAGTCAATCAGATACTGACTTGTTTTATGAAAAAGGTTCTGGTTCCTTTAGTGAGGACTTACATGTGTGTAAAAATGTACAGGGAGGAGTCTGGATCTGAATAACGGCGTTAATCTTTGTAGTTTTGCCGCAACTTCAAATGTACTGACAGTTTCAACTCCTGTTGGTGAATTCGAACGATGTACAACCTTTTCTTTTACATTCAGAAGTTTTAAAACACGAGCGAACGCCTACAGAAAAAATGGTAATATGTTTATTGTTCTATCAAATATCTGCTAATCTAGTTTGCTCTACCTTGATCTAGTAAACCTAATGAATGAGTCACTGTAATATAATTCAGCCGTTATTATTATGGATGACACATTTAATTTGTGCAGGCTTTTATGCAATAAAGGAACCTTCTTTAGGAAGACAGTGGGTGTTGAATACTTCCAGACTGCCTTTTGCAATATCAGAATATGAGTATTCATTTGTTACAACATAATACTTAGAATTATTAGTGTAGAAATTATTATAAATATAAGTGGATTTGAACACATTTTACTAAAACTAATGAAGAGATTGATCTTGGGATTAAGTGGGTGTATATTTCAATGAATCAGTTCCAACGTCATCATATTTTATTTTCTATATTTACTTAAATTCAATCAGTTTAAAGTGGTTTGTATCTATCACGTCTGGTTTTATGGGAAATGTTGTTTCAGGAAACTCAGCCTCATAAAGTTACACAACTTGAACATGCTTATCAGAGAAAAATGCAGTAAGTAAAAGTATTAGAAGTATTTTCCACTTCACAGAACGTCATCCACCTTTATCAGTCTAATAAAGCACTCGTAAATAATTGCTGCGCTATTTGAACTCCATGTGCTCAAGTCCTCTCTCTCTCTTGTGTGCTGCTCTTTGACTCTGGAACACTGAGTCAGACTTTGACGGCACCATCGCAGCTTATTACACACACACACACACACACACACACACACACACACACACACAGATAGAAAAGAAAACCACCCTCCACTGTCTTTGCTGTTCACCACACTATGTTCTCATTAAAGCAGGACAAATGAGGAAGAGGGCAACATCTGTCTAGGGCTCAGCACCTATCACAGAGCAAGACAGGCCTGACATCACACCTCCATTATAAA
>JAOXYL010000113.1:10676044-10695246 GCA_028564955.1 Terapon puta | reverse complement strand
AGATACTTAATCTAATGCATATATTTAATCATAAAAAGTCACTTTTTCTGTTGTAAATGCTTCATTTTTGTTGAGTTGATGTGTATTGATTTTAATACTCTGCGATGTCTTGTTTTCTTTTTCTTTTTATTGTATTGACTTACTTTGCTGAGTTCGGCTAGTTGAGCACTGCCTGGAACACATGCATAGTATTTTAATCACTTAGGAAACAAAAGGGGTACAAATAACCAAAAACACAGAATAACTTGATTGTCCTGTAGTTGAGCTGTTATCATATTTACTGTTTTTTTGCCACCTTATCCTGGCAGTGATATTTGACTAATCACAAATACTAACTATGAATTTTTTTATTTATATATTCACCTAAACTTTAAGATTCAGTAGAGGCAGTGTGTGACGTGATAAAGCTTACCGGTTGTAATTACACTGGGGCCATCTCACTTCCATGATACAAATCATGAAATGCTTGGTGTGGCTGTAGGAGTGTACCAGATGGAGAAAATACTGCATATGATAAATTTCATATTGACGCATTCATAATTGACATGTTAACTTTAGTAAAATTGCCCACTGGGTGTGAGAGGCCAGAGGAGTGAAATATTATTGGTATTACACATTTGATTGCCAAGTCTAAAATTAAACCGTGCCTGGAGACGTGTTGTCTCTTATCCAAATCAGATGTGTTGTCAAGTAGGTTTTAACATTAAAGGAATTAGACATGGTGTTTTGTTGCATTACAATAAACCTAGCAAGGGAAAAATATAGATATTATAAAAAGCAACTACTGCAAGGCAAGAAGCATAGATATGAAATTAGTAAAAGATATTACAAGTATTGTGAGAAGTATTAAAAAATGAAAGACCCATGCAGGAATGTGCAAAACATACAAAGAATTGACATATGAAACACAAAGCATATGTGCAAAATCCTGTTGTTTTCGAAGCAGTCAACATTTTTCATTCCCTGTACAGATCTCCAGACTTGACTGCAAGGACGTGCTGGAGATCACATGTAATTTGGAGACAGAGGGGGAGGAGAACACAGCCTTTATCCTGTGCACAACTTTCTTGACGCAACAGCTTCAGCAGCAGAGCCTTTACTGCTCCTGGTGAGTACTTCCTGTTCAGGGCCAGGGGTTCAGAGACATTATATATTTCTTACTATGGTGCGGTGTAAATTAAAAATCAAGACTAGATGTCTAAAGACCTTTTAAGTGGGTTTCTTGGTTGTCAGGTTGTTGTGGCTGTCAGAGAGTCTATTTGAGGGTCGGTTTGAGTTTCTGATTTAAATATATACATTTTCAATATTTTTTAATTTTCTTGTCTTTTTCTCCTTCATCCAAAGGGAGTTGACTCTGTTGTGGAGTAAACTTCAGAGGAGGATTGACCCCTCATTGATGTCTCTTCTGGAACGATGCCTTCAGCTAGGTGCCATTGCCAAAACAGTCCACCATTTGCTTTACCTGGTTCGTGTCATTCAGACAGAGGTGAGCCCGACAGCAATGCTGGCTATTTTTATACTGCATCTGCGTTTATTCAGTACAGCGGTAGGTTGTGGGATGGAGGTTGTGCCACACTGTATCACAACTGGATGTGGTCAGAGGTGCACCTGACCACATCAAGCTGTGATGTTTGGTTTGTGTCGGAGGTTCAAGAAACTTGTACTGCACCCTTCGACCTATAGAGTGCTATAGTACAACTGCTTTCCTCCTCTCAGAATCAGTTGAGATCAGAGTTGTTAAACAGGGCAAATCCTTGTTTTCATACATAATTCATTTTCAATTGTAGTGACATATTTACCTGTGGTGAATGTTAAATAGCTATGCTATTGTTTAATGCTAATAAAATATCCCTCTCATTTCAGTCGGAGGAACTCGGGGTACCTGCCGCCGTAGAACTTTGTGTCAAAGCCCTTCAACTTCCAAAGCAGGATGACTCAGAGACGAGGATCTCTGTCTGTAAGACAGTGTCCTGCCTTCTTACAGACGACCTTGAAGTGTTGCGTGCCTGCCTACTCACAGAGTTCCTGCTTGGACCCAGCCAGGAGGCCTTTGGGTGCCTTGAGGAGCTTTACTTACGCCCAGACCAAAAGTACGACCAGGAAAACGAGGTGATTCCCAACTCACTACGCTGTGAGTTGCTACTTGCACTGAAAGCATACTGGCCTTTTGACCCTGAATTCTGGGACTGGAAAACTCTCAAGTATCACTGCATCTCCCTTCTGGGGTTGATACCAGAGTCAGAGGGAGAAGAGGAGGAGACAGTGGACAAACAGGAGAAGGTCACACAACCTGAGCCACAGGGAATCACAGTTAAAGTGGAATGTGAACATCAACAGAGGATAAATGGACATCTTGAGGGTGAGCAACAAGATAAAAAACTGTCTTTTAACATCCAAGAAAGCCAAGGAAACTCGGAGACAAAGAAACACAAGTTCTCTTGTCGGATATGTAAGAGGTCTGTCTCTGACGCCCAAATTATTCACCACTCCAAAAGGCATGCAGAGGACAGCTGCCACCCCTGCCCTGTGTGCCTGGAAAAGTTTAAGAACAGGAAGGAACTCGTTCCTCACATGAAACAGCACATTCAGAGTGAAACTCACCTTGACCAAAACAACATAAAGAAAGAGGACGGGCAGAAACAGATGGATGAGGATGATGATATCGAGCCGGGCGAGATCACCATTGACCCCTCTTTAATGCTGTATTACAAATCCACACATGATCCAGACGTACTGCACCACATCGTGGAACAGGCAAAAACTGTGAAAGAGAAGCATGTGGATGACGACGAGCACGTCACATTCGATTACATCAACCAACACTTCAATCTGCAGAACCGTGATGAGTATCAGTGTCCAGGAAGTGGGTGTACTCGGATTTTTAAACATTCCAAGTACTTATATGTCCACTTAAAGTCGGAGCACAAAGGTGATGAGAATGTTAAACATTTTCACCAGATGAGAGACAAGCGGGAGAAGTGTGTTTTTTGTAGACGTCACTTTGTCTCCGCTTACCATCACCGCAAACATCGAAGAGTTCACTATGGTGAGCAGCCTTACACATGTGTGGTTATAGGGTGTGGAGCTCAGTTTGGTTCTTCCAATGAACTTGTCACACACAAACAGACTCACGGCTATCACCTCAACTACCAGTGTGAGCTTAAAGGCTGTTATGTCACTTACTCCGACTTGGGACAGATCTATCACCACGAAGCACAGCATTTCAGAGATGCAGCATTTACCTGCTCCAGCGCTGAATGTAGAAAATACTACTTGTCTAAAAAGGAATTCATAAAGCATTTATCCACACACAACATCACCTTCTCTGAAGACGACTTTGAGGCTCAGAGGAAGGCAAAGCGGAAACTTCTTAAGACTGCTACTGAAGCTTCAGCCCGCCTTAATAAGTCAGATGTTACACAAGAGATTGTAAATGGAGAAGTCCCAGACTCTTCCCCAGTAAGTTGTGCCTCCTCTTTTCAAGCGTCGGACAGCAAGGAGCCCAAAGCGACAATGACCTTGGTGGCTGTGTGTTTTGATGGAAGTAAGTTCACATGTGGTTTTGAGAAATGTGGCATGACTTTCTCGAGAGCCAGGGATGTCCAGAGACATCTGAAATGTGCCCACCCAGAACACCTTAAACTGGAAAATAAAGAACACAGACATGACAAAGAGCGGGGCTTCAAGTCCAAAGGGGTAAAGACTGAAGCTGAGCCAGACGGGGAGGAAAAAGGAAAAAATGAGCCTTCTACTCCTTCTCAATCTGTAGAGACTGGCAAAGAAAAGAAAGCATCCACTCAGCCCAAAAACAATGAAACAAACTCTTCAAGCCTTCAAACAAAAAACGATGCTCTGAAAGAAATTCTTATTGGGCTCAGTAAGCTCGACTTGAATTCTTCATTGCCTCACAGTGCGCCAAGTGAGCCCCCTCAGTCCAGCCCAGAGCCTACTGCATCACAAACGTCTCTCCATCAGGCAATCATGGCCAAGCCTCCTGTCGTAGTGCTTCAGAAGAGACCGGCATACCTGCCGGAGGAAAAGGTAAAAATCAAAACTGAAGAAGCTGATGAACAAGGCATTGTTGAGTCATTAGCTTCTGCTAAGCCATATATCTGCGAGGTCAACGGTTGTGGCTTCAGAACTGCTCAGAGTTACAGCTTACTGCGGCATTATAACACCAAACATGGCCGTACTGTGGAACAGGCAAAAAGGTTGACTTCCTTGAAAACTACTTCTTTTAAGCCTTATGTGTGTCATCTTTGTTCAAAGAGTCACAGAGAAAAACATGTGTTGAGGGCCCACTATATTCAAATCCATAACCTCAGTGAGACTTTTGTGGATAAAATAAGCTGCACATCTGTACGGTATGATGGAAACAAAATCCCCTCAATGCAGTCAGCTCAACACACGACGAACCATAGTCTAAAAGTGAGGAAAAAAGAGATCCCTAAGCTGCAACGCCAAAATGAGAAAAAGAACCCAACTGCGATAAATGAAAATGGACAAAACTTCGACAGTCACTCTCCATCTGAAGAGGAAGGGGAGGACGAAACGGAGAGTAGAGACGAAGACAACGAGCAAAAAGAAGGTGAGGATCAGAGCACACAACAGGTCAGAACAACAAGACGTTTGGTAGCCAAAAGTAATCTCTGCTATATACTGGATAAATTCAGTAAGCCTTTTCATTGTGTAGCAAAAAACTGCGATTCAGCTTTTTCCACCCAAGGAGGCCTTGTGCGCCACCTACAATTGGTACATCATTACAATCGGTCTCAGCTCTTGTTGGAAAAAGATTTTGAGGCACATCAAAGTCCAGAGGTGAGAAAAGAGCCTGCAAAGAAAAGGCCTCTTCCAAACTCAGATGAACCTCAGCCCCAGTACAAGTGTCACTTTGCCAACTGTAGTGCTTCCTACCACCTCAAAAGCAGCTTAGTGCGGCACACTCGTGATTGCCACTCACAACCACCAGAGCTAATAAGATGCAAGTATGAAGGCTGTACGAGTGTGTTCAGCCATGACGATGCACTTAAAAAACACACACTTTATAGTCACTACGAGTACTGCGATTCACTGGTGGTTCGTCTTCAGAGCACTCACAAAAAGTCAATAACCGGATGCCAAAAGAAGCTCATTGTTGCACCACAGAGTCCTCAGAAAGAAGAACCTGGTTCAACCACCACACAGGCTGAGAGTCCAGAACCGGAAGTGCCTACCCCGTCACAGGAAGTAGGCGAGGAGACTGTTGTGGAGAAGAAGAACGTTTCAAAAGATAATAAAGGAAGAAGAAATTCTTATAACAACTTCGTCTACAGATCTCATGAAGAAGCACTACAGATGTGCCAAGACCGCTGTTTGCGGGTGGCCTACCCCTGCATGGTCCAGAACTGTGATTCTGTCGTAACATACATGGGAAGCTTGCACCGCCACTACCTGAGGGTTCACCGCATGCGTCGAGAAGCTCTACTTAAGAATGAAGATAAGCTTGTTTTTAATGCTGAGCAGCTGGAGGAACTGATTCAGAGGAAGTCGGCCAGGCCAACTGGAACAGGAGCATGTTCCCCTAACGGGGTTCGCAAAATGGAGTATCAGGCAGAGCCAGAAAGCACAGGGGGGCAGCCCGCACCCATGAGCTTACACTCCATCAAGGCAGACACACAGGAGGAGGATAATCATGATCCACTGGGATTCCCAGAGGAGGAAGAGGAGGAGCTGCCGCCTGTTGAGAGAAATGCCGTCCTGGTTGGTGCAGATGAGGTGCTCTACGGTGAACCGAGCACCGGTGGGCACACTGAAGACGCAGCCACAGCAACACCCAACACTCAGAAGCAGGAAGAGAAATTGAACTTGGATAAAATCAAACCTCTTCTTCGCCCCATCACTGTTGACCTCTCGCCACCGTGCTCGCTGCGTTTCACTACTGAGGAGAGCTTCCAGGACGTGTCGAGCACCAAGGATGGTGGTAAAATGTTGAACGGCTCAGCTCCGTTGCCCACTCCTCATATTCGTCAGCCGCTAAAACGGAAAAATGAACTGTCCGACCAGCCGTCAAATGTGAAAGACACTCAGTCCCGCAGCCCTTCTCCACGCTCTTTTGACATCGCCGCCTATAAGCCCATCGGCTTTGAGTCTTCATTTCTGAGGTTCATACAAGAGACAAGCCCAAAAGACAAAAATGCGGCGCCGGCGAAACGGCGAGACTCTTTCAGACGTAGTTGTTCGGTTAAGGAGAACAACCAGCTGGGAATCTCTCACACCCGCAGCAGACGCACTCATTCCCCACTGCTGAAGCCCCACGCTATGACTGGGGACTTCACATCGGTCCAAAACTTGAAGTCCATCTTGGACAAAGCCCTGGCTGGGTGTGGGGACCTGGCCATTAAGCAGCTTCAGTACCTCAGACCTGTTGTGGTCCTGGGGAGACCTGTGTGCACCACCCTGCCTGACCTCTTCCCATCAGACACCAACAACAGCAAACTGCTTCTTGGAAGTTAGTTTAACCAAGCACCTTTTTAACATATCTATGGCAAATGACTTTGTATTTTCACAAGCTGTATACCAGTATTCCCCCCAGATGATAGTATTATGTTTATTCTGTTGCTTGTTTTTTTTTCGCCAAACTAAAGAGTTGAAGAAAATAGATTAAGATAAGATGAGCTAAAACAGTGCACATGAGATCCAAGTGGATTGGTTTTTTTTGTAGACATCTGTTATGAAGCATTCAGATAACACCTATTATGTTAACTCATGATCACACATGTATATACTGTAGTACTCCAAGATAAATGTACAGATTTTCAGATTGTTAGAAATGGTCAGTAGCGTATTGCAAGGCCTTTTTCAGTTGTGTGAAAATGTGACTGAAAAACATTTCCTTACTACAGACTTCTTGAGGAACATGTTTGGTTATTTTTCACCTCAGTTTATATTACATCAGTGTTGGGATGCAGTGGACAGGTGTTGGCAGACATGTATGTAACACTTTCTAATAAAATAAATGTGGAAACGATTATAAAGAAGTGATTTCTTTTTTATAAGTTTGGTTAAATGGCATCTTAGGAGCTGTTTGCTAAATAGAAAATACACAGTTTATTATTTCATCCATTTCAGTTTAATGGTACACGATGAGGTACTATTATGAAAAATTGGATTTGGCATGGTGTCAGAGAGACTTTAAAATGTTTTTAAATAATTGTTATTACTGTTATTAGTGTCATACATAAAGTTATAGTTTATCATTTCAGGTTGCAGTCTTATCCAAAAAATTGGCTTTTTACTCTGGGGGGTCGTTCTGGACCCCAACCGGCCTATACACAATAAACTGGTAATGAGTTTGTTGAAATCTGATTCAATTCCTATTTGTGAAACTGCTCAAATAAAAACAAGATTCACTGCCCGAATGCGTCTTTGAAAATCTAGATTTTAATCACGCCAATATTTTATCTGATATGATGACCTCATGGTACACAGTCTTTAAAGGTGTTGAATGAATTAAAATCTGAGGGCACACAATATGAATACTGCACATAAAGTGGGAAGAACAGAGGGTTAGTGCACATCTAAATTATTCCCTTGGGACCACCAAACATCTCAATGTGGCTATAACTATAGTTCATCATTATTGATTTCACATCATCTGCAGTGTTTCTCATTAAATGCAAACTGATATAAATAGAGGCATATTACATATTTATATATGAGTATATATATATATTTGTGTGTGTGTGTGTTAGAATGATTTTCCCCTACAGCCATGTGCTGGATAACCTTCAGGTCTCTGTTCGACAGTTATTCAGCATGAATCGGGCGTGGCACAGTTTCAGAGCTGTGAGGACTGTAGCACCCCTTACAGGCTTAAATTATACTAGTTTTATGCAAGGACTGTTTTCTAAGAGTGTTAATATAATACTTTGCATCCTAAACTGTCACTTTTAAGTGCTTTGTGAGTATAAATAATCATTTACTCAGCTTTTATGAAGCTTATTTGACCACTCTGGTATTAGTATAGAAGTAAAGGTCAGTCATGTTTCTAATAAGAAATGTACAGATTATCTGGCATATGAGCAGTGGCAGGAAGTAATGACATACTTACTTGAGTACTGTACTTTTACCATTTTAAGAAGTGTTTCTCTTTTCACTTACTTTCTATGACCACTACATTTTAAAGACAGTTCACTTTGCAGATTCAGAATAACAATACAAAATGTCACCAACAAATAACTAATGATGCAAATAGAAATACATAGACTTCTACTCATTTTGGGGGGACAAATTCACAAGCGACCCAGCAGATAAAGTATATACAATATTAAAATTATGTACACTGATAGCTCAACAGTAATCATAATATAATATGTGTTATTGTGAAAGGAGACATTTTACACATTATGAGGACTGTTTGTACATGGAATATATTTAGATGCAAATGTTTGTGTACTTTTATATAATTAAAATACTGAAAACAGCACAGTGTTATTTCCATAATGTGGTGCTACTATTTCTTCAGTGACATTAGTATTTCTGCACAGTGGTATTACTATTTCTACACTGTGGTATTAATAATTTAAGTTTACCTCTTCCACCTCTGATTCGACTGCATCACCACTGAAATAAATCAGCTGCGGAACCAACAGCAGTTTGTTTCCAGGGGGAGGGATTTGCTGCCGCACCTGACCGTCCCGGTCCTCACATGAATGGAGCGATATTAGCTGTAAAAGCCTCGATTTAGGGATGGAAACTGGATGCAGAAGTTTTCGAGTTAACATTTTGAGTCGGCTTGTGTCGGTTTAACGCGGAAACAGTCTCCGCTTTGTTCAGCGTCGCGGTTTTGTGTGTTTGTTTGTTTGACTCGCTGAAGCTAACTAGCTGCTAACACACCACCGGGCTAACGCTGCTGCTTTTAGCCCGCTTAGCTCCAGAAACACAAACCAAAGACAGAACACCGCCAGCATGGGCGAAACCATGTTTGACCTCCCGGTGGAAAAGCAGATATTTTATGCTGTTTTGGGATTTTCCTGGACAGTGTATCTATGGGAGGCTTACCTTTCCTACAGACAGGTGAGTTAATCATTCACCAGTTACATCATCAAAGTTTGTGGAGAAAAATAAATAAACGAAGGAACATGCTATTCATTAATTAAAGAAGATAACGAAGGATAACTTAAAATATCATAGGGATGTAGTGCCCTTGGAAGTAATGGGAATGAAAACAGCGGTGCTCAACAGATGTGAATGTGTATTTAGTTTACATTTGATACAATTAAATTTTATTTAACACTTGTTGTATGACAGCACTTAAATAGTTGTTATATTTGTTAATACGCCTGCATTTATATGCATAGTGTGGTTAATCTAGATAAATGTGCACATCTTCAGGTCGTCAGTGATGTAATTCTTTGAACTATGCAGACAGAATACAACTTCCTCCACTTGGTTGTCTTCGTCTCAGTTTATGTCAAACTGGTGTTGGGTTGATGTTTGCTGACGTGCGTTTGTAATCCAGTAAATGTCAAACAAATATCAAGCCTTCTCCTCTCTGAATTATGCCGACATTATACTGACCTATTCCTCATTTGGTGAAGTCAGGGTGAAATGGCTTCTTTGGAGGCAGTCTTGCGTGCTTCCTCTTGAAACAGGATGTTGTGGCAGAAAATAACACGTGTGAATGAGTGAGAGAACAAAGTAGTTTATTTTAAAGCAGTTTAATAAAGTCTAAATAAAACGTCAGATTTCTAAGGCAATTTTTTGTTGTTGGACATATTCTCAGTTCTTTAAATGAAACTCAAATTAAGCCATCAAAGTTTAAATTAAGAGCTGAATCTTGCATGAATATAGGCAGCACAATCCAAAGAAGAATATAAAAGAAATGAAGTGGGTGTTTTTTGTGTTTGGTTTCTAAGATGATTGTTTTTTCTTACTTTCCTTGATATTTGACAATGTTTTGAGTTTTTTTGGGGGGGTTGGGGGTCTTAAATTTGTAACAAAGCTTTACAGTATTAATGAATTGAGAGACGGTGCTGATCTCCACAGAGGAAGATCTACAGATCAACAACACATGTGCCAGAAGAACTAGGGAAAATCATGGACTCTGAAACATTTGAGAAGTCCCGTCTTTATCAGCTGGATAAAAGCAACTTCAGCTTTTGGTCTGGACTCTATTCTGAGACCGAAGGGACGGTAAGACCAGAAAAATTAAATAGTGTGATGACTTGACAAAACCTTGGTCATTTTCATTAGTTGTGTTTATGTTATTTAATATGCTGTATAACATGTGAAAGGCTTGTGCTGTGCTTTTAGTTGATCCTGCTCCTGGGTGGAATCCCGTTTCTGTGGGCCGTCGCTGGTACTTTGACGGCTCGTTTTGGGTTTGGTTCAGAGTACGAGATCACCCAGTCGCTTGTGTTTCTGACGCTCGCCACATTGTTCAGCGCCATAACCGGACTTCCCTGGAGCCTGTACAACACGTTTGTCATTGAGGAGAAGCACGGCTTTAATCAGCAGGTAAACCGACTGCACAGCACTGAAATGTGGCTGTTAAATCGCCGTAGTTTGTAGCTGTGATCACACTCTCACACCACATCTGAATGGACTAAACTAACTAAATTTGGGAAAAACAGTAACTGAAACACCATAAGCATATATATTGTAATGCACAATAAGAAGCGTGCTATAAACGTTTTATAGTCAAATCAGAAGTCTGGTATTAGATGTGTAAAAGATTCCCAGTACAGTCGTGCACACATCCTGACAGATCACTCTCTTTTTCTTACACTCACCATTGTCTTGTTTTTTTTCTTCCTGTTTGGTCTTCCTCTCAGACGTTGGGGTTCTTCCTGAAGGATGCTGTGAAGAAGTTTGTTGTGACACAGTGCATCCTGCTGCCCGTCACCTCGCTGCTCCTGTACATCATTAAGATTGGCGGAGACTACTTTTTCATCTATGCCTGGCTCTTCACCCTGGCAGTTTCTCTGGTTTGTGCCACATTCATTTTCTCAGCTATTTTAAACAATGAATGAACTTGTGGCATCTTTGTGTAATGTCTTGTCTGTAATCACATATTACAAATCTTTCTGATGCATCTGTTCTGTTTTCTCAGGTACTTGTAACAATATATGCAGACTACATTGCTCCCCTGTTTGACAAGTTTACTCCTTTGCCAGAAGGAGAGCTGAAGACAGATATTGAGGTTATGGCCAAGAGTATAAGCTTCCCTCTGACTAAGGTTTATGTAGTTGAAGGTAAAATAATATTATGAGATCACAAGTGGAGTCCTGTGCCTATTTAATTATTGTAATTTTCTAAGATTTGTTGAGCTTTTGAATTAAATGCTTTTTTTTTGTATTTTCAGGCTCCAAGCGCTCATCACACAGCAACGCATACTTCTATGGGTTCTTCAAGAACAAACGCATTGTGCTATTTGACACTCTGCTTGAAGACTACTCACCTCTCAACAAGTCTGGAGAGCCACAGCCCCAGCCCGAGCAGCCAGAGAGCGATGATTCATCCAGTGAATCCAAAGCCAAGCCCAAGGTCACATAGACATGAACTTCATTCATAAGAGCTAAAATTACCCTGAAACAGTCAGACCAGTTTTCCTTACAGGCTTTTCAATAGGCTACAGCAACTGGCTGTTGTACGATTTTATGTTTGTGTAATCAAACATTGTTCTCTAATACTTTTGCAGAACAAAAAGCAAGGATGCAACAACCCAGAGATCCTTGCAGTCCTGGGTCATGAGCTGGGCCACTGGAAACTTGGCCATACTGTCAAGAATATCGTCATCAGTCAGGTAATACATTTCTTCTCTTAATTATTTAGTTTTCATGACAGTATCGCAGATTTTTCCTTGAGCCTCTGTGCCAAAACAAAACAGAAAGTTGACCTTATTACACATGATCACATGCAAATATTCTGATTTGAAATTGATATGTTAATAATATCTGGTGGATCTGTTCCCTCTGCAGATGAATTCCTTCTTGTGCTTCTCCCTGTTTGCTGTTCTGATTGGACGTAAGGAGCTGTTTGTAGCTTTTGGCTTCAATGACAGCCAACCCACGTTAATAGGCTTGATGATTATCTTCCAGTTCATCTTCTCTCCGTACAATGAGGTGAGCGTGGCGCTGGTAAATATTGCCTCAGTCCGTTTTTTATTTGCAGCCGTCCTCACATATTTAGATTGTATGTGTTTTGTCTTTGCAGCTCCTGTCCTTCTGTCTGACAGTCCTGAGTCGCAGGTTTGAGTTCCAGGCAGATGCCTTTGCACGCGGCATGGGCAAGGCCTCCGAGCTCTACTCTGCCCTCATCAAGCTCAACAAGGACAACCTGGGCTTCCCGGTGGCTGACTGGTTGTTTTCCATGTGGCACTATTCCCACCCTCCCCTCCTGGAGCGTCTCAGAGCGCTGGGCAACGTCAAGCAGGACTGACGGGGCTGGAAGGAGGAGCGGCGAGCGCTGCCTCCTCCAAAGGGCCTCCGCAGACCGCTACTGGCCCTGTGATGCACCCTGGTCTTTTTCTACCTGTCTGCCCCCTCAATCTTGTTTTACCTTGTTTTAGGTCATTCTTTCTACTTTGTTCCCTTTGAAATTTTGTTAAACAAAACCAAAACATGTCAGCACAAGCTGGCCTAAAATCTATAGCCTGAAATGAAGTCACCGCTCTTTCTCTGGAGATGCCTAACATGCACTCGCTGACAGCAACACAACTGGACAATGTGTGTTTAGCAAAAGCTGTTATCAAAGCGCAGGTTCAAAATGATCCAAAGGTTTACTTTCTGATATTATTTTATTTCTGTACAATTTGATTATGTTCTAGAAAGTCATCTCAAAACCTAAAATTTTACTTGCAGAACTGTTTCTGTTGTGATGTAGACATCCAACTGCTAAAGTTTATTTGATATTATAAGGTAATAAATCCTACAGTGTACCGAGTTTCATTTATTGTGGATTTTAAACAACAGAAAGAGCCGTGAGACGTGGACAACTTTGTACATGCTTGTGACTTGACTTTTGCAAACACACAGGCCAGAATTTGGTTTGTGCCTCAAGTGCAATTGTTGCTTCTTTTAGAAATATTTCTAGGCAAGCTCAAATGTAAAAATGTTAAACTAGCCACCAACTCAGATTCTCAGCTTTTGCAAGAAGAAAATGCAAAGGAGAAAAAAAGTGAGGGCCTTTTAATTACATCTGTTTTCATATAATGGACACATTATGTACAGAGCAGTGCAGAATATTTCATATTAGGTAGGCCTTGTGATTTTCATTTTTTACATTCATTGGGGGGGTGATCATGTTTTACTTTTTCTAAAGCACTTGCTTGTGAACAAGGTTCCAATCATACCTGTACATATGTAACTTTAAAAGGTAATGTAACGGCGTATGATGTGAAATTGTGAAAAATGTTGAATGTGTTCTGGAATTTTAAGTTGATATCATGTTCCTTAGTTTCTTCTCTTGGTTTTGGGCCAGAGTGGGGCCCTGAGCTGCCTGGCAAGCAAAGTATTTATAAGGGACTTGTGGAAAGGGGTCTGCAGAGTTCCTTTCACCACAAAAGCCAGTCATTCGGTGAGGGGACTGTACTTTCTTTGCATTGAATAAATCCTTCAAAGCATTCCTAATGATTTATGGTGTTATATTTTTAATGTAGCTAGGAACAAAGTATTTTTTATCATGTGACAAATTTCAGCAATACACCATGTTTTCCCAACAGTAATTCTGTAAAACACCATACTACACCATACACTACTTTTGATTGTTAAATGTTGTGAGGGTTTCCTTGGGTGCTTTTGAATAATTCAGTTATATTTCAATATGTGGGCACATTTTGAAAAAATACCCACATTTTTTTCTTTTATGATGAATGGAGGGGTAACTACGAAGATCTTGGTAAGATATTGGACCACTTTCTGTCACCAAACACCCCTTTGTATTGATTTTCCAGGTCTCTGATCTCTCCTCTATCTTCCCCCTCACTGTGGGGGTCAACTTAAGGTTTCTCCTCTCATTTTTCATTGCCTGTGCCATCTGAACACAGAAATATGTAGAAAAAAACTATTAAAATTAATGCAAATATTATGTTACAGGTATTTAGACAAAATGAACAATTAGCCAGGGATAGTGCTGATATACATAAAAAGACAGAAAAGTTACACACATAATGTTTGTGAAGACTTAATGGTTATAAATAAGGTATGAAGTTGTAATTCCTTCAACTTACCAGAAAGTGTGTATTTACGTATGTTTTATGTCAAGGTCAAATGTTTATAATTCAAAAAGTTGAACGCCTGATATCAACGTCCAATCTACAGGTACGTCAAAAAACGTGTACGTCACGCTGTCCGTTCTTGAGACCATACCAATACGAAAAGGGGGCATTATGGTTCTCCTTACACTATAATTAATTACCCGTCACATGTAAAATACATTTGATAACATATGGTGTTATACCTATATATTAATGATTATTTACCTCTGTTTCTCAGTAGACGGACGTGATGCCGGTGTCGTCACCCTCACCCTCCCACCCCCGGTGTGGCTAATAATGGCGCCGTCCTGTGGCGTGTTTTTGAGGACAAGGGCAACGCTCGTCTGTCAGTGTTGTTTTCATGAGTGAGAGTCAAACATGGCGAGATTTTTGAGGCCCAACATCAGGACTTTCGTCACCTCGCAGTTGAGAATGTCGTCAGACCAGGTAACAGACGTCCTGGAAACACCCCAGGCTGATAAAAAATCACCATTTTCTTCGTTTGCGACTGCAGCGTGTGTCGTATTAAATTAATTAACCTAATATTTCATGACTGTCAGATGGTGGTAATTATAGGTCAGAGGAATTTCCTTTTTATGCTCATTTTAAGGCCGTGTTTAGTGGGACAGGTGTGAAATAACGGCGAGTACACATTAGTAGTGATACATTTTGGTCATACACATTTTTGAGTTAACAAAAACACCGTTATCCACCTGTCAGGCCACTTTGTTCAGTCAGGAAATCATGGTTTGCCCTTTGAGGTTTTGGTTGCATTAGTGTCACACAGTCAGTTTCTGGTCTCTTCCAAATACCTCTATTATCACCTTGCAAACAAAGAAGCTGTTTCCCCACCTCTTTTTGTGAAATAAACTGAGAACTGAGTCCAGCTGACTCTGCCTTAAAATCACATGGGCATGACTGATCACAAAAACAGTCAAGCAAAAAAAATGTGCCTTTGTGTTAAAGAAATGTCTAAAGTGCAAAGCCCTTATTTGCCTCTGAATGTATACTCTAAACATTTTCTTTGTCACAGCTGGGTGAGCTGGGTAAAGGTGCAGGAAAAGGTGGTGGCGGCGGAGGGTCCATCAGAGAGGCAGGTGGAGCCATGGGGAAGAAGCAGGCTGCTGAGGAGGAGATGTACTTCAAGTATGCACTGCTTTTCTTTAACTATCAATCAAACTAGGTCTTTAGGAATTGGAGACATCCAAAAGTATAAGTTCATAATATTTTTCCCTGTTTGTGTGTTCACTGTTCCCTCCCTCTCTTTTTTTCACTATTCACCCTCTCACCCACCTCTGTGCACATAAGGCGTAAGGAGCAGGAGCAACTGGCCGCGCTGAAGCAGCATCACCAGGAGGAAATTGACCACCACAAAAAGGAGATTGAGCGCCTGCAGCGGGAAATTGACCGTCATAAGGGAAAGATCAGGAAGCTGAAGCACGACGACTGAGGGAAAACTCCCTGGGAACATGAAAAAAAAGTTCCACTTTCTCACCGACCCAGCCACACACCTTAACTAATTATCATGCATGCACTGTGTCACCGGGCCAGTCATGACTGTGTGAGTGATTGTTCTGTAAATGCTTGAAAGTTATTAAAACAGTTGATAAAAACATCATTGTTTCCATGGCATGCTGTGAAACAAGTTGTACTTGCACTTTTGAACCTTTTCAACCCTTTCCCCCTTTTTGTAGTGAGTCAGTTTGTACCTTGTGTTGCAGACAAAAGACCAATATGGAAAATTTTAAATATCTTTAATGCTTCTTATGACAACATCATTTTATTCTCTTGTGTAATGTATAAATAAATTTGTAAAGTAAATGGCATCGGATGCTCTATCTTTTAGTGCTGTAATATTGTGACATTTTCGGCAACAATCTATTATTCAGAAGAATAAATGGCATATCAACTTAAAGCAGATAATCCCTAGTTGCAGCCCTGGTATCTTAAATATAAAACAGTGACAGTATTACCTGAAAAGTACTTGGTCATTAAAGAGATTAATTTTTGACAAAAATGGCCATTGGGAAATGTAGGAATATGCACTATTACTCAAAGCTCCAGGTTTAAATGCATTTAAAGCCTTCATCATTCCAGCTGAAGTTTAGTGATACCTTAGCCCAAAGAAATGTGCATTTACCAAGTGAACAACAAATTATGTGAGGGTCTGGGGCCCAGGGGTAGTTGCTCACTCTGTAGTTTGTATTCCTGGAAGTAATCTGGTAAAATGATGTAGAACATGAGGTATCACAATAACAAAATTTAAGACATGATTATGAGACACAGCATTTAATGAAGCAATTAATAAAGTAAAAACATTTAATACATATATTTAAACAAATCTATGTCTAATATATGAGCACACACATGGAAAGCTTCCCAAATTCCATTTTAAGTTGAATCACTCACAAATGACAACCACATACAGCAGGATGATGCACTGAGTCTGACGAAAGTAACTATGGACACCTTATAATAACCTAAATATTGTGATGCGAGCTATAAAAATACAAATCTTTCAAATGGAAATTAAGAAAATTCCAAAATGCCATCAGTGACTTTATATTCTATTTTATTTCTCTACTCTAGTTAATATTTTATTATTTTAGTTTGCTCCATTGCTCCATGTAATGTAATGTCCATGCGGACATGACGGCGGCGATGTTGCCTTTCTGCGAACCTTTTTTTTCTTTCCTTTTTTAAATCTTTATTGTCCACCACACACTTTCTTTTCTGACAAGGTAGTTAATTTATAAATACGATTACAAATAACGAAACAGACCAAAGACGTTCATAAACGAGGGATAAAAATATCAAAAGACAATAAAGATGTTTTAATACTTTACATGCTGTTTTTGTTTATCCGCCTTTAGTTTATAAACCAGCATTAGACTTATATCAGTCAGTTTTATTGGCCAGATATAAAAGCACAAACTGACTTTGACTGTGGTTTTGCTCTTACTGTACTTACACAGAAATAGAGATGCATAGGGCAACAAAGTAAAAATAATATTTTGACGACTATTCACAAATATAAATATAGCTGATGTACATACGTTTAAAACAATTATGGAAGAAGGAATAATAACAACTACAGTACCACGCAGACGGTAAGACACTGTCAGAAAGAAGGCTGAAATATGTTTAAATACTGAAATAATAATAAGAATAAGAATAAGAATATTAAATCGTTTATATATACGTCTTTTCGGATTGTCATTAACTAGGAAACCAAACAATACACTCTTTCAAAGTAAAGCAAAACTTTGAGCACCATTTTCAGAAATAAAAGCACATAAATCTTTCTGCCAAAATAACTAGTTTCTGTACATCAATCCAAGAAGTCAGATTTCACATTAATGTCTCTTTTCAGCTTTTTGTAGTTTCTCCAAACCACCCCCTTTACGGGAAGCACTAAAGTGTCGTCACTTCCGCCTGCCCCTGCCTTTTACCACGGACGGCCCCGTGCGTCTTTCTTTTCGCACATCATGGCGGACCGGTTCAATAAGGTGGGCAACCGCTGCGGAGATAAAAGCTTACTTTTGTGCCAATAAATGGACATTAGAACTCGCATTTCTACCGTGAAGTTGCGAGCTATAGCTATGGGACCGCCCGGTTTAGTCGGTGTTGTGCTGGTGTATGGTTTTGGAGCAGATTTCAGAGCATGTTTGAGGGAGCTAGCTGTAGCTGAGCGGACATGCCTCCATCATGGCTGGTCCCCAACGAGACGCAGCGTTTAGCTTCGTAGCTTAAATCTGTGTCAGGATCACGTGTAAGACAGGGAGTCGACTATGCACGTTGTCTATTATTTAACTGATATTTGTTCTTGTATATATCAGGAGTTAATGCTTACGCAACGTTATTTACGCGCAATTTATTGTTGAAAACGTGTCAGCATGGTTTGATGCTAAGCTAAGTTATATGGTAACCGGCGAGTCACAAGTGTCCATGTGCCACTTATTGTAATACTCATAGAGGAAGAGATTGTCCTCTTAATGAATATAATTTGCAATGACTGGTTTTGATTTTGCGATTCCTGCTTTTATGTTTATATAGATTTAATGAAATGTGATCTACATACACGTATAAAACAGTAACGTGAATAATCTGCTCTTGTGTTATCCTGCAAATGGAAATGAGACTATTAGGTCAAAGATTAAACAGTGTCTTTTTTAAACTTGCAGGTTCTGCTGCTTGATGGCAGGGGCCATCTACTCGGCCGGCTCGCTGCCCTTGTGGCCAAACAGGTTTTGTTGGGTAAGTTGAAATAAATTAAAGCGTTTGATGATGATGGATATATATATTTGGGCACAAACAGTATTATGAATTCTAAGTTGGTTAATGTGGAGCTGCTGTTTTGCTATAAGTCTGTCAATGATGAAAATTATTTACCTCCCTTGCTTGAGTTTAACGACCATGAGAAAACTCACATGCACTACCATCTGAGACCAGACGCAGATCATTGATAAAAAGACTGATTTTTGTTTTGTCGAAGGCTAAACTTGTTTTTCTCTGTAGGACACAAAGTGGTTGTGGTGAGATGTGAAGGCATCAACATCTCTGGCAACTTCTACCGCAACAAGCGTAAGTGGGACCTGTGTTCATTTATACATTTTTAGTATATAGCCTGCTTGTTGTCAGTGATGTTTTACCACTGTTGTTCGAGTTTAAATGACCATGAGACAATCTTACATGCACTACCATCTGAGACATCAGCATCACACACTGAAGTCATGTTTGCTATTGCTCGGTCTTCTCTCATGTTAAATGTTTTCTGTATCATGTTCCTTCTCTACAGTGAAGTACCTGGCTTTCCTGCGCAAGAGGATGAACACCAACCCCTCTCGTGGACCGTACCACTTCAGAGCTCCCAGCAGGATCTTCTGGAGGACCGTCAGAGGTGAGAATTTGCCCCCTCACCAGAACATGACATGATTGAACTTTTTAATGAGGGATCCAACACAAT
>JAOXYL010000113.1:10566808-10579074 GCA_028564955.1 Terapon puta | reverse complement strand
TGTGTGTGTGTGTGTGTGTGTGTGTGTAGTGTGTGTATACCCCCCTCCCAAGAGTCCAGCTGCCACTCAACACTTCAGTTTATGGAGGATTTGCAGAGATGTATCAGGAACAAACACGCACTTGGAAATCAGCTCGTAATGTGCCAACAGGAGGTGTTAGCCATGAAAAAACAAACATTTGTAATTACTGTGCAAACACTGTTGTTTGTTTTCAAGAGGTTTATTACTTAATATTCCAACATCACTTCTCAGCTTATTGACGTGTGAAATACAAAATAGTCTAAAGAATGTAATTAAGTTGAACCATACAAACCTCACTCCAATAAAACTTGTATTTCCCCTCCCTAATCTGTTTTAACTGTGCAAAATCTCTTGAAAACACCTCTTTTTTTTCTGTTTCCTCTGAATTATAAGCGGTCAGTATCTATATGCTGCTGCTCTTAAATAATAAATGAAAGCAAACTTAATATACAGAAGCACTGCTGGAGGGAGAGGATGCATCCTATGATGATTAACACTCATTTGAAGTGTTCATTCCCACTGGGGCATAAAACCACATTTCCACATTTCAGCTCCCGCCTCTTTCATTGTACTTGAAAGTAAGTCAGCTGCCATCCTGTGATCCGTTTCTGTTACTTTTACCTGGAGGCAACATGGTCAGTTTCTCTTTGTACGGCCGTGCTCCAGTTTCTGCGCATCATGACATTAGCTGTAATGTGAGGCAAGTAAAGGTAATATGTCATAAGACCAAAGTCCGCCCAGGTCCTTCCAAGAGAAAAAAAACATTGTTACTGTCAGGCTGAAACAGAGTAGTGTGAACCAAATATATATTTTTGGTGGCATTTTTTTCCTTAACAGAAAAGAGGGGAAATGATGTGCAACACCTGTCTCCAGCCAGTTGCCATGTTGCACCTACATGCCACATTTTTAGTTAACAATTATATTGGAGTTCCTGTTATGACAAGTATTCATTTACAAAAAAAATATCGTGGTATCTAAAATAAACAGTTTTTATCCTTATTTTATGTCTTTTATAGTTATTTTTCTATTGAGCTGCTGTAACAAATGTGTTTCCCCAGTGTGGGATTAATAAAGTTTTGTCTATCTATGTCTCTTGTGTTATATGAGAATTTTTTTGCAGTGGGTATCTCTGTAAATTGTTATTCTGTTGGCTTTTCTTCAGGTGACATGTTTTATATTTACACAAACAAATGTAACACATCAGCCCAATAGCCGGAGGTGTGTGGGCGTGAAGTCCGCGTATAAAGTCGTAATGCTCCATTTACAGGCTGGGGTCTAGTTTGCAGGTTGCTGAGGTGCGTTTATTGCCCCTTGTGTGTGGGACTCTTCACGTAGGTGTTTGTTTGTGTATGAGGGAGGGGTGATGGCAAAGTTGAACATCACTAATCTCCCTTCTTTGTTTTTTCCTCTCATTTCTCTCACCTAGGATGAACATGCCACAGGGGAGCTTCATGAAAGTCTAACAAAACTCTCTCAGCTACGCAGACGGCGGAAAGTTTATCTGGTGGCAAAGACGAGACGCTAATACGGAAGCATTTTAACACTGGGAACCTGAGCTCTCATCACTGCATTTCAGAAAACCTCTCTATAACTGCATAAAAGCTGTAAGGATAATGAACAATTACCCACCAGCAGACTGGGTGACGGATTTTTTTTCTCCTGGTTTTAATGTGGATCATGTAACTGTAATGTTCTGGCTTTGCAATATCATCAGACACACGAGACTCAGCCAAGTTTCAGCAGAAACCTCAATTTAGAAGGCTTTACGTGGACTATGAACAGATAAGAGAGACAACAAGCGGACCTGTGTATCTGTCGTCATCTTCTTCATACATGCAGCTCTCCGCTTGGCTTTATTGAAAAGGAGGAGCCCATTAAAGCATTTGACAGATAGGAAGGCTTGGTCTGAAGGTGCTGTTGCCGGCTTGCCGCTGGTTGGAGATGAGATAAGAGCGCTGGGACGAGAGGAAAGAAGTGGCTGCCCGACAGGAGCCGAATACAAATTAGGGTTCGTCTCTCCTGCAGCTACACCAGTGAGGCGGATCATTATTGGAGGAGCGAAGAAAGGACAAATTAGCTGGCCTCAATTACAGGAGCACGCAGGAGCTGACATGATGGAACTGAAAAAAAATAAGGTTTATAAAAGAAAACCTTCTGCATGTCCTGCAGCCAGCAGCATCAGTGCCACGCCACTGAGCAGCCTTCCTCAGTACCATGCCTGAACTGATCCATGCGCGCTTTCACATGACAGTGATGTGGCTCGCCTGAACCTCGGAGAAAAGACGGTTTACAGAGCAGAGGCGAGATGGAGCTGGATAATAGCTCCGTGGACTATTTTACTGGCAACTTCACGGAGATTCCCGACACTACGACGGCTCCGCCGTGGAGCGAGGCCACGCTTCTCGGCCTCCAGATCTCCCTGTCTGCGCTGCTGGCTGTTGTCACCTTGGCCACTGTGCTGTCAAACGCCTTCGTCATCGCCACCATCTTCCTGACCAGGAAGCTCCACACTCCCGCCAACTTCCTGATAGGCTCCCTCGCTGTCACAGACCTGCTTGTGTCTATATTAGTCATGCCGATCAGCATCGTCTACACCGTCAGCAAGACCTGGTCGCTGGGGCAGATTGTCTGCGACATCTGGCTGTCCTCTGACATCACCTTCTGCACGGCCTCCATCTTGCACCTGTGCGTGATCGCGCTGGACCGCTACTGGGCCATCACAGATGCGCTGGAGTACTCGAAACGTCGCACCATGCGCCGGGCTGGGGTCATGATCGGCGTGGTGTGGGTGATCTCCATATCGATCTCCATGCCTCCGCTCTTCTGGCGGCAGGCCAAGGCCCACGAGGAGCTGACAGAGTGCATGGTGAACACAGATCAGATCTCTTACACCCTTTACTCCACCTTCGGCGCCTTCTACGTGCCCACAGTGCTTCTCATCATCCTCTACGGGCGGATCTACGTCGCCGCCCGCTCCCGCATCTTCAAGACGCCGTCGTCCTCCGGGAAACGCTTCACCACAGCACAGCTCATCCAGACCTCTGCGGGCTCCTCTCTCTGTTCCCTTAATTCTGCCTCCAACCAGGAAGCACACCTACACTCTGGCAGCGCGGGTGTAGGAGGAGGAGGAGGGTCGCCTCTGTTCATGAACAGCGTGAAAGTTAAGCTGGCAGACAGCGTGCTGGAGAGGAAACGTCTTTGTGCAGCTCGGGAGAGGAAAGCGACCAAGACTCTGGGCATCATCCTGGGCGCGTTCATCATCTGCTGGCTCCCGTTCTTTGTCGGCACGCTCGTCATGGCCATATGTAAAGAGTGCTGGTTTGATCCGGTGCTTTTTGATATATTTACCTGGCTGGGATACCTGAACTCCCTCATCAATCCTGTGATCTACACCGCTTTCAACGATGAGTTCAAACAGGCTTTCCAAAAACTTGTCAAATTCAGACGGTGCTCTTGAAAAAAAAAATCTTCCAGTGGATTAAAAGAGTTAAAAAAACAAAACAAGACAAATAAAATAATAATGAAAGTACTGCACACTTAATTGTCCCATCTTGTAAACACATGCTAATTGTGAAAAGTTTCTTCTTCTGTTTTTTTACATTGAAAATCTCCGGGCCTAGTTCTTTAGATTCCTACATTATATCCTCCATTTAGACTTATGAATGCATGCTAAAAAATTTAAACTCTTGATCCCCAAAGATTTGTGGAACTCATCTTAAAAAGATTTTGAAAAGGGGATTTGAAGTGCGTTTCATGTCACAGGGACACTGTAATTATTTCTTGAACAAAAGCAAAGATTTCAAAAGAATCTGTGTGACATCTTGGAACGAGCAAACTCAGAGAGACTGGATTTAATCCGGGAAAAATGAAAAGCCATGAAATGTGTGTTGTTTTAATCTCTGTGTCATACTGTATGCTGCTGCTCCCATATGATGTTTCTGTGGTACAGTAAAGTACTTAGATTCAGTAAAACTGCGCCATATATGCAAATATATTTGAATTTGGTGTGTGTGTGTGTGTGTGTGTGTGTGTGTGTGTGTGTGTGTGCGTTTGCGTGTGTGTGTAAAGGTAGTTACTTCACTTTAATATATACATGTTTGAGGAGGGAGCTTTGTCAAGTGTTTGACATCTATACATGCATTACTCCAGAGAGGCTTGTCTCATCATTACAGAGGCTGAAATGGAAACAGCATTTTCGCTCTGCATTTTAAGTAACTCCCAGTGCCATAGCAACATATAAACCTCTCCAAAAATCTGCTCGAGCAGAAAGGACAAGATAAGGGCAAATGAGTCTCAGCTTCTGTTTTATTAATGGCAATTTTTACAGATATGTAAAAGAGCCTCACCGACAAATTGTGACATACTTGCAGGGAAACTGATTGTGACTCATGTCAGAAATGACCTTGACAAAGATAACATGCTTATTTCAGTGTCTTTAATCATATCTTAATGAAGGCGCTGATATGCTAATTCCTGGGGACAAGGAGCTCGCAGGATGCAAAAATGCACCAAGGTCTCAAAGTCGGACATAAAGGTCAAGCTGATATTTTGATAAAAATGCAAAAGATTTGGTGAGAATAAGTATGTGCAGTATTACCACCACGTGCAATAAGTGGTGATGATTTGCCTACATCTCTGACTCTGCAGTGCTATACTAAAATATAATTTCAATCAACTCAACAATAGTGACCAACAAGTAATTAAGTCAAAGGTTTAGGATAAAGCATAAATCCAAACTTAAAATAATATGTAAATGCCAAATATTGTGCTGAATAATTAATAAAATAAATAAATACATGAATAAATAAATAAATAAATAGAGGCGTGACCTTAATAATGATGTTTATTTTACATTTTTGTTGGCAACAGTAACAGTCTGAATAATTCAGCACCTTAACACTGGTTTCTTTATTGAATTCTAAATGACATGAAAACAACAACTTTAAATGCAAGAGGCATTCAACATCAGATTACCTTTTTTTAACACTAGCCATTGTTATCGAGGAGGAGCATTTTATTAAATCAGTGTCAGACAATGAAAGAAACTGCACCCTGTCGGAGAAGGTCAGGACCACATGTATGCAGTTTGTGGTGGGTTACATGCATCATATTTCATATTTTTATTGAAGATATTATAGTAACCTGAAAGTTATGGTCGTGCTTCCCAATGCATTTTCCATGTGTGACAGGCAAGGGAAATGACATTGAATCATGTAATACAAATAAGTGATGGGTGAATGGATTTTAAGATGTGTGAGATAGAAGAGAGTCAACAAAATGAAACAGAAGCCTGGCACAGGGCTCCCTTATTATATATCATGCATGACATTTGATTGATAGAGAAAATAACAAAAAAGAGAAATCATTGGTGGTGAGCTGTATTTGTTGTGGGTCAGTTTGACGTGACCCAGAAATATTGTTTTTTAAACCCCTGATTTTCATCAACGATGTGCAAACAGAATCTTAAAGTCGAGACTTTAATCTGCAAAATCAACAAAACAGGAGCTCAAACAGTGGAAGTTGGATAACCTTCACAGGTTTGTCCAACGGATTGTTTTCGGGAAGGACCACTGGAGTGGTCACAGTTCATCGTGTGCCAGCTGCCTTGTATGTGCTGCAGGCTTCAGTTCAAGAAGCTGGTGGTGGGCAGCGCTTATGAGCCAATGACTTTGAAATATAAGTTATCAAAGGTCATTTGTTCAGTCCAGGAAGTAAGATACAAAAATGCAAAGTATTTAGATGGAAACTATAACATGAAACTGTTTTAGTTGGGATGAACATGCATAAAAAGATGCAGCATAGGCTTGTTGTCTGTGCGAGTACTCTCAGTCCACACACAGTCAGCCATCACCAACTCCTGAGCAACAACATAGAGAGACCTAATGGACCTCCACCTGTTTCTGCCATCAATTCTTAATGTCCATGTCTCAGAGTGCCTGCAGTGTATACATATATATTCCTCCGTGATACCATAACCTGCAGTGCTCTCACTCCATCTCCACCGCTCTGAAAAGCACAGGATGTATGAAGCAGCAGAGTGGATGGTTTTTGAGATGGTCAGTACAGGATCAGGCTAAATTCAGTCCACCTGAAGTAGAACTGAAAACCATCTTGGTTACTTGAAGCGCGTTTATTATTAATGTGCAGTTTATTTGTTTACATTTCCAAAGAGAGTTGAGGTTGAACCACTGCCCCACTGATGAGTATGACTCAAGCAAGATGTTAGAGACGTCAGTGATCTGATTCATTTGTTGATTTTCAGCCACATTAGCTGCTTTGTGGAATGACACTGATGCTCCTCATTCCACTTTGAGCTGACATTCATGGTCCACAGGCGACATTTTGCACAGAGTTTGATGATCCCTTTCTTTCCCTCTCTCACCACCGGGAGGTTGATGTTTGTGGTTCTGAGTAAAAATGGTTAGCGCCTCTCTGTATTGCCATAAAATCTGCCGCACACATTCAGCTCTCTAACAGGATGAATCATAATGACCCTAACTGTTCATACAGAGCCGTCATCTGATTATATCAGTTTGTCAAGTACTTTGTTAAAGTACGCCCATTCCCATGAGCCACAGCTGTACTCTGTGATATGTGCTAATTAACAAGTTGTCATTGGGATCAAAACCAAAGTTTAGCCGTGAATCAAAACAGCCACACAGAGCCATACTACAAATTGATTCTAGGCTGGTTTTTAGTGTGCTGTGTGTTTACATCAGTAAAGTGACTAAATGAAGTATACTCACAGCAGTAGACATGTATGCTGAGAGAGTCAGTCTATCTTTTTCTGTGTAGTTGATGCAGAATCTTTTTCCACAATGTGGTGAACAAAGGAAATGGATGAGCTACCCACAACTGAAGAAAACAAATAGTTGGTGGTGGAGCAGCTGATTTGGAAAACAAATGAAAATAAGTATTCGGTCCTGGGATAAACATTTGTGACATCCCAAAGCCACAGTTTGACAAACTGTGTCGCACTATATGTGTCTATACCAACTACTGAAACAGTTGATTAGATTATACATACACTGTACAGAATTAGCATATAAAATGGATTTGTGAAACAACTTGAGTCATATATTTAGAAGACTGCTACTTTAGCAAAGTCATCTCCATATTGAGTGAACGTTGAAGTTTAATTCATGTTCTATTACTGTGATTTCAGGGTTCAATTGTCAAAGAACATGAAACCAGCCATTAGTCAAAGTCACATCGACTGCTCGGTGCGGCAGAAGTAAGAAAGGAGACGAAAAGCATTCATATTTTTCCTTTTAACATACCAAGTACACCCTCCAATAAACAATCAATTATCATAGAAGCTAATGGCTCCCATAACCCTCCCGGTGTCCAATTAATTATTCAGTGAATGCACCACCCTCTGTTAAGATAGGCCACATTACCCTTGTGGCGTTACAAAATGAATACCCTCTCCAAATTTATAGGTGGATCACATTTAACAGTGTTAAACACAACCTAATTATTCAGGATACAATGTTAAAGATACCACCATTAGCTCACCATCTATTGATTTGCGCCTTTGGGAGTAACTCAGCGGCACAGATGCGTCTTAATTAATTAGTATGTGGAAAAGAAACCGGCAAGAACTGCAATGAAGGGATACAAATCTGCAAGGTCCCAAGATAAGACACAAAAGACGCTTCCTGACAGCCGGGCGGGTGAAGCAAATGCCACGCAATTCGCTACATCTAGGGTTTAAATCAGGTCCTATCTCTTCACTCTGAACTATTAAATAAAGGCTAAAATGCCAAAAAATTGTACGCTTAAAAAGGAAAGGGAGCCAAAAGTAGTTCTGTCACTCTGGATCAGTGTGGATAGGAGATGACTTCAGATAATGTTGGGCTGCCTTGAGCAGTGAAACCAAAAGGTCAGGATGCACTTAACCTCGTGGGACGGGGACTGTCACTTCTCGACTCGTGTAAAGAGTAAAGCTGAGAGGGAGTGCCGAGGAAAACAGTTGGAGGAAGGGAAGTGAATGGAAAGAGAGCGACAGCCCCGCAAACAAACAAAATTAGCCCCCTGAGGCAGAGCACAGCAGACACTGTTAACCAAGTCAGGCCAAAGGGTAATAAGGTGCCATTTCAACACATACATCACATTACTTAGCCAGCTAAAAATATCACGTCCGACAAACATATCAGCCCCACATCAGCGGCTTTTCACTGACTTTTCAGGAGGATTTCTCATTTTTTGTGCTGCTGTTCACGGTGCACTGTATCACATGAGTCTATGTGTGTGTAGGGCAGTTGATACGGCTCACTACAAATAAAACTGAGACAAATGAGAGCAATGAGACGATCACCAAGAATGAGTGTGGATGCATCTATAGCAGGACAACTATGGCACGTTTTGCTTTGTTCATAGTGCCTCCTCTGCCTTCAGATTTGTTGTCACTGTCAGTTTCCACCAGTTTTCTTTAACGAACAGAACAATAGTGCAGTTTGCACAAAGAGTGACGGGACATGTAGTGAATCGGAGTGACAGTGTATTTGACTAACACCCTGCGCTGGAGCATGAGGTATGTTGCACTTAAGCGTGGTTTTTTTATTGATTTATAAACCGAATGAAGATGCTAGCAGACTGACGTTTAGCAGGTATGCTGTTTACTATGTTCTCAATCTCACTGTTAACATGTTAACATGCTAATATTCAGATTCTGATTACCTTTATATGTCATACAGTTTAAAATACAGAGTTAGAAATGCAAGACATAGAAAAAAATAATGATAATTACATGAAATATAAAAATTCAAGATAAGAATGAAATAAAAAGTATAAAATAATCCATGGGATAGTCTGTTGGCCCATACTGTGTTTTGTTTGTACGCCACCTTTTGACACAAATCCTATGCATAGTTTTATAAATGAGGCCCCTGCACCCACACAAACTGTGGTCTATGAATGAGGTAGTCTAAAATCCAAGAGGTGTGGTGATGATCTACCCCAGCAAGATTCATCTTGTCCCCCAGCAGCCTGGGCTGGATGGTGTTGAATGCACTGGAGAAATCAAAGAACATGATCCTCACAGAGCCTTCTCCAGGTGAGTGAGGGAGGTGAAAGGGGTAGATCCACCCCGATGTCATGCTGGTCGGTGAACATAGTATGAAACCCAAAGACTGTCATTAAAAAACACAACTGTCAGGTTCAAGGTGGCACCCAAGAAAAAGTTGATGGACCACCAAAGTGGGAAATATAATAATCAGGCTTTGAGCTTTTTCAGATCTGACCAAAGTGACCAACATTATGAACCCTTGAGCTGTGAACATGGTTAAAAAAATAAAAGAAAGAAAGAAAGAAAGTGACAACCCTCATAAATAGAGATCTGGTTCAATTTTATTTATCACATATAATCATACAGGGGGTAATATGTATGATATGTGTAGCCATTATCTCCTTAAATTATGCAATAAGTATACACTCTTACTTTCACCAGTCTACCCTGACAGAGTTGCAGCCGTCCACAGAGAGACCATACAGTCCATACATTATGAAATCCTTGTCAACATGAGAAAAAGTGCTGCCTACACCCGGCTCACATTTTGATTAACAAGCACATATGCAACCTGACAACCTTTTTTCCACCTACACACATGCACTGCCACTTACGGTGCACTCCGCATCTATAAACCGCATGCATACATTCAGTGCGGTCCACATGCTCTGACACTTCCACCGCTTATAAAAACGCCATAAAAACACGCATGATCACAAACAGGGGAGGTTAATCTTTTAAGATGTCCTGTGAATATTTTACGTTTCATATCTTGTTCGAGACAGTTAAGAGGAGTCCCCTGATGAGACCTGAAAACATGGGAAAACATGGTGAAGCCGTAGTGAAAAAAATGTAAAAATCCACCTTACACAAGACCAATATTACTCCGGAAAATTCTTTTTTCACACCAGCATACTGATACATTTTCCTCCAGGGAGAACAGAAATGAGACTCACTGAGCAACAAATAAAACTGCCCGTGCAACCTGAACTGAAGTAATCAATCGCCAGTTAATTAAATGCATCTCCCAAACTCACAGGTAAGCTGCGATACTTGAGCTGAGATACAGAACTGATAAGTCAATACTGCGATCGTTGTCTCCTGTGTATGTTTGCAACTTATTTGCGGCGTTCACAACACAAATGAATAAGTAATGCCGATAGATTACTTTGTTCTTTTACCTCTCCGGTGTGTGTTTGTGTGTGTGTGTGTGTGTGTACATAGGCGGCCGACAGTTTTTCCACACAAGCCAAGAAGTTATATTTTATGCATGGAGCCAGAGCGGCAGGAGTCCCTAAAAACATTTGTTTAAAACATGTATGAGCTCGAGCCACGTTGCTGAAGACCCCTGTCATACGGTGCAGGGGTTTCGTGTGAGCTTCTTCAAGGTTTATCTCATCTACAACATGAAGGTGTGATGTAAAGTATACTGTAAGGTCACCAATGCCTTACGTTTGCCAGCAATCTTCACTCTGACGGGATGCGGTAAGAGAGTTGAAGTCGGTCGGTGCAGGGAGAGCACTGAGTATTTGCTGATTCCACAAGAAACTACAGATTGAGCTCAGGGTTAACCAAGCAAGAAAATGGACTCAGCAGCAGCAGGGGGAGTTTGGTTGAGGACTAAAAACATGATAAATAGCTGCAGGGGCAGAATTTCAGTAAATCAATGCACAAAATGAGGCAAACTCAAAATATCTCTTTCTCTCTCGTTAGCCATCTTCGAGGAATGCACAACTCACTCTTACCCAGTCAGTCCCCCGCATATCCAATAAACCCAGAGGCTGGTGTCAGTGAAGTATGCTGTGGAGTTTAGATATGTAAGACAAGCAAGTGAACAAACATTCAGAAATAAATTGATGGTATTGAGTTTGAAATTCTGATTCAGCGTCCTGCCAAAGATTTTGTTTTGCACATGCCAAAGACGCACCAAAACTAACTAGCTGTCTGAAAGGGAGAGCAGCTAACTCCTGAGTGTGTGCAGAAAGTTTTAGAGAATGTGTGATTTGTGGGGCACTGTACCACAGAAAAAGGGCTTCTCACCTCTTCCATCTATTTTCTATCTCTGATACTCTCAACACGTTAAAACTGAAACTTTCTAGGCCCATCTGCGTTCAGTTTGAACCTGTTATCCTTTTGAAATGGGCTCAAAGCTGCAAGTCTTTGAGTAATTTTCAGCAAAGCACTCCCTCAGAGAGCTCTTTTGCCTCCATCAAAAGAGATTTGTGATACAGCAGTTTAGTTGTCTCAGGTACTTTCTACGGTTGGGGAGAAGTCTCACCGTGGTGTTTATAAATTATTGAGGCAAGAGGAGACTAAGAGCATTTAAAAATGCATGAAATGAGCACAAAGTGTGATAAATAAAGTCAATCAATCTACAATCTGTCAGTTAAAAATCTCAGTTTGAAACAAAACACATGAAAAGTTAAATCATGACAGATAATACTTGATGATTTTTTTTATCTTACGCATACTTTTCTCATTCGTTTCATTCATCTTCTATACCTGCTTATTCCTGCCACACAGGGTCTTTTCTGAAATATAACCGTTGTGGCATTTCTCCAATTTCTATGCTTGTTAGTTGCAAATTGCAAATGCACGAAATCCAGCTCGTGCTTTCCAGAGCATCACATCATATTGACGGGACACATTTAGCTCTGATATTCTCTTCTGTGAGGTGCCGGGCGAGAAAAGTTCAGGATATTAAAGGTGACTCAAGGTGCCCTTAACATTCAGATGGCGTCAGTAATTATCCGGCACGTGGCAGGTAGAGCCTTTCATGAAGGAAATGGACAGTCACTATGGAGGAGCAGATTAACCTCACAGACACCTTTTGTCAACAGTCGCCTGTTTACTCAGTTAGGGTAGGTCCGGGGGGGTGGTTTGGAAATAAAAATGCTGTCAGTTACCGTAATGACGGGGAAGATATTGAAGCTGAATGTACCTTTGTGCATACATGCACACGCCTGCGTGCACTGACCAGGAGGACAGGCTGCATGCACAGGTCACAGATACAGACTAAACAAAGACTGATGCGCAAACATAAGCAAATAGGAAAATGGCTGCCATAACAACACCGCGGCGACGGTGTGTTCTGCTCACAACAATGTTAATCACACCGGGGAGCTCGTGACAGAGAAAATACAAGGTTTTAAAGTGTGGGGAGAAAAGAGAGAGAGGAGGGAGCAGGGCAGAAGAAAGACACACACATATACAAAGACACACACACACACACACA
>JAOXYL010000113.1:10521409-10545087 GCA_028564955.1 Terapon puta | reverse complement strand
TGTGTGTGTGTGTGTGTGTCGAGCCAAGTCTCCATTAGGTCTGAATAGGATATCTCTCTTCTTACCTAGAACCTGCCTATTTGCAAGAATGTCAAGCACTTGTGTGTGTAAATGTGCATGTGTGCCCTTCTCTGTTCTGTGCCACGGCCTTTGTCGCTCTTTGTGTACATTCGCTGAAACTGGGGCACGAGCGAGTAAGTTTAGCTACTTTTTTTTTCTCCCCCTTCTTATTACACACCTGCATGAGTGAAGGCGGCGACTTAACGCGGGGGCCCAAATTAATTTTATGTGAGAATAATGTGTTTTTTATGCACGTTTCCGCACTCGTACAACACGCTTGCTCTGCTCTGTTTGCCTTCATAAATTGGTTATTATCTCTCCCTCTTCCTCACTTGAACCCTGTGCCAAATTCATAAATCATGATTTGTTCTCACAACCTAATTTGCTTATCTCAGTGACTGGAAGCAGCCACGGAGGAGGAGTGGGGTTCATCTTTTTTTTTTTTTTTTCCCTTTGACGTATGCGTGCTGTATATATCTGATGTAACTCGGTTCACCTATATCATCAACTTCCTCATCGTGTGCGGACGGCCTACCCACCCTCTGTGCCCAACGTTAACGCCACACCCTGTCCTGATTAGTAATTATGGGGTATAAGAAAAAACAACCTCTGCACCGGTGTGACTCGCTGAGGTTTATCACCACAAATGAAGGAATATACTTTGCAGGATTATACGAATTTGCTCCCAGCGCTCCCTTAGTGCCTTCCCGTCGTGTCGAAGCTGTGAATGTGGCCCCACAGCTTCTTCACATGGAGCAGAGTCGAGTTTCAGAGAATACCTGTCCACGAGAGGTCCCTCTGGTTGTGGCCCAGTGTAAAACCGCTGGAGGTGTCGCGCGCCGTGTGAATCCTAATCTTCCATCCGCCACACTCGGGTCTGGTGTCAGTTAAATCAGCCCACACCTGAGAACGGTGAAGGGGTACGCCGGCGCTGTGACTCGACCACCTGCAGATGCGCAGAGTCAGACTCTCCGAAACTTGAGACGGCGACCTCTTTAAAAACACGTCATATTATTTCGTTGGGAACTATCTCATCTGTAAAGGGAAGCAGAGGTTAGGGTGGGAATGCAATAGCGACTCAATTCCTCATTTGCATCGTAAAAATAAAATCCATAAACTTTCTTTATTGATTTCGCCTGCAGAAGGAACCGTACTGACAAAGCGGGTGCAGGCTTCAGAGCTTGTACTGCTGCTCTAGTTGTGCAAGTGAACATTAGATTTTAAATCGTTATTTTTACTGAACTTTAAAGGAAGAGTTTGACTTTCTGATTTACGTAACTTTGTTGCAGAGGGTTAGATGAGAAGATCGATTCCTCTGTGACGTCTGCCTGCGTGGCTCAGGCCTGTGACGAGGTTTGGTTTAATCGTGGAGGTGTTGGTAAGCCGACCGTTACCTTTGGATGAAGCTGTTCTAGCTGTTTCCACCTTTTTCCAGTCTCTATGCTAAGCTGCTGTCCGAAGCTTCGTATTTAAAGGACGGATGGAGAAAGCAGCAGCTATGTCGACTCCTGTCCATAAAATGTTCAACTCTCCCTTTCACTTAAATAAAATAAAGTCTTGTCTTTGTTGCTTTTTTTTTTTTTTTTTTATTGTTGTTTCTTTTAAATGTCTGAATATCCAGATTTCATCTCTAGTTGAATTAATCGTGGCGCAGTAGCGAGCAGCTGAGGATTTTCCTCACTTGTGACCACGAAAGATAAAACAGCCTAACCTTAACCAATCATGCGAGACAATCGAGCTACATCAAAGTCGTTTCTCGTAACGCCATAATTACGGCAGTCACGAAGTGTTATTACTGCGCCGCACGGTGCAGGTAGGAATGTAGCGTCACCAAAATGGAGGTTTCCTCTTTGTGTTGTCATGTGCGAAGTGTTGCCGCACAGATGGTTTGTTTACATGTCTTGAGTGCTCCGGTGGAAATGAAGCGAGACAGGAAGTCCTCAAACTGCCGCGGACAAACATAATGACAGACTTAAATAGCTGGGTTCCCTTTTATAAAAATATTTAGGGTTTTTTTTTTTTTTCCTCAGTGTGTGTCAAATGGCTCGACTGTGACCGTTCACCTAGTTCCCAAATCCTTCATCCTTGTCTCCTTCTCCATCCTGCCCCTCCTCCTCTTCTGGGCTCTAACATCCCAGCCTTTATCCCAGTGCACTTTAGACTTTGTGACTCATTTGCCAGTCTTCATCACTCTCTCGCTGCCTCACATTTCTCTTTCCATCGCATTGCTGTTTTAACTGTCATCCTCGACAGCCAAGCCCCCGCCCCTCCCCTCCCTCTCTCGTGAACCTCTCGCTCTCGTATACATTCTCAAAGCGCCTTATTTCATCACCCCCGCACGGCCTTGCTCGACTCTCTTTTTCGGGCGTCCCCGGACTCCCTCTCCGTCCTTTCCCCTCCCGTCAGCCGCCTCACGTCATTTTTTTTCCCCTTGTCTCCTCAGATGTGGCCCCCGCAGAGCAGGAGAAGCTCTTCATCCAGAAGCTACGACAGTGCTGCGTCCTCTTCGACTTCCTGTCCGACCCACTGAGCGACCTGAAATGGAAGGAAGTGAAGCGGGCGGCGCTGAGCGAGATGGTGGAGTACATCACCCACAACAGGAATGTCATCACAGAGCCCATCTACCCGGAGGTGGTGCACATGGTCAGTGGAGCTAGAGGGGTTAAGTTTGTGGTTAAAGCTGGAGATGAGGGCGAGGGAGAATGAGGGCAGGCTGTGGCCGTGGGGACGGAGCTGGTTGGAGCTGAGCACAGATTACACGGTTTAACAGTGAGTTAGTGTCCCAGCTGATGTCTGCGATCAGGTGCTTTTTGCTCTGGGGCGGAAGATCTGGTTTTCTTGATGTGTTGACTTCAGAAAATCCGTTCAGTCAGTCTGTCTGAAGTAGTTTGTCGGGTTAGCACACCGCCTAGGCAGGAATAAAACGCGTAGGAGCCAAAGAGGACGGAGAAAAGACGCTTCACCTACTTATTATTCATTTTCTTTTAAAGTTTCAGGTCTACAGATTCAGTCATGCACTCAACTGAAAATCTTTTCGTCATCAGGTCATAATTAAATTGAACTAATACTTAGGCTTATAACTAAACATCAGCCACTTTTTGTAGTTGAGTGTTAAATAGATGGCAACTTTTATCTGATGTATTTTAACACATCAGTCCAACATATTATGAGCAAAACATCAGCATGTGAGCGCAGCCACTGAGACAGCAGAAAGCCCGGTGATAACAACCCGAAGAAGTACTTAATGACCCACCTGCTTATTCACCTTATGTACAAACAAAAATATTAAAAACGGGTTGTTTGAACCATTTGTACTGGATTATTCTTGTTGCTTTGTCACTTGGTTCAAGTAATATTCTGTGCATGAAAGCTTTCATATTATTAAGGTTTTTTTTTTTCTTCCCACAGTAAAATCTTTCCGCTGGGATGTGATGAATGTTTTATGCAAGCCATTTGTTTGAAATTAGAGGAAAATTAGCCTTATCTCTGATTTACAGCTAAACTTCACCAGCAGAGAATCCACAGAAACCAAAATGATCGGGATGATAAATGTTCAGTTTAACATCTTGTCGCATTTTTTTTTTTTTTTTTAAACGTGCAGAGATACAGAAATGAGCTACGAACATGATGAAAACACTGTCTGGTGAGATGCTCCTCTTGCGCCAGTAACACCAAACTGCTCTCTCCTCATCCATCATCAAAGGCAGAGCCGCCGTAATGACGCTTATGGCATTTCCATTTTAGTCTCCATTGTGGAGTTAATGCGTAGTCATCTTCACAGCCTGTTCTGGGTTGAAGTGCAGCACCGCGCCGACAGTCTATCTACCTTGTAGCCTGTCTTTTTAAACAAGGCTCCCAGTGTTTTAGTAGGCCACCTGCACTGTCCCATGATCTGCCTGGCAGGGAACAGCAGCCCACAGGGGAGTCAGTTGACACTGTGAGAGACCAGAAACACAACACACTTGGATTATTGTGGGCCAAACCCTTGGAGGCCAGTCGCAAGGACAAAGTTAACATTAACCTAAAAAGAAAAAATAATTTTAGAATACCTAACACAGAGAATTTCATTGACTTTAGCAAAGACGAGTGAAATATAGTTAGACAAGTCTTTCTTTACTGATGTGGCTGTTGCGGCTCGAAATCAAGAAGCGATAGAAAACTGGAAAAGATGTGAGACGTGGCACAAAACACGTGTTCCCAATCATTTCACACATGGGCCAGGAACTGAATAAATGAGCTGTACTCCTCATATGATGCTGGCATTTATAATCAAGCTTTAAGCAAACTTTCCGTGCGTCAGACTGTGTGGAGGCTTGTCCCAGAGGAGGCCGCGCCGAAGGCCTCGTTAACAGAAATACTGCTGTGATTTTTTTTTTCTATTTCGTGGATTCTTTCAAAAACTGCATGTTGCTCGAGCGAAACAGAGCAGAAATCCAACATTTTAGGTAAATAATTTCAAAATCTGTCCGCCGGCGTGGTTTTGCTATTGGTTTTAACCGTATGGCATGACTGTCAACATTTATTCACGAGTGGGGACCGTTGTGACAGGAAGTTGAGGTCTAGCTGTTTTTTTTTTTTTAAACTTAAGAACGTTTTTAGAAACCCAATCTGGGTTGAGTTATTGGCGTTGCCAAGGTCCCGACATGAGCTATGACGATGGGTTATTAAAACAGCAACAGGAAGTAAGCTTCAAGAGCGCGCTCTCTGGCGGAATAAACATCTGTGGCGTCACTTTCATTCCTCTCCTTCCAGTTTGCGGTGAACATGTTCAGAACGCTGCCTCCATCGTCCAACCCGACCGGAGCGGAGTTCGACCCAGAGGAAGACGAGCCTACCCTTGAAGCGGCGTGGCCACACCTCCAGGTTGTCATTTCAATCACGTAATCATCCAGCAGAACAGCGAGAGGTTTATAAAAGCTTGCTGTCGGCCTAGACAAGCCTCCCAGTGAAGTGGAGGAAAGCATGCACGTCTTGAGCGATTCCTTCTCCACAATGCAAAGGAGAAGAGCGAACAGTCTGCATGTCGATGGCCATGAAGGATAAAAAGCTTATGTTTGTTAAACGGCATGTTTCTTTGAACATTTGTGAACTACATCAACGCTGAGCAGCTCCTTATCGTCTTCACCTCTTTTGTTTGCTTGTCTCCGTTGCAGCTCGTCTATGAATTTTTCCTTAGGTTTTTAGAATCGCCTGACTTTCAGCCCAACATAGCAAAGAAATACATCGACCAGAAATTTGTTATGCAGGTAAGAAAGTAATACGTCGGGCCTACAAAAAAAAATAAAAAAACGACTACAGTTGGCGAGGCGACACCTTGGTAACGTTTCTTCTCCCTTTTCTCCGCAGCTCCTAGAACTATTTGACAGCGAGGATCCCAGAGAGAGAGACTTCCTCAAAACCACCCTCCACAGGATCTACGGAAAGTTCCTGGGGCTCAGAGCGTACATCAGAAAACAGATCAATAACATTTTCTATAGGTCAGTGCAGTTCTGCTGCCGCTCCCCTCATTTTTAAACACGCATGCCCACATAAATGCCTGAACTCGCCGTGTGAGTCATTTGTTCTGTCGGTTCATGAAGAGCCACTGACAGAAGCCTGTGTTTGTTCCTACAGGTTTATCTATGAGACAGAGCACCATAATGGTATAGCTGAACTACTGGAAATACTTGGAAGGTATGGCCCGCACTTTGCCACCGAAGCTTCTCGATCACACCAGACCGCTTTTCCAGGTGTTCTGACGCCACTTCTGTGTTTTCCTTTTGCAGCATAATCAATGGATTTGCCTTACCACTAAAAGAAGAGCACAAGATTTTCCTGTTGAAGGTTTTATTGCCTCTGCACAAAGTCAAATCACTCAGTGTCTACCATCCACAGGTGAGCGTGCCGAAAGACCGAAACAGGGAAGCATCGTTTTTGTTGAAGAGGGAGATGTATGTATTTAAACGTGCTTGTCCGAACCTGCTTCGAGAGCGCTCCTCCCCCCCCTTTTTTTTTTTTTTTCACAAGAGCGGCGGGTCATTCTGCGGTTTTAGCGTAAAACTCGTGTTGCGTGTTCGAGCCAGTCGCTCCCTCAGGCATCACACGTCCCCTGCCGTGCCGCCTCTGGTGTGCCGGTGCGTAAATTCAAAACGATCTGACAGTTTAATGATTGTATTTGTTTGTGTGTGTGTTGCAGCTGGCCTACTGCGTGGTGCAGTTTTTAGAAAAGGACAGCACTCTAACTGAGCCGGTATGTCAAATAAAAGCACGTAATCATTTTCAAGTCTCCACATGACAGCGCTTGTTGAAAATGTTTGGATTCAACGCTCACATTGATTTACTGATTTTGTTTTTTTTTAATATATACAGGTGGTAATGGCTCTACTAAAGTACTGGCCAAAGACTCACAGTCCCAAGGAAGTGATGTTCCTCAACGAGCTGGAGGAGATCCTGGACGTCATTGAGCCGTCCGAGTTTGTTAAAGTGCAGGAGCCTCTCTTCAGGCAGCTGGCCAAGTGTGTGTCCAGCCCGCACTTCCAGGTAGCCGACGTAACCCGGGGAACGTGTTACCCAGGCGGAGCGGTGCTGCCCGTCAGCTGCATACGCCTGACGGAGGTGTTTTTGTTTGTTTGTCCTGTAGGTGGCGGAGAGAGCTCTGTACTACTGGAACAACGAGTACATCATGAGCCTGATCAGCGACAACGCGGCAAAGATTCTGCCGATCATGTTCCCCGCTCTTTACCGAAACTCCAAGACCCACTGGAACAAGTAAGGCGCCCCCGAAGGGTAGTTTTTGCCACGCAGGCTGTTCTCCCGCCTGTTGAAGCCCCGTGCTTCACGCCGCATGTAACACCAGTCTGACACAATAACTCACATAGTGATATCTCTCAAGTGTGTGTAGATATTTGGGGCACAGTCACACGGTGTCCTCTTCTGCACGCCGCTACTCCTCTCTAGATGTACTCATGTGATCGTAAATAATCTTTAAACAACTGCCATCATGTAAAATGGATTTTAACCGTTTCGGTGCCTCAGATCAACTTTTTCTGGACGGTATTTAAGGCAGCAGCTTTTAGTACACAGCAAAAGATTTGGGGAGAAAAAAGAAAAAATCTGTGCTATACTTTCATATTTTGAATATCGAATATATGTTGAAACTGAAGCCATTAGTGACTGAATCAACGAGCTGATGAACAGAAAATAAAATGTTGTTATGATCTGTTAATTAGAAAAATGTCCCCCAAATAAGCAAAAATGTAAAAAAAAAACAATATATTGTAAACTGAATGTCTGTAAACTGAAAAAAGACATTAAAAGATTAAACCTCGAACGAACCTCAAGCTGCCTTACATTAAGGTACCCTCCCTGTTTGCCAAGTGAAAGTCTGCCAATCCCTGATAGTCATGAGGGTTTGCTGCAGGGAGACAAAAGTGATCTTTACAGTGATGTTACTTGTGTCTGTCAGGATTTGACCCCTGACCAGCTTGTGTGTGTGTGTGTGTGTGTGTGTGTGTGTGTGTGTGTGTGTGCGTGTGCGCGTGTTCGCTCGCAGGACCATCCACGGCCTCATCTACAACGCTCTGAAGCTCTTCATGGAGATGAACCAGAAGCTCTTTGATGATTGCACACAGCAGTTCAGGGCCGAGAAAAACAAGTAAGCTCCGCAGACTCTTCTCCCTCTTTCACATTCACCGGCGGAGCGGAACAGATTAATGACCCAAAGGTTTTGGCGCTTCATTCGACAGAGAGAAGGCGAAGTCAAAAGAACGTGAAGAGGCTTGGATCAAGATCGAGAACCTGGCCAAGTCAAATCCACAGGTAAGCGTGTTTCTTTTACCCCCTCACTACCAAACTGTGGGAGTGTGTGATTGTGTGTGTGTGTCGAACTAATATAGATAAAGTCAGTGTCTTGTTTTTTTGTTTTTTTTTTATTTGATTTTTTTCTAAGCCATCGTTTTGTTGTTGAATTGTACTCTCCATCTTTATCCCATTTATGTCTGCGTAGACTCTGTTCATACTCTGTTAGTGGTTAATGTTTTCCAAATGACTCTGCTGGTAGAGATGGAAAGGTCTCAATGAGTGGTCCTGCTTTAAGAATGTGCTTAAGTTGTGGTGAGTGGTTGAATCAGTCATCTCTGAAGAAGCATTCGATTAATTTAAACAGTAACTTTATACACCCCCCCATTGACACAACATAACTGTCAAAGAATTGGAGATGATTTTTTTAATTTATACTCTCATAATCTCTCAACATCATTCGACTTAACTCTTGCTATAAATCCCAATAATGAGCGATGATGATCATTTTGATTGTGCCCGACTGAGACACATTAAACTCGCAGCTTCAATAGATCAGAGTTGCTTCTCTAAAAGTTCAGAGCCTCGTGATTCATTCTTCTTTGCATGCGACTGAAAGTCTTTTCTCCATCCTTTTGTGTTTTTGTTTTTGTTTCCCTTTGTTTTCAACATAGTTCTCTATGTATGTTGATTCCTCTGACCTCAATAGTCCTGTAGCAATGGAGACGGATATCCCTTTGATAGAAGATGTTCAGAGGTTAAAAAAGACAGTTGAGGAGGGCGCGACTCAGGTAAACCTGACTTTCTCTCTGTCTCTATGCATCTTTCCTCTTTCATAGTTGCTTTACATCTTTTATAGATTTGTGTGTTACCAAAGCTTGCAAAGTCTTCTAATTGAAGCTACGTGTGCTCCAGTAGTTATCATTGTATACTTTTTGTGTAAATCATAATTTTGTTTTCTTTTTTGTTTTCTTTTTGTTTTTTGTTCAATCAACCTACTAATGAAAGAAACAAACCCCCCCAAAAAATCTGGCCCTGGACTAAACGCTGGAATCAAGAGCTTTCTATTTTGTGCGCCTGTTTCCCTTCACATTTTTTTAAAGTGGCATAGAGACCCAAAGTCTTCCATATTATATGAATGAATAAATAAAAATGAAATAAATCCCCGCAAAAAGAGTGAACATTCATATGTCATAACATTGTTTATAAAACCCAACCAATTATTGTGAAATGTCATTTTATAATTTTTACAACCATAAAAAGAGACATTATGAAATAAAAAGGGCAGTTAAAATACACTAAACCAATGAAATTCTATTCATTTGAAAACATTTTGAAGTTTTCCATATTAAGAGTTAGCTCATAATTTCTTAAAAGATTATATGGTAGCACAATTTATTCATTTAAGCATTTATCCCAAAATGTGTTATTTATTTAATATTGAACACTTTGGGGCTCTGTAGAGTGGTCGTAGGAAAGTGTCTGACATTGTGGCTTTAATTTAAATTAAAGTAGCAGGTATGGCTGGTTTCAGTACGCCACGTTTTCTTCTGTAGTATAGTATAAGTATATTTTTCGATGCACTTCACCTCAAAGACCTGAACAAACCAGAGACAGTTTGACCTGTTGACAGGAGATGATGACGTGAAGCGTTACAACGGAGCCTAACTCGCCTTCGTCTCCTCTCAGTTGCAGCATGACCAGCGGAAAGAGCGGCCTATGGTGCGACGCAAATCTGAGTTGCCTCAGGATATCTACACCACAAAAGCCTTGGAGTCCCACCGCAGAGCTGAAGACATGTTGACCACCCACGATGGACTCTAGGTCCCGCCACCTGCCGGCTCTTGGTTCAACTGCCCCTTCTGCCCCCACAACAGCCATGGACATCCTCTTCGCCCAGGTGCCAGACTTACACTGGCGACCCACGTCAGGCTTCTCCATCCCTCCCCCCGCCGTCAGTTTACCCAGAATCCTCAGTTCTCCTTCATTCCTGCTGCCCCAGCGCAGAACCCATGTCCGCCTCCCTCAGATTTCTGCTTTCTCAGGTTTTTTTCTTTGTTTTTAGAGGAGTGGGAGTGTGTTTGTGTCTTTTTTTTTTTTTAATTCCCTCGCCACGTCCGATGTGTTCTCCAGTTATTTCCCCGGTTCCTCTTCCCTTCTTCCCTCCCTTGCTACCTTACTTCCTTCCTTCCTTCGTCCCATTCCCCTGTGCGCTCACTGTAAATGTGGAACCTGGGAGTACGGACTCCGCAACGCTGGTTCCTTCATTCCTTCTTGCAAACGTGTTCACTATGGACAGGAGGTGGAAACATAGGAACTGACTGACACACTGTCTAAGGATCGTCTCTTGGTCTCTGCTCTTTGGTTTTCTTTTCTGTCAAAGGGAACAAAATCAGAACCTGTTGGTCAGATGAAAGACAAGACTTTCCTGTCATCTGTTGTATGTTTTCTTTTTTTTTTTCTTAACGGACATCTTGTCAGTGCCAAGACCGTTGTGTTCTTTGTTTGTTTCATGTTTTTATCTGTGACTTTAACAGGGACACCTGCCTTTGTTTTTCACTGGTGTTTAAAAGTTGTTTTTTTCTTTTTTTTCTTTTTTTTTAAAGTTTAGCACACCAGACCAAACTGAGGCCTGTCCTTAGCCTTGCAATGTCCAGGAAAGATGGCGAGGAAAGGAGAAGTTGTCCTGTGGACATCTGACACTTTCCGTTTTATTGTTTTGTGCCATATGCCGCTCTTTTATATGCTTGCTTCCTTATGTTCATTGGCAATATTTAAAAAAAAAAACAGACCATAGTGATACCTATAAAGTTCAAACAATGGTACTTACTGTTTTTGAGTTTGGCGGATGAGAATGAGCCTGAATGAAAGCATCAGCAATATCAGGGGAATAAAAAAGAGAGAGTACGGCTGTGGGATGTCCAAGGTTGAGGGGTGCGTTTCTATATCGCATATATACATATATATATATATATAAATATTATATTATTTAAAATGAATAGGGATGCCGATCTTCGTCATAATCTGAGGTTAGTTTTTGTTGAGCGGGGGAAGAAGGCTCTGAGCTGTCTCAACACATAAAAACACTCACGGACTGAGCAGCCATCACAGTGTCGGGACCTTTGTTCGTTTTATTTCTTTTTAAAGAGCACAGAGGTGTATTGGTACTATATGACATAAAGATTTTAATTTTCTCTAATTAATAATGACACTTAATTTATTATCAAACATAAGAGCTGGTAACCTCAGTAGCTATTAACACACTGATTAAATGATTAATAAATAAATTACTTGATGAGAGCTACCAAAAAAAAAAGTACAAATTTAAAGTTTGTGTTGCTACCATTCCTCATTTCAGGTGTTTGGTTTGCAGGCTGTGTATATTGTGTCGTTCTCGCTGAGGAATGTGTTTCAGGTTGGACAATATCTCCCAGTCAGTACCATTGTTTAAACTAAGGAGGTCTGCTAGAGTTCTTCATATTTGATGTGTTGTATTTCTTTGTCTTGTCTCTGGAGGTGAGTAGCGTGTCAGGTTTTGGGTTTTTTTTCTTCTGGCCATTTAAGATGCCCGACGCTGAAACACACTGGTATCAGATGGCCACAAAAATGCCAGATGCTGAAAATAAACTGACATTGTGACTTGGCTTGTTAACTGTATTAATACTGTATTTGCTTGAATGCAAAAAGATGTAAATTAAAACTACCATGTTAAACATGTACCTTTTACCCTGGAGGAATGCCATTCACCAAACTGATTGATTTCTGTTGTTGAGGTCATTGCATTTATGAAACAGTCCTGCTTGCTGGGAGAGATGTTTTATGGATTTTATGAGTTTATGAGTCCAGAGATGTTTGAGGTTTATTTTAGTGCTGGAAAAACAAGTCGTCCGTGATAACAAGAGATGATTTAAAAATGATTTGGTGGCTTGTTCTCTTTCTGCAGGATCTTTGCAGATCTTTTAATTTTAACATATTATTTCCAAAACATGATAACTTAAAGTGTCCTTTTGTATGTGACCTGTACTATATGATTCATTTAATATTGTATATATGATTTACCTTGTTTCATGTAGTGTTATATATCTAGATTAATTTTGTACAAATTGTCCCTCTGTACAGAATAAAACATCAATAGCAAGTGAAAGAAGTCAATCTGGCACATACCGTCTTATTTCTCCTGTTTGGGATGTACTTTCAGCGACACAAGGATTTAGAAAATGTTCTTATTTTTATTACAATCTGCAAAGTTTCCTCCCTCCTCTATATAACTGACAAATGTTCATGCCCGTTGTGTGCTCCGATCACTGTCTTTAGTGGTGTACAACTATATAGAATGAATAAAGAGATTATTTGAATATATATTTTCAACCATGCATCCATTTTGGCTTTACTTGACTGGAAGGGCACGAGAAGTATGCCAGAGCAACATTAGAGTTATAATTTTCTTTTCAATTCCTGTTTCACAACTTGGTAAAATCACACGCAAGTAGCCATGTTGACCACAAGGGGGAGCCAGATAGTTGGGAAAAGGACATTTACCCATGCAGAGAATAACGTGCAACACCACTGGTTAATGGAGATTGGGACATAGCATCAGATTTACAGATCTCAATTTACAGAGCTTTGACTGCAGTCAAAGCTCTTTTGGAATTCAGAAATCAGCAAGACAAAAGTCCTCCGTATCCCAGACAAGGTACATATCATCCAAATGACAAAATCAGCTTCCAGCAGCACCGTGACATGAGAAAAGTCATATGTGACAGCAACATACAGCTCACTGTGAAATCATTTTTTCAATGCGCTGTGCCTTTTTTGAGCTTCGGGACAGATGTTTACCATCACATTCACCAGTGAACAATTATCTCCCCAGTGCTAGAAACAAAAGTCCAACATGTCACCAGGATTTGTTGCCTGGAACAGCTCCAGTGACAAACAACCAAATAACCAACTGAACACATGCGGTCCAGTGTTATCATCTGTTCCTAAAAAAACAACTTTTTCCATCTTGTTCCGTTGATTCATCTTGTATTTCTGCCACACAATTGTGTCAAATTTGCAGAAACTGTCACTATCTGGGAGATTTTCTTTGTTCTTGATTATGAAATGTGCACTGTGGTGTGGAGAGTTCGTAAATACTTATTTGAACCACACAAAACCTGTAAAACTTCACCCGACAAATTCAGCAGTTTAGTTTACAATTCTTAGCTGTCATCACCACAATAATACAAGATTCTAGGATGCTCTTTTTTTTTAACACAAAAAATATATATAAAAAAAAAAAAACATAATTGAAATCGGACTGAAATGAAAGGACAAAACTATGTTGATAATTGTCTCTCAAGCAAAAAGGCCAAACATTCTCTGATTTCACCTTCATAAATATTAGAATGAGTTGCCTTTCTTCTTGTCATTTATTATTGTAAAATGAATAACTTTGGGGTTTGGATGAACAAAATAAAACGTCTGAAAATGCTACTTTGGGCAATGACCATTATTCACAGTTTCATATACAAAACAAATAACCATGAGCAGATGAATCAAGAATGAAAATAACGTATTAGTTGCAACCCTATATTAACTGAAAGCATATTCCAGGCAATGGAGTAGAATCAATTTGTTTAGTATTCATGAAGTATTTAAATGACCAATGAAAGTGAGCCCCTGCGCACAGGCTCTAAACACACCAGACACTGTTCAATTTCATTAATCAATTTAATGGAGTTCCAAATAATTAATATACTCGATCATTCTTTCCAGATTACACGTGAGAAAGTGATGTGAGTGAGTAAAGGGCCTTCATGCAGAGGTCTTTCTCAAAGCAGAGAAAAAAAAAAAAAAAAGGATCAACCCTTGATTTTTTTTTTTTAATACGACACGTGCTTTATGGATTACTTCCTGTTTCAGTAATGAGAGTGTTTTGGTTTTGATGTTGTTGGCCTTGTTCATCTGTAACAGTTGGCTGTAGTAGCTTATCTCCCGGTGCGGAAAGAGAATTAAATCTTGATGTTACCCAAGGTGAAGGTGAAGCCTATGAGTCACAAAGGATTGGTGAGCGGAAGGCCAATTGTAAACAAGCGTGTTTGTTTTTTCGGAAGGGGATGATTTCAGGGAAACCAGACATTTGTTGTTTCCCCAAGACATTTCCGCAAGATCTGGTGCTTTGTCCCGAGCTGACACCACTGATGGGAATAAACTTCCAAGTACCGAGGTTGTAAACTCGCCTCTCCTTCGCTCCATTAAAAGACGCTGAGCGAGGGAGAGAGGCTCGGCCGCACTTTGACGGTATCTGAACATTTTCTGTTAGTTGTTCAGAAGTGTAAGAAGAACTGAGAAATGAGCAATTCTGCGCAGAGGCCGCTTTCATCCCCTTAAACGGCGGAGTCCTGACGTGTGAAGAGTTAATGCGATCACATGTATCTCTGCACTACAAAGTTTCTTTTCTGAGCTCTGCTATTCATTCCCCCCACAGCTGCGGGCCCGAGGAGAACAGTGCACCGACAGTCTGCAATCACATGAATATTCCTGATATATGAATATATTTTCAGAATGATGAAAGAATAAAAAGCTAGATGCTTCCCGTTTCTCACGGCCAGAGGAGAAAAAATTATTACCTATCTTATTCTTATTCATTTAATGTAGCCAAAACACAATTTGGCTACATTAAATGTGCGTCTTAAACTAGTGTGCGACCAAAGGTTATCACTGATTCTAGTTGTACACAAGGGGGGCTTTTTTTATTGCTTGCATTGCATGTATTGTTTACCACAAGATAAGATTTAATTTACATTATGTTTGATGGTACAAAACCTCTTATGTAATGGAGGGGAGAAAGAAAGTTGCAGATGAAGCCAGATAAACAACACTAAAAAACACATAGTTATACTGAAAGGAGGCTGAACGTGGAACAGAGGCAATATGTAAGCATTTGTGGATAGCGTCTATGGTTATACATGCAGCATTTAAAAACATCCCACTGCCAACCTATATATTGAGCAAGGGGCCTGAATGTGGGGGATTTAAATTGTTGTGTTATATGTCAACATCACACCAAAGCAGTGGAAGCTAATGTGACGCCGAATGTGTTTCACCAGTGTCGCCTGCAGCCTGGTGGGGAATCAGACACGGCGGTGCAGCTGCCAATCTGCTCAAAGTGGAACGCTTTAATGTGCTGTGACCTCAGTCATAATGAAAGATTATCAAAGCAATTGCTCCTCTCTGTCTTTCCACATATTAACCATGACCCAGAATGAACCTGCAGCCAGGATGCCGCTGTCTTTTTCTGAACGGCATCGGCGAGAGATCGCTTAAAGAGAGAGGCAGACTCACTGCAGGGCTTCAGGTCTTCTCCGTGGTTCTTGTCGGTTTCTTTTTAATTGTTATGTTGCTGACAAAGCCTGTCGTGACCAGACCATAAGGCCTGTTATCAGATGGGTGCCGTATACAAATGTCTGTCCTTACAAACACATTTCTCCTTTAATGGAGGTACAAATGCAGATAAAAACTTTATGGTAAAATGGTCCCTGTCCATGTTTAACTACCAAAAATGATGTTCCCTGTATCACTGCATATGTCACTGCAGCATTAATGCATATGTTTCACACATTTAAACTTCTTTATACCCTGCATGCATCACGGCTTACGAGATCGTTACTTTGCTGTCCTGTGAGAACCGACTATCTCTACAAAAGTAAACTTTTCATGAGCTCGGAGGAACAGCCTGTTTAAAGCTTTCTGGCAACACATTTCCAAGCTAACACAAGGTGGTTTTAAAGTGTTTATTTAACTGAAGAAGTGCAAGAATGTTCTCAACATATAAGGAGAAATTCACTTCTAAAGCTATCAGAGAAATGTAGTGGAGTAAAAAACATGGAAAATACCACTGAAATGTATAAAGCGAAAGTTGCATAAAATGAAAATACCTCAGTAGAAATACCTCAAATTTAATTTCCCACAAAAGAAATAACGCATTAACACAAGCTGACAAAACCCTCTGAAAATGCTGTTACATTACCTGATATCTCCAGAAACCAAATATTACATTAGCCGACTGTATTATGTGTAATGTGTTTGAGGAATATAGGCAAATTTAATTCTTACTGATCCAGGTCAGAGAACGGCCTGCTCTCTCAAATCCCACAACATCTCCTGGGGCTTGTATCTATCGCGGCGTATCGCTGACGAGCTGTCCTCACATGCCCTACCTGACTCACAGGTGGCTCAGAGCCAAGGCTGACAGACTGCTGGAAGGGAAACCTGCCACCATCTGGAACATCACAGGCTGCCAGTAACGGCCACAGCCAGCTCACAGACAAAATGTTACATTCCCTCGCTATCTATCCATCTATCTTCACTCGTTTACTTTCTTCATCACGGCATAAACGTTTGTGGAGACAGACGGGATCGTACAGATAACAGAAGGAGGTGCGGTGGAAGTTAGATTCTGCAGTTTTGTGTGGAAAATTACCTAATTCTGAAGAAGAACGGTGTTTAATTTAAAAGGTTAAAAGTCTGTTGCAGAGAAAGAAAGAAATAAAAAACCCAAAAAGGTTTTGGGTAAATAGAAAAGTAACGCAATAAATGTAAATGTGATATGTGATTAGGGGTTAAAGAGTTGTGGTTGCAATGGTGCCTTGTGTAGATTTTGTGCATCTTGTGGCGTGTTGTATTTGTTTCAGTTCATGCCTTCTTCATTTGCAAGGTTTGCTTATTAAATTAAAAACACCTTCAGACTGCCAGGCACACACTTTTTCATGAGTGTCACTTGTCTCTGTCACTTTGTGTGTCTGTAAGAGCTCCGTGCAGAACTACTACTTCGCACTTACAAGTTTTATTGTTTTTGCAGATTGGACAGTGAGAGTGAAACGAGAAAGATGTGAAGACACGCAACAAAGGGACCCCGGTTGGGATACGAACCTGGGTCTCAAACATGTGTGCGTGCGCTCAACCACTCAGCCACCTGCACCACAGAAGATATGTTTATGCTGTGCACTTTGATTTAATTTATTTATCTTTAGAACCTCTAAAAACATGACATCAGCAAACTACCGAACAATTATATGTAAAGGAAGACGGTTTTGAAAAACAGCTTTCGCATAAGGATTTGTTTATGGGCTAAATGCATTGTTGAGTAAGGAATAAATTAGCAGAATCTGCTCATAACCTTAATTTCATAGGTGCGAGTGACATAAATAAATGAGATACAAGTCACTCTGGAAGACCTTTTGAGATCTTGACCTTGGCAGAGACTCTAATAAAACCTGTTTTTTTGCCCACCTGATTTTGTGTATGCTTTGGTGCACACACACACACACACACACACACACACACACACACACACACACACACACTGCCTATGGATCTTTATTTAAGATCATTAAGCAGCGTGGTGCTGGACACTAATTCCTCAAAATGTAATTTCCTTTGCTGCCTTGTCATAAAAAAATTGGTATCATTAATTGAATGCAAGTGAATGAAATAAATGAACCTGCCCCAAAGCTATAAAGTTGAATTAGACATACACAAATAACTATGAAAAATATAAATTCTCACAGACGCTGGTCTTGCTCATTCACTAGATTTTGTTACAGCTCTCCACAGTGATAAATCTCATAAATCTCAATGTCACAAATAAGCTTTTACTGGGAAAAACTGTAATATGAGCGGCACAGAACATGCACCATCTGTCCCCTGAGCAGCCTTTAACCCACTGCAGAGATCACGGTGATTTCTTTCCTCGTGAAATGAGGGCAAAATTAAAAAATAATCCACTCAAAACATGTGCCGCGGCGGTTTGCTCACCTCAGAAGACTTCGGGAGAGGCATTCAGGCGTTTGAGGTTTTCCCGGGCTGAAGTGCTGCCTCGATCCTACAGGGGGAGGTGTTACTCTGCAGGGACCGGGCCGCGAGCCTGGGATGAAGGGAAGGCGAGAGATGGAGGAGAGGGCAGATGAGGTGAGTGTGACGGGGTGGCCCAGCCCCAGCAGGGTAATCTAATCAGCTGTTTCAGAGACACTCTTGGCCTCCGCATCTTTCCCTCACTTCCTGGGGATGAAGAGGAGCTCATTCCTCATTTTTCAACTGATGTGCCTCATCTAATTATGTTCAATCAGGTATGTAGGGGTTTGAAAACAGCTCACAAACATTTTTTCATGTAGCAAGACGTGGTTTAGTGTATTTTGTTAGTGGCTGACAGTAACCTTTGCTTGTTGCTCCTGGCAGTGGATTCTAAACGATGACGCTATACTGCTGTTTTGTAATGAAACGTTTCCACCTAGTTATGAACCACTTTGGCGCAAAGTAAATACTATTAGTGCACTGCGATCAGTTTCTTTCTGGTGTAATTTAATATGGACCATTTAGTGCCCCGCTGAGACCAACATCTGTACAAAGCTTTGATCATGACGGGAGGGAGATCTGATATTCGAAACGTGGGTGCCTCTTTGTGATTTTCAGGCAATGTAGATGATAACTGGGCAGGTTCTTTCATAAATATTCTTTTGATCTCAATGAACTGTGGAAGCAAGTGAAGGATGAGGCTCGAGGTGCAACGATCAGTCAATCAATCAATCAATCAATCAGTTGTCAACTATTAGATTAATCAGGAAGTATTTTGATAATCGATGAATGGCTTTTAAAGAAAGAAGGAGTTAACTTATTTTAAAACAACTTTTAGACATATTTGCTGAAACTGTGCTGACAGTAGTGCGAGAGAGATTATCTGAGGAAGAAAAAAGGTGGAGCCAGGTACCTCTGGCTCCTCTTGCCTCTAAGGCGATTTGACAAGAATCTGTCCCGCCCAAGTCAAAAACAACTAATCAGAGCTGAGTATCTGACAACTCCTGCACCTGCGCAGGCTCTGCTCCACTGCGCATGCACGGACTCAGAGCGGCAAAAAAAAGCATCCAAATTCTCTAACTTCGGCTTTTCAAATGTAAGTATTTTCTTTTTGTTTTCTTTCTTTCTTAGCTTACTGTGACAGTAAAGTGAAACCAGGACATTTTGAGGACAGTTTTTCAGAAACTGAGATCAACATTTATAACATTTATTTATTCATTCTCTGACATTTTATGGACCAAACAACTAATCAGTTCATTTTTTTAAAAATGATAGATGGAAAAAAACATTAATTTCAGCCCAAGTTGAAACAGCCCAGTAAATATATATGTGGGTTGCATTAGCCAGTCCTTGCTATTGACATAATAACCTCTTCTAAGAGGAAAAATGAAAGAAGTAAGAAAAGTAAACCAAAAATATATCTATGGAAAAATCCACGGTAGACTAAACTGTACAGTTGACAGCATTGCAGTTGACGCTCAATTCAATAACTCATTCAGTTCATTTTAGAGGCATCTGTTCTCACTGAGCTGCATGGCATCAAAACTTTTGTCCTTGGGTCATGCAGCTGGAAAAATGATAATATTTCCAGCAGTGTAAGTCAGCTCTAACCAAAGATATCCCTTAATGAAAGTGGAAATCTCAAGATCAGACTGGATCAAATTGTGTTTATGTTGGACAAACATCTTTTAATTATTAACGGATGGCTTTAGATGACAAGTTAAGGGTGAACATTCTCAAGAATGCATCGCAGTCATTTAACCAAACATGAAATCAGATTGCACACCACTGCATCATCGAGCAAAAGAATTCAGGTCACGCAAAAATCGCCACTAACCATGACGAAACTTTTAAGACAAACCCAGAGTCAGTGGATGGAGCAGGAGAAAGACTAAGAGCTCAACACCAGAGACGAGGGTGCCACCCACCGCCACATACAACTGCCTACTGTCATGTACATGACGACATCTGATCTATTTCCACTGGCTCAGAAAGAGCACAGATAGTATATCCGCGTCAGTGAACTTACAAGCAGGACATTTTTTTAATAATGACCTCATGACACAGTTTGTCCACTAGAGAGCACTGAGAAGTTTATTTTTCAACTGCAAAAGCCCACTCTGCACATATTTTAGTTACAACTTTTGATAATATATAAGATACTTAACAGAAATGTTCATTTAAGTCCTGATTTTGTATTTTAAAAAATCTGAATGTAAAATTTCATTTCAGTGTTGGTCCTGTTGATGTTGAATGCTGGAGAAACGACTGTTTGCCAAACACCTCTGAGGTGCAAATATCAGTATTGTGACGTGTCAGAATTACTTTTCTGAATAAAGGCCAAATGTATATGTTTATTAAAGTCCTATTTAAATCATCAGCTAAATTTTCTTAAGGAATCACATGGAACTTTTATGTTGGCTTTGACATCATTTTGTGTCATCAGTTGAATGACGAGTTAAAGTTGTCTTGTGATTTTCCTGTACTCTAACACTTTTGGTTTTAGTGTTATTTTACTCTTCAGTCAATTATTTTTTTCCTCTTTTTTGCCCCAGTAGAACGTCAGCCATGACCATAAAATGTAATATCAAGGAGTGTTTAAAAAAGTATATAAAATTCTCCTTCTGTTTCCTTTTTGGCAACTTGCTGCCAAATTGCATTCATTCTTTTATATCTACTTATACATCTTATACATGCTTATGCATCCTGGACTGGATGCCAGTCAGTCACAGGGCTGACATAGAAGGACAGACACACCACTTATACTCACATTCACACCTCGGGGGAATTTAGAGTTGCCAGTTAACCTAACCTGCATGTCTTTGGATTGTGGGAACATGCAAACTCCACACAGAGGGGCCCGTGAGCCTCTGTGTGAACCCAGAACCCTCTTGCTGTGAGCCGAAGGTGCTAACCACTGCACCACTGCGCCACCCACTACCAAAGTGCTGGGAAAAATGTTCTTATTTTTATGCCATAACTTATTTTGTCTGATTTAAAATAGAAACTAATAGAAATAGCTAGTCTTCTCACTGTCTTATTTACTTATGAAAGTCACACTAGGATTTTCATATCCAGTTTAAAACTCCATAGAGTACTTTTGAAGTAACTAAAAACACTCGTTTTGCAGATAATTGGCCCCACGTGACTGCTGATAATGATTAATAACATTATTAATATGTAATGTACATTTGTATCTAAATACTTTCTATACAGCGAGGTTGTTAAATCCAGTGGTTATGAAAGTAGTCGTTAGGGTAGTACCAAGTAACACAAAATGAAAAATACAAGCACCTCAAAACTGTACTGAAGTAAAGTAGTCTAATGAATGTACATAGTTACAATACACCACTGATATATTGCAATTCAAACTCACTGCAAACTAACTTGCATTCTGCTAAATGGATTGAGGATGGATTTTGTAGTATGTTTGCAAATAATCATTCCTCGGTATCTACAGGGAAAGCTGGACATTCCTCGGACATCTGAGGTGAAAGTCTCTGTCTTACAGTCTGTATGTACCGACCAGTTCAGGCCATCTGTAATGTGAATGTCAAGTCCACCTTCTTCAGTGAGCACCCATTGATGGTGAGAGGGGTGCAGTTACACCCCTGTTTCTTCTTTCTTTCAGCTTTTTAGTTTCGCTGAAGAAGGTTGCTGACCCTTTCCATTGTTGTCAGAAAATGGGATGATGGCCTGGAGACGAAAATGGCTGTGTGTGTAGAGCAGGGGGCTCAAAACGCAGCCATGAGGAGCTCCAGTGTTAAAAAAGAGGGTAGTGGATGGATGATTATTACCAGCTGCCCGTCAGGAAGTCAAGGCCCCATTAGCACAGTGAGGCGTTCATTCCCAGGTCCTGTAGTTTTGTGATGTGCTGAACTGTCGTCAAAATGTCCACAATGCTCACAATGCTGGATCAACACAAAATAAAACACAACTTTAAAACAAAAACTGTACACTATTGTTTTGTTTTGTTTTGTTTTTAGCTAGGCCCAAGCACGTTTAAATATGGCGCAACATTTAAACTGCGTTGCTAGGTTACCAGTGCGCCGCGAACGCAGCCTGTCACAATCAAGCTCACCTTCCACAGCTGCGGGCCGCTTTTTGCGCGAGTCAGTCCGTGGTTAGCGCCCCACATCAGTACTAGCTACCGACCCCAGACTCCACCCGCAGCTGGGAGATTAAAACTTCCTGTCTCGCTGTGAGGCCACCGAGACTCTTCAACAAGCTAAGTCAAGCTAAGAGTGTTTTTTTTTTATGTCCAGTCTCTGCTAACAGCTAGTCTGCTTTGCTTTGCAATATCACTTTAGCTCCTCCACTTTAGCTTGTTTGTTTGTTTGTTTGTTCAGGTGTTCATCTCTGGCAGTGGCTGGGCTTTGGGCTTGTTGTTGTTTGGCACACATTATGATGGCTCCATTCTGTTTAGTAGTGACATTTAAACTGTGATGTGACTGTATGTTTAGCACACAACTCCCCACCCCCAAGAGTTTCTGTTGTCTAGCTAATTCCCTGTAGCGCTGGCTTCATGGGAATCTCTGTTTTCGGGCAGAGCAGGTGGTCACATTTGTATTTTTAAGAGAACAGTTTCTCCCAACACTGTGGATTTATGGCAAGCTTGCTCAAAATGTTGTAAAACTTGACTGATCTGTGGTTCATGCCACCGCCACACTTTGCTGCACCTGAGCCAACACCAATGTTCAGCTTTTTACATTAATCACTCCCGAGTGTTTGCAGTGCTGATCTCGATATATGCTTGGGGAGTGTGGGTCAGAGCCTAGATGCCAAGAATCGAGTCTGTGCGTAGTCTGTATTCACATAATGTCTCTGCAATCTGCCGACGCTCTAAAAAAAGACACATCTATGCAGTAACACTTTGACCTTAAGGGTAAAAGAACAGATAGACTATTTCAGACAGCTAATGTCACATATTGATGGCAGCTGTTGTTTAAGCTGTCATCTATTAGCTAAACTGATCTTAAGACGAGCCGTGTCAGGATCTGGGTGGATTATCGCCTCAACTTGCCCTAACCTTGTGGCCCCCTAGTAAATTCACAGCCCTCTCTGAAAATTGAGCATGTGTAGATTTTTCAACTTCTTGCAGTGCACCCCTAAAGATGTCTCAGTGCTCAGAGGTGTTCCAAGAATGCTTCACTTTGTTCTTAGATGGCCACTGATGTATTTTTATGGATGCCACACCACAGTTTAAGATATTGAGATGCAGAGTAATACAGAAACGTGCATTTAAAGACGTGCATGATGTGTTTATCCTGTTAAACTGTGTTTGTTTTGTTTTGTTATGACGCAGCCGCCTACAACAGTAACGTGATGAGCTTCATGGCTGGTGGTTACAAATATATCAACCCTTACAACCCTTTAGTGCGGCAAACTACTGTCTGTCTCACCTTGTGGCTTTTCAGCGGTACAGCAAGGCACTATGTCAGCAAGGCTAAATATGTCACACGCATACATTAAGGACATTACCGAGACTGTGGAACATTAGGGTGTATAATAAACATACCTGCAAACTTTACAGTAACGACATGTAGAGACAGAAACAGGTACGTGCCAATTGCATGTATCAACCCAGTTTGTGTGAGAGTGCGCAATCAGAGGTGAGATGAGGCATGTCACTGCCACACCTTGGGTTTCTCTCATGAATTTGAGCAGGAATTGTGTAAATTCAGCAATGTTGACTAAAAAAATGTTCAAAAATTATTGTAATGATACAGAAAATGAATTTATAGCACAGATCAGTGGACTATTATTCATTTTATGTTGTCATTATTATTTTTTTTACTTTTCATGATCTCACCTGCCTCCTCTGACTGCACATCCCTGTGACCTAATCCCTGCATCAAATGCACTTCTGACCTCTTCAGATGGGAAATAAATAAGGCTTAGCATTGCTAAATCCTCAGTGAGCATTTGTTTTGCATTTTGTGGGTTCATGTACTCACAGCAACCAGGACAGTTGTGCTGTGCTCAAACCAGAGCAGAACAAATTAGAA
>JAOXYL010000113.1:10503039-10514531 GCA_028564955.1 Terapon puta | reverse complement strand
TCTCTCTCTGTCTCTCTCTCTCTCTCTTGTTCCTCCCTGCCTGTCTGTCTTTCTTTTTGCCTGTCTGTCTTTCACCCCTTCTCTGTCTCTCCCTCTTCCTCCTCCCCTTCTGTCTTTACCTCACTCCCTCTTTCTCCATGCCCCCCGTCTCTCTCTCTCCCTCTCTCTCTCTCTCCCTCCCTCCCTCTCGTTTTCTATCTCTATCTCTCGCCCACGTCTACCCGCAGCCAAATACTTTGGTTCATCCAAGGTAAATCTGCACTGGGTAAACAATCACCACCATAGGGGAAGCAATTTAGACCCTTCTGAAAAGTTTTTTGGAACAAACAAGTCCACTCTAGTGTAAGGATGGACACTTCATCAAACATTTGTCTACTTTTGACATTTAATAGATATAATATTTAAGCTCAATTACACTTGCAGCATATCAAAACTAGGTTACTTGATGTCAGTCCATGCTGTACTAAAATGTGACAAGTGCATGCATCTTGGTGGTAGCCCATGAGGCTGTAATGCTCATAACACAGCAGAGAACATATCCACCATGGGTAGGGGGCAAAATGGTAGGCCGGAGGATGGTGCCAGAGGAGTGGATATCTTGGAGGCAGCTGGTTACACTCAGCTCTGTCAGAGTTAAACTTTCATCAGTCAGCCTCACTTGAATCTCTGTAATGAGGTGAGACTGTTTAAAGTAGTATTCTTTTTCACATGAAATTTCCTGATTTAGTGAGTCATTTACAATATCATGTTTTTATGCTAGCAATAGCCTCATGGTGGCTTACTGGAAATTGCATTACTTGCTGTAGCCTGTATACTTCAGGATACTTCTGCACTAATAATGTTGACATGTTTATTAGGCAGGTTCCTCAGAAATCATTGAAATGAATGATAGATGTACATACTTTGTACTCTGTCCTGCAAGGGGCTCATGAGCAGGGTAGAGCAGCAGAAATCCACGATATAAACACAAATAGATGATACATGTGCATCATGAGTCACAAACTGTGTTATGATATGTGGGTCATGCGTGTTCAAGCTGTGCACAGCACTTTTTTGTGGCGTCTGAAAAAGCTTGGTTACTTGTTTTACGCTTAAGTGTTTCTGTGTTTTTAGTGTATTTTCTAAATGCTGTCCCTGTATTATAATTGCATTGTATTGTAATCAAGATGTTTTCTTAATTTTCTTGTGTTTTGTGGCACATTTGGACCTACTGGTGGCACTGTATGACAATTTACCAAATTAGGATTCATCCCTTAGGATCATGAGTGAATGCCACAGTGATCCATCTAATAGTTCTAAAGATATTTACATTTGGACCAAATTGTTCCACCCAGTGCAATGGTTAGATAAACACTACCAACCTTCTAAAATGCATGAAGCATTTAAGGTCAAAGAATAATCCCTGCTGGTCTGAACATTAGTCGATGTAATCAAGGCAAGATTTACATTTTTCCTGTGTGTACTTACAGAGCTTTACCATTGACTCATTTCATTTAATCTCCTGCAGTTCTCGTGGTATTAACGGGGCACTATGTCACGTTCTGAAGTGATTCCTTCTAATGCACTGTGACGCCTTGTCCTCTGACCTGAAGGTGCAGATGCGTAACCAGGTCACCATCCTAGTTACCTCAGTGATCGTGCCTGTTGTGGCTGATGCCAGCGTCTGATGTAATCTGTAACTTGAGTAAATCTGTCCTTAATTACGACAAACATCAGATGCGCAGTGTTGCAAGTTCTCCTTTTGGTGACAAAGCAAATACTGACCCTAAAACATCTTCTAAATGATTTCTACATGCTGCTGTGTGTGGCTGTCACTTTTTGGGACCCTTAGAAGAAGAGATGAATGTGTGGTTGTTTTAACGTTGTCTAAGGTGAATCTGCATGGAAACTTGCAGCTTTTCTGTCCTCCTGTACATTAAAACAAACCTTTCCGCAAAAATGGAAAGGTCAGGAAGAATGGTGACAAAAATAGTCTTTGGCTATCAGTGACACAAAGTTACACTGTCAGTAGAAAAGTCAATAATACAGCAGTTAAGCCCCGAGTGACCCTGCATGACCCACAAAACTGGAGTTGTAGTAAACAAGCTCAGCTTAACAATTAAGTCAAAACCAAAGCACAGACACTAAAGATCCATAGTCATTGGTTCAATGACGTATCTAATATGTCATTCAACATGACAGGAAATCGTAGAAAAAACACTGTCCTGCACGTGTGTTCCCCTTTGCCTCCCTGGTCGTCCAAACCACACCCTGAGGTGAAATGAGTCCAGAGGAGTGTGGGGGGCCCTGCATTGTGGTGGCTGAGCTTAGGAAGGATTTAAACACTACTACTTAACGGCTCTTAACCTCACTGACCCTTTTGGGACTAATACAAATCCTGTTGTGCTAGAGAATTACATTAAGCCCTTGCTTTGAACCCAGGCTTCACAAAGCACATGGACTGGAGCATTTATGGTAGATTTTTCAGCTTTTTGCTATTTAACTAGGCAAGTTATGAGCCTTGTATTTTATTAGAATCACTTGACCACAGAGGTTGGAGAAGTTTTAATCGATGTAGATGGGCCACACTGAATTTTTTTAGGGTTTTGTTGTAATGTTTTTTTATAATACTATTTAGTTACAATGCAAATCGACAGCCGTGTCAAGCCCCCTCACTGAAGAGTACCTGGCTGCAGACCTCTGCAAGGGCAGCTGACATTTACCAGTACATGATCTCAGCTGTAGAATTGAGTCTTTTTCATGTTGGTTTTTTTACCTCATGCATTTGCATGCAAGTTTAGTTTAAAAAAAAAAATCAATATTTTGAATAATTCTTAATAAGTTTCCAATTTATACAGATAGGATTAGTATATTGTATAGATTAGTAAAGTCAGCAACCCTTAGCACTTTAATTTTATCCTCTGTCGTGAAAATCCTAATTAACCTAGCTATTATGTTAAAGTAAACAGACATCTGTTATGTTTGGGATCAAATTGACCACCACAATTTAGGACTTAATGGCTGTAAACAGTTAACCTAACTAATGTTATATGCAATTTGATTCCAGCTGTTTTCAGTACTACAATATATTTAAACTCAAGATTCTTTTATACAAATGTTTTTAAAAGGTGCTGAGATGACCTACAACAACTAAACAACAATTGTTAAATGCTTGCATTTTCAAAAGGACTTCCTCTACATCAGTATACATGAACTTACTGGATTCTTCGATGCATGCAAATTTGATAGGCCGCGTTGAATTAATCCTTTGATATCTTACCACAACTTTTCTTGCCACAAGTGGACAAAGCACATGCATACAAGCAACTTCTGCTGCTGAGATTGCATGGTTTCATGCCAACTGAGTAAGCGCTTGTGGAGGTCCACCATATGTCTGCATTCAAGTCCCTCTCTATTGTCTTTTTTCCATCCTTCTCCAATCCAACCCAAACAATTAACCTCAATCTCATGAAGTCATCCTATAAACGTCCTGGTCTCACCTCATTCAGTTGGGGATGAAAAGTGGAGCCTTTGCTGCAGGTGCTGGAAGTGTTTTGTTTAGATTTGTGTTTTGTTTGGATATTTTCCCCCTTGTATTCTTTTGCTTTCCTCAGAAATGATCTGGAGCTCATTTGGTGCATAGGTCTCAATTCTTCCAGACAGCTGCTGATTGGTGAGATGGAAGGACTACAAATAAGCACCATGACAAATGGCAAATCAACAGAAACAGTTTGTTTCACTCTGATTCCTGAACTCAAAACCACTCCACAGCTCATGTAGACCACTAAACAAGCAAACACACATAACATATGTCTTTGTTATCTATCTCACATGTTACAGATTCCTTTGTCAACAATAGGCTTGAGCTTTACTAGTGGTAAATGGGACATCATGGTGTAGTTTGACTGCTCTGATGTTAAGATGCTTTTTGTCTCTTCTGAGACCCTCTCCACTCAGAAATGTATCTAGCTTCACTTGAATGTGTGATCTTTGCAGGAAACTTTTGTTCATAGTTTAATACTGGGAGGTTTTTGTAAAATGCATCTTCTGAATTAAAAAAGTTTCTTTGTGGTCACTTTAAGTCTGAGTTTAAGATGTGCATTTTCAATGCATCTGGTTTAGGAAGATAAACATGGTCCAGTATGCAAAAGGTTTTTTTTTTGTTGTAATTCCTTTTTAAAAAAAACAACAACATGTATATAAGGGGGAAATATAAAAGAAAAGTCAAAGAAGCTAATAAAGTAACGAAGAACATTAACTGGACAAGTAAAAAGGAAAATTGTAATAACATATGGTGAAAGAAATAAAGAGACAGTTCATGTAAAATGAAGGTGAACTCGAGTCTTATTTATTTGGACAGGTTAGTCTACTGGCGAGGATCTGAAGCTGCATACAAGCTCCCATGGGATTAAGGGTTCAACATAACAATGACTTCAATTGTAAACCATACCGGAAGCCTCAGAAGGAGGATGAAACGGAGACCATGTGGTCACGTCTCTTGACTGTCAATAGACGGTCATCAGAATGTCACTTTTGGATTTGATGCATCCTTGTAGATTATGTCAATGTAACCCTGACTTTATCCTGACCTCGACCCACACGTGACTCTTCGTCTTACATGAATCCAAGCCAAAGAAGCCAAAGATTAAAGACACTCGCAGACATTCAGTATTCGTTCTCTGCTTTTCACACATCCACAAGCAGGCAGACTCTTAAAGACTGGTAGATTGTTAGAGGTGCATTAGAGCTACGTTCCTGACCTTTTGTGTCTTCCTTCTGGCATAACAAGCTACTCCAACCTTGCAAAACAATGTATAGAAAGTAGAATACAAAGACTGGACTGCTCAAGTACAGACGAAATATCTGCATCAGAAATATTACCCCTCTTTCTTCGCAGTCCCCATCCTGTACTAAATGACAACCTCATCAAATTAACAGGATAATGATTCATAGTAACGTGTAGCTAAAATAATTAGAAAAGAAAAAGAAAAATAGAAAGCTTACATCTTTTGTGAGGTTATATTTTTACAAGCTTTCTAGGTTATGAGCTGAATCAAATGGTAGCATACCATGGCAAGTTAGACTGCTAAGTGTCATTTTAGCAACTATGCTCCAAAGGAAATGAATAATCTGTTTAACATACATATTTAGAGCAGACTTGGCAGGGAGACAACCAGCGCATTAAACCAGGACCAGTGTTATTTGAACTAGAGTGACTCACTGTTGTTGTCCAACGTTCTTTAATTCTTCCAGTAAAGAGTGTCGACTAGTCTCAAACCTCTACTGGAAATGCATCACTTCTTCTACAATGTAAGTTGAGACACGGCTGATGCAAGAGCAAATCACAAAAGCATGCCCCCCCACCCCCTTTTTTTTTTTTTCAAGAAAACCTCACTGTCTTCTGAGAAATCCTGACCATTTTGTCCAGACAGTAAAATGATTAGTCATGTCTAAGTCCCTTTTATGTGAGTTTACTGAAATTCACAAAGTAGATGACAGAAACCGATGTCACACAAATTAGCTTTAAATCTGAAAGAAAGATACCCATTCAGCTTCTAATGTCTCTGTAAACTTTTCTGTCAAGTAGGTCAGTGTATTCTTGGCTCTCGCTGGCTGTTGCAAATTAATTAGCATACTTCTTCATTTGTTCTTCCTCTCATTTGACAGCATCTAACTTCTGCAAGAAGGGTTTTTTTAAAAAAAATACATTTGCACAAGTAATAGCAGCTGCATATACTTGGCAGTGTTTTATTTTTTTCTAAACAGATGAAAACCTGAACATTTTTGGGTGAAAGGGTAATGTGGAAATCAACCATGGGCTCTCATTCACTCGGTCTCTTTACTGGTTATTTCAAGGGGAAGCTGTTGGGCTGACATTCAAAAGTTCTGTTATTGGCAAGGGAAAGCTGTTTTGGGTTAGCGTCCCCCCCCCCCAGATTCTTGGAGAGGTCCATACTGTAGGCTATAGAAAGAGGGCCTCACTGCATAGTTTATGGAAACCTCAGGGAATAGCTGCAAGAGCCATAACAGCGAACGTAGGCTGGAACACAGGCGGGCAATCCTCTCTGTCAATATGTATCAAGCTTTAACGTTTGGGAGGACACTGATTCAAAATGCTTGTGTTTTCTGAGCATCATCTGATGAAGAAAATAAGAGCAGAGACATTTATCTGTAGGAAGAGAGCAACGTTTAGGATCAGCCAGTTAGCAAATATGCCAGGGCCCTCCTACATGCAGAGCACGCAGAGGCCCTCCGCATACGTTCTGCTTCTCATTATGCTTACTTACATGCTTCTCATTATGTTCAGGCCATCCTTCCCCCAGGCCTATAGCCTTTTAGCCATTTATGTGTCAACAGAATTACCACGGAGGAGCTTCTCTGTCTCAGATGAACGTTTCCCGTTTCTTTGCCGCTTTGTTCCTCCTTGATGTGTAACTCCATATGTGAGTCTTCCCCAATACTTGATTAGCCCTAAACGTCCCCTATGGTGCCCTCATATTCTTTGCAAGCCTTAAATATGTCATAGGAAGGAATAGTTGGAAGAGTATTGGCAGTGTAAGAGTATTTTGGCTTGTGCACCACCATGTTAAAAGCAGCCAAATTAGTTTCATATTAAAGATTGGATGCCTTTTGAGCGGTTGAAATTCACTCCTTCTCCTCTCTCTGCCTCCTTCCAGAAAACTGTGGCTAATCTCAAGGCAGTGAGTGTACGAGTCTGTCCTCATCTGAACTTTTGGGTGGATGCAAATACGCAGCTGAGTCCTGCTGCCGCTGCGTAGCCCCTCTCTTTCTTTCTCCCTCTCTCTCTCTCCCTCTCTGTGCTCAGCATTAGCTCGCTTTGCTCCATTGCCTCCCGCCTGCTCACAGCATGTCAACAAGTAAGATCTGAGATGTGACTGTGTCAAGTTGGACTCATATCAGGTCTAAATATGTGAGAGGAATGTCATTTGGAATCCACAGCAGAGGAAGGAAGAGGGAAAGTTGCAGACAGAGACACGAGGGGGAGATACAGTCAATCAAGAGACACACATGCATACAGATGCACACACACTGACGCACACCCACGTTGTATAAACATTAGGCAAAGCTATCCGGTCATCTCACTCCTTAATGAAAAGTGCACTGATGACATGGATGTAAAAAAGGGGGCTTTATTTCCGTGGCAACCAGGGCAACGGAAGGAGCAGGAAAACCAAAAATACTGCATTGCGTCATAGCATTAAATCCCAGCGACTTGTGTTTGCATGACCACAGCACCATTATGTCTTCACCGTACTCCTGAATAAAGTCCAAAAGGGGGATGATGTTACTGACGATCCAGCAAAATTAAAATAATCAGCTCAACCCCCGCGAGTGGGAGAGGCCACAGTCGCACATCACAGCACAGGATGTCGATGCCTCTCATCTGTAATTTGTGCCTGTCGCACTGTAATTCTTGAGGTCCAGATGTTCTTTATGCACAACATGAGAGGGCAAGGAGAGTGTCTTTGCACCATCTGTCCATAAAACAGAGTTTGATCAAGTCATGGTCATGGTATGAAATAATCTTAATGGTAAGTAACTAAAATACTCACATCTTTACATATCATGTGATTTGCCTGCAAAGATAATTCAGGATTTATCAATATATATTGCCCTAATCCCCTCATATTACTGCCTATGCATATGGGTTGGAATGTATTCATGTTACATATATATCTATAGATGTCTTTTAAGGTAAGGTACTTTACTCTATATTATTCACCTGAAAATGAATCTACATGTTGTGTTTTTAATTGTTTTTTTCTTAATTATTTCTATTTGTAGAGGACTGTTTACTACATACATAATTATCTCTATACTATAATTTATGTGCTTATAGTACCATGTTGGCCAATTGTCATGACCCACTCAGTTGTTTTGAAGAAAAGACACTGTTCACATCATGCACTTATGCAATTCTTATGCAATGGACACGACTTTTTTACACCTCTGCATTGATAACAGCCATAGCAGGCCTTGAGCAAATTTTTTTAAATTTGGCCCAGACCACTTGGACTGAAGGATGAGCTGATTAAATTCTGTTTGTCAAAGCCCTCACAACCTCACAAAACATTTCTTTTAGTATTCATATCCTAGTTATGACACAATTTCACAGAACCGTCTAAGAGGATAAAATAATTAAGTGATGACATGTTTTACCCAAAAGGTCAAATTCACTGTGATGTCATAATGTCCTGAAAAAACACTTTTCTGTCCAGACTCTGCATTTCCTTGCCCTGGATGACAACCCAGGACAGGGAGCCTCCTGTTCCTGTTTGTGCACCACAAGTTCATTGGTTTTGCTGATATTGAGCTTCAGGTGATTGTTGTTATACCATGTGATGAAGCTTTCTATCAGTCCTCTGTACTCCTCTATAAAAATAGTCTCTAAGTTAGGACAGCATGTTCCTCATTGGAAAGAAGTCACTGGAATCATACATGTCAATACAGTTATAACTTCCATTTCAACAATAAATGATAATTTAATACCCTTTTATTAAATTAATTCAAAGTCTTCACTATATGATAAATATGGATGTAAAATACAGTAAACTACAGTTGGACTGGTTGACAAAGGAGTGTAACTTCAGGGATATAATTGTAGTTTGTTTCACTGTGGAACTTTTCATGGCACTGTAATAGTGCACAAATTCTGCACTCAGAAGTTGGACTGTCCAAATAAAATATCACGCAGTAAATATAACCCACTTAATGATATATTGAGTGATTTGGGACACAGTTGTGATTTTAAAAAAAGTGCTGTGTAATGTCAGCAGAACTTAAAGAACAGAAAATTTCTCATTATTCTGACTTGAGTGTTGGTGAGCTACTAGCGTTGGAGTCATGTTATTGGCTCAAATGAGCTGTTTTTGTGGTCTTAGGTAACAGGTTCCCAGGAGCTGTATAGACCGTATTAGTGTTCATTTTGGATTTTATTTAGATACAACTGCCAGTAATGTTTGCTTTGCAGCCATTTTGGTGACTCACTCAGCAGCTTGTTGTCACCTCTGTCAGATGGTAGATATTGCTGTTGTCAGAAATGTCCAATATCGCCAACTCTTATATAGAAATGGGAAGCTGACGTGAACATTGCAACTTGCTTGCTCATAATTATGTTCGGAGGAATAGGACGTTAATGCAGCTTAAATGCATGATGCCTGTTGCTGGACTTCTTTCAAACGATGAGTGATGCAACCCAAAACTGCAGCAGCCATAAATACTCTACACAGCATGAAAAGTATGCTAAAACCCAAGTACCTGGGAGACCTGGGGGGGTCATGAGACTTGAAACTGTAGAACTTGTATTTGCTTTCCATGCGAGACAGACAGGCTCAGATTTTATGACTCTTTTGCAGGAGACAACAGAAACGATGAAAAGTAATTTCTTGCTACAACAGTGTTTGCAGCTGTGACTCCTTTGTTATGGATAAGAAATATAAGATCCGAGTGGATTTAAAAAAAACAAAACAGAAAACAGAGTGATTAATGACAAATGTAAGAAACACATTGTGTGGACTGCTTCAAATTTCTCCTGGCACAGCAGATCTGATCACAGCGTGAGCCGTCGGGAGGTCTGGCAGGCCTGATCACATTCTGATCACTCCTTAGACTTGAGTATAAATAGCACTTCAAAACCAGGTGTAAATGTTGTCAAGCCATTTCTTTCTATTTTCCTCTTCTGATGTATGGTCTCACTCACCCTGTCATTATTTTATGATAATGACCTCATGTGGTGTTAAAAGAAGTCCTTCTTAAAAACCCAACTAAACTGACACACAGTAACAACTCTCTCTTTAGAAATATACAGTGTATGGAAATGTTCATTAAGTTCAGTAACTTTCAGAGCACATGCTCCTAAGGTAAACAGGATCGCACTCAAACAAAACAACACTCTTCCCACCGCTGAACTACAGTAACAGCAACTTTCTGAAACATTCAATACAACACCTGCCTACACATCCTCTTAAAGATGGCGTTCATATAAGCAAATTCAAATTCTCACAATGGTTAATGTAATTATTCATAATGACTCAATTAATTGAAATTAATTGTGAATTTCTGAAGTACATTTCTACAGTACCACGAACCTTAATGTTGCTACTGAGACTATCATAAAACTAAAAATACAGTGTCCTCATCACCACATTTTTCAAGGACTAGGGATATTTGGAGCTTTGAACTTTCCCCAAAAAACAAAAATCTTGATCTACTGAAATCTGGTGGTCAAAGTTTCCATCATAATTTTAAGTAAACCCTGTGTTTTATGTCCCCTAATGTGCTCTAAACTGTTCAGTGCACTTCAAACTTCTGAGTTTACTTCTTTCCTTATGTCTCTCTCTCTCTCTGTCTCTCTCTTTATCTCTCTCTCTGTCTTTCTTTCTCTCTTTTTCCCTTTTCAGACAGCTCTAACACATTGGCTGGTACGTAGGTAGGTGTTTACTCCTTAAAAAACCTCTCACCTCCCCCACAAACACATTAAATATGGAATCACAAATTGAAAGTGGACTTGTGTTGACTCCTTATGTAACCAGACTGTCAGGATGTGACGATTTGAACAAAAAGTTTCTCAGTACTGTGTAGGAGGCAGAGGGCATCGACAACAGCTTTTGCCAGACTAAAACTCATGCTTGGAGAAGTTTTTTTTTTCTCTCTCTCTCTCTCTTATAAGACATACTGTGGAGTGAAGTCTTTTTGGATGGAGAGATACTACATACCCTTTAGTCTCAGAGCTCATAAAATACCGCAGGCCTTCACCTGTCTGGGCTCTTCTTTTAGAAAACCAAACTGCGTTCTTAGTGGAAAAAGACAACACAGCAGTGGTTGTTTGGTCAAGTTGTCAAAACAGCTTTCGGTTTTGCATCCAAGCAACATCTTGTGGTTCTCTGAATACTGACAGATCCCTTAATAAAGGCAGAAGTCATGTAATGATGCAATAGCGCTGGAAAACCTGGTAGGGAGGTTAATGGTTAAGTGGTCGCTATGCTTCAAACTGAGTTGCTGTCGGGCCATTAAATAGCGTCTGAAACCCATTCCCCGACACCTCTCCCCCATCAGACACGACAACATACGGCATCTTCACAATTAGCCAGGTGTGCAGAAGGAGAACGCAGGCAGACTTTTAACGTCTCTCTCACTGACTTTGACTTTTTGGATCCTGTCTCCTCTCAACAGTCAGCAGTGGGTTTGACCCAGCTATAGAGCAGTCTCAGTTTAATACTGTTGGCTCTCTGTAACCTTCATAGGCAAACAAGACCAACAACAAGAAGAATAGTTTCCAAATAGTTTCTAATAGTTTTTCTAGATGCCTTCTTCTTTATGATTGGATTTCTCAGACAAAACAGCACTGGGGTTTGTGTTTGAGTTGCTTTAGCCGCCAATTAAAAGTCTGTCCTCTAAGTTGATATTCGCTCTCCTACTGGCTAAATGGTCTCTTCCCTGAGAACCTGTAACATATGAACCTGTAACATATGAAACACCACCTGTAACTGTTT
>JAOXYL010000113.1:10484793-10495689 GCA_028564955.1 Terapon puta | reverse complement strand
ATATATATATATATATATATATATATATATATATATATATATATATATATATAAAGAGAGAGAGAGAGAGAGAGAGAGAAGCTAGTTAGAACTTTAAAAAAAGTTAATGTTTTGTTGTATCAAAGAACCAACTTTTCTATCAGAGCTGGAGTATTTTCAATGTGTTGGTTTTTATGCACAAATTAAAATCGATCATAAAAACAGGAGGATCGAAAGGCAATTGGTTATAGCTTGATGGAGAAGTTTATGAATCCAGATTACCTCAGCCATATCACATAAAGCATAAAAACAACTGTTCTTTTTTCTTTTTCTTTTTTTTTGAGAGTAGAGCCTAAAAGTAGGACCATAATCGTGTTGTGTCATTCAGATGATGTGGTGACCAGAATATTTTATATTTTGGAAATGACATTTGATTTGACTCGGGTTTATCAGCATATTTCAAGTTTACAGGTTGAGCCCCGGAGATATCAACTTACGCCTGTCGCCTGAGTCATCAGGACGACGGTGAGCTGCAGACAATTGACATCTCCCCTCCATGTCTGGTTCACGGCCACCCTGTAGTCAAATATGACATGGATTTACTGTAATAGGAGATTAGGGCTTAACCAATATACCATGTGCTCACTAGACCTGGAATGCTTTTGTTGAATAAGCACACCAGACCAGTGAATGGCAGTTAGCCAGTAATGGCTAGTATGCTTGGCCAGATGTTGAACTCCTGCGGAGCACAGAGACAGACGATGAACAGAGCACCCTCCGGTAAACCTGAGCCGACATTGACTCATCACCATTAATCTCTGCGTGGACGTGTATATGATGAGGATGTGCCCTACATATATCAACACTGTAATGCAATATATGGCTGTGTATTCAGTGGTGCCAGTGGGGTTGTGAATCACTGGCTTTTAAAAAAAATGGGTTCAGTTTTGGTTTTTCAATAGCCAATTCAATTTAAGAACTATAATTTAGATTTTTTTGTACATATAATTTAACCAGTAACTCTTGTTCTTTAAAGGTGATTTTTTTTTACCTTTAACTTCATTCTAAATTAGACCAAAAATGACATTTGTGCTGTTTAACTAAGTGTTATGAAGTGATGCCAAACACTGAAGTCCTGCTAAATATTTTGTATTGTGGATATAAAAACTGATGCTGTCATGAAACGGTATGAAAAACTGTTTAATGACGGCATCAGTAGTAGCAGTAATGGCAGTAGTGTTTGTGGTGTTGTCATCATCACTCACAGTGGCTGCAGTATTAGTCACAGTAAGAAAGAGGGTATGATAATTGTGATTAAGGCTGTTTAACTTACGTCATTAGAAACCAAAGTGATTTGATTTGGTTGCTTCTCTCGGCACTTAGGCATTGAGTTCCACATACAACAGTTGTTATGGTGGTTAGAAAAACTTTTTAAAGCCGTAGTGTAAAATGACTTCTTCAGACAATCGCCGTGAAATTCCCTGTGAAGATTACGAGGCTAACAAAGTGTGGCATATCAGCGCTATTAAAGAAAGATGAAGTCACACAATACCCTCTCACACATACGCTCCCACCTGCGCTGGCCTCAGGAAACCTTGAAGAAATAATTTGATGAAAAGAAGAACGTGTGAAGTACGAGTTTAGAAGCGGCAGAGTCTCTGGATTACCTGCTTTGCACACGCTTCAGTTTGGCATCGCAGGATATGACGCTGTGCCAAAACTTGTTCAGGAAAGTGACAAAACTGCTTTATCTGCTTATTAATTTATATATTATAACTCTTTTTTTTTTTTTTTTTTTTTTTTTACTTACTTCTCCAAGTTCTCGGGCAACCAGCTCTTTTCAGAAAAAAACAGCTTACTACAGCACATGTTGAAAAGTTTATGCTGGAATGTTTTTCTGGGGCAAAAAGCAGCGGCGGAGAGATAATAATTTGTAAAGGCTGACACATCGGAGGGCAGGAGAAGAAGAAGAAAAAAGAAATTTAAATCAAGATTAGTGCCAACATTTAAGGGGAGGCGGCTGACCATAATCTCCATTCCACCTCAGTTTTGGGATTTGGTCGGACTTCAATCACGAATCTTTCATGTGTGCAACATTTTGATTGGACCTGAAGGGACCTGAGGACGTTACATGAGCAACACATCTGCTGTCTTTAGTCAGGCGATCGTGGCAGATTACCCACAAAACTGAGGCTTCATCATCTTAAACATCCCGTAATCCAGCTGTAACTCCTATAGTCTGTAAATTGACAGCGCCTTCCTTATTCTGTCTCCGGCGTCTCGCTTGGTTCAGTGCCGGCCCGTGTGGCTCTCTGATATGCTGTTTGTTTCCTGTTGATGAAACTCCCATGCCCCAGATGACGCGCACAGAGACCTCAAAGTGTGAAAGCTCGATCTCCGCCGCGCTGTATCGCTATGAGAAGAAGCTTTTAGCCCCTTTCTTTGCTTCTCCTCTGAAAACGGGTTAGTGGCCTTGTTACACGTGTAGCTTGTGAAGTCGTGTTTATCTCTGTGGGCGGATTCTCACCGCTGTTTTGTGTGTCGTCCTTCGGCTCCCCAGTGAGAACAGCGCTCTCTAAAGTGTTTTCAAAAGTGTCTGGCAGTTGCCTTGAATAAAGTTTCCTGTGCTATAGGTTTTTTTTTTTTCTTTTTTCTTTTTTCTTTTTTTTTTCCAGAGTTTCTCCAGAGTTTTGCTGAAGTGTTTCCTGTTTCCTCTGAGATGGAGTGAGAGTCTGGAACTGCTGTAGTGGCTGTACAGTGTGCTGTCATTGTTTCCCAGAAATCTGGTCCCAGAATGCAGAATGAAAAATGAAGGAAATAGTATCTGCAGAGAGGAAATATTTCTTATACTGAAAAATTGTAGGCGTATGAAGATAATATCCCTGGATGCATATGGCCATTGTGGGCAAAGTTGCAAATCCAAGCATAACGTTTCTCATACTGTCTCATACTGTGAAGTGCTTTATTTTGTCAGGTATTTAGTTTGCTTGGTCAGCAAAATAAAAAAAGCAAGCATTCCCATCTTGTTATCGTATGCATATCAGATTTTTAGATCGTATATCACAATGTCATTATTGTGGCTTGAAATGCCATAGATGTAGTTACAACTTCCACCATGTTGCCATCTGTAAATGTTCCTATCAGCTATTTTAAAATGCATGTTGTTGAATTCATTGGACCTGCTCGTTACTGACTGTTCAACAGGTGTACAACAGGTGTCATATCACAGCATTCATTCGTGATCTTCACTGTGTCTGCCTAATCTTTGTCATTTGTGTGGCTTTTGTATTACAGAGACTGTCCATCCCCTGACTGTGGACTTCACTGTAACTTCTCTGCCATAACTTAGTCAGTTAGTATAAAAAAATAAACATGACAGACTAACTCGTGCCATGTCAGGTGCTGCTTTGAGCTCTGGGTTGACTGATGTGCAACATTTTCATAAAAGTTTGAAAAACTGGGGCACATAATGTGTTTTTGTAGTTGATAAGTTTTTGTCTGTAAGATAACTTTTAATCTTTTAAACACTGATTTTATTAAACATGCCAAGCTCAGTCAATAAACCATCATTTCTTTCACTTCAACTAGAGTGGAAACAAGTAGTTGTTAAATCAGTCTACTGCTGTCAAGTATTTAGATAAATAATGAATTGTTTTTAGCCATTTTATAAGAAAAAGAATCCATCCTTGGGTTGAAGATGAAGTTAAAAAAAAAACATTTGAGGACATCATCCTGGCCTTTTGGGAAACAGTGTTCAGCATACATCACTGTCTCCCCACATTTTATAGACTAAACAATTAAACAGGTGATCAAGAAATAATTTTTAAACACCATCTGTAGTGAATTATTTGCGATTTGGACCAGCAGTCAGAAAACTGTAGGCTCCCATCCGTACAGTTCACTCTACACGTCAAACTCGCGAGCACACCTTAAAAGCAGATAGAGGTGGTTTAACACTTCACTGGAGAAACTGGAGGGCGACACCTTTTTTTATCCTGTTTAATCGTCGCATGAATCTGAGCCCCTGGTGTAAGTCTAATGGCAGACACAGAAACTGTCAACGCTTTATGGAATAACCCCACGCAAAATGGTGTCACCCCCCCTTTCCCCCCCCAACTCCCTGAGCGTTGCCACGGAGCTGGCCATAAGCCCAGTAAGGCAGTACGGGTATCTGGCTGCCAACAGCAGATCAGTGTTACGTGATGTTAAAAGATGTCAAGTTCCCAAGCCCTATTCTGAGGCGACGGACGGGTTCAACAACATATGCTTTTAAATATAGCGTACGGCCGTGACGATTCCTCCTCAAAGGGATATTTAAACTCACGGGGACAAAATGTCAGAGAGGAGCGCAGGTTTTTGGACCCTCTGATTAGAAAGTATTTTGAGAAGAAAAGCCTTGTTTAAAGAGGGCAGCTCTTCAAACACCAGCGCAGACTCTTTTCAGCTTTCCTTTAAAGGTTTTATGAGCGTTTACACGCCAGCCAGGACACATTTAAAACGATCCTGGCCCCCGCGAAGAACCTGTTGTTTCTTTGGACCTCACAAGTTAGTCCAGATTCTGATCCATGTCCTGAGGTGTTGAGTGTTATGTGAGACCTGGTGCTGCAGAGCACTGGTGCCCTCATCCTGACAGACAGAAGGCTTAATGTGTGTGTGTGTGTGTGTGTGTGTGTGTGTGCGTGTGTGTGTGTGAGAGAGAGATTTTTGACTGTTGATAGACGTTGTTGTTACTTGACACAGTCGAGTACTGGAGAGAATAACTGCAGTTTGAATACAGTAGTGATGAGATTGTTTCAAAATCTGTGAACAAGTCATGGTACTGAGAAAAAAAAAGTTTCCTTAGTGCTATGACGTTTTCTTATTTTCTTGAAGCCTTTCTTCCCTAAAATCAGAATTGTGACTCTTATCTCAGAATTAACTTGAAAATTGTGACCTTTTTATTTCACAGTTGCAGAATTTGCATTTCAGCATCCTGTTTTATCAGAATGTATCCTTTTCACATAGATCTGTTTTTTCCCTATTTTTTTTTTTGAAAATATGACTTTTTTTCATGTTAACATTAATGTTTAATCAGCATATCCTCTCTTTATGTCACAGAATCAAAGCCTGTTCTAATTAACCATGCTACAACACACACACACACACACACACACACACACACACACACGTGTTTTCAAACAAACGTGAAGAAAGTTTCACTTCAGCTGCTGATATTTCTCATGTGAGCTAACATTTCGTCTCAGTTCAGGGCAGTGTGGTAATTATCCTGGTCGGTCCTTTAATATCTCTGCAGTCATTGTCACTGCAGCAGAAAAGTCTGCAGCAGCACCAACTTTATCACACATGATGTGCTGGAACATTTCATTTCATTGATCACGCATCACGAGCATTCAGATAGAAACATTACTTCTAACAGTGGCGATAAAACAATGAGAGACTCTGTCCAAATTACGCACTGCTGTGTCGCTCCCCTCCCTGCACCTTTTGGCTTTTGGCTGGGTCTCAAAGCGGTGGAGTTGACAGAAGGTAATCCCCACCATGTGAGGCCTCGGCCCCAGTTTGGAGGCGGGGTGTGATTCATTCAAATCTGCCGGTGCTATAAAAAGAGGGGAAGTTGCAAGTAACCCAACTTCAACCCACAAGATCGTGGCACAGCGGAAGACATCTCGGGCAGTTAATCTCAGTGATAATGAATACTATTAAAGCAATTAAAAATGCAATAGTCTGTCTCGTGCTGCTGCCCCGTTTTCTGATGGCAGCTGTCATGTTTTGGCTGCTTGACTTTTTATGCATAAGGAAGCGGGTTTTCTTCAGGATGAAGGAGGTGGAGGGCGATGCCATCGATCCCCCTCTGTGCATATCGGACTCCAATCGTCTCTTCAGCCTGGAGTCCCTCAAGGCGGTGTGGCACGGCCACAAACTGGACTTTCTGAAAGCGGCGCATCTCGGACACGGAGCGCCCAACACCGAAGTAGTTCAGCTGGAGGATCAGCGGCGCAGCCGCATCCTCGATTATGCAAAGGACAAGAGACCGCTCATCCTCAACTTTGGCAGCTGCACCTGACCGCCGTTCATGGCGCGTCTGAAAGCTTTCCAGGGAGTCGTGCAGCAGAACGCAGACATAGCGGACTCTGTGGTCGTGTACATCGAGGAAGCGCACCCCTCGGACGGCTGGATGAGCACTGACGCGCCCTATCAGATCCCCAAACACCGCTGTCTGGAGGACCGGCTGAGCGCCGCGCAGCTGATGCACCTGGAGGTGCCCGGCTGCCTGGTGGTGGTCGACAGCATGGAAAACTCCTCCAACGCGGCGTACGGAGCTTATTTCGACAGACTTTACATACTGCAGGAGGGAAAGATAGTTTACCAGGGTGGCAGAGGACCCGAGGGCTATCGGATCACAGAGCTCAGAGACTGGCTGGATCAATACAGAGAAAGGATGGAAAAATCCAAGAATCTAGTTATTCATGTGTAGATGAATTCTCATTTTATAGAGCTGCTATGAGAAAAACGAAAAATGCTGCAGATTTTTCAGTATTATAACAGTTAGATAGTTTTTCTCCATCAATAATGGTATAATAAGTGTATTTATTTTTTATATGGTTGGATCAAAGTCATTTGTTCAGCAGTGTAGGATTTACCACAGTAGGCTCCTTCATGTCATATTGGACATACATCCTGTTAGGATCCACCACAAGATAAAGGTTAGTTTGTCTGGTCCTTGTTTGTTTGTGAACAAAAGTATTTTGTGTGTCAGAAGTTTTTTTGTCTGTTTGTTTTCATCCCCCCTTTGTGTGTTAATGCGCCTTGAATGAATCAGTCAGGATGCTGAGATGTGCGCATCACTGTGCTCCTCAGTATTGTTGTGAAGTTCGGTTTTTAAATGGGCTGAATCCAGAGAACCGATACTGATGTTTTTCATACTGGAGATCATGGTGAAGGTGCTTCTCTCTGCCCTGTATGGCACAACTGTTTTTGTAAATATTGTTCCGTTTTATGGATATATTTTTCATACAATAAAATGCTTTGATCTACTCTTTCATTGTAGGTTTTCTTTGCATCCAAATGCTTTAATTGTGTCAGTTACATGATTGCTGTTTGGAGCTTGTGAGTGTGTTTTTCCTTTTCTCCTCTCCTCACAATAAAAGCATGCTGTGTATAGATTTTACAGTAATTTGGTCTCTTATAGTAAGAAGACAAAAGGATGAATGTTCAATTTCCTGCACAATAAAGCACAACAGGCCTTTCATGGATTCCTCTAGCAATCTCCTTTCTGAAGTGCACTCCCTGGAAATTGGTGTGGAAAAGCAGAAAATATGAAGTCACTTCAAAAATGATGTGACCTCCCAAAATCTCCAAGCATGAAAAGTGTATTAAAAAGGCACTTGCTGTTATTTTAATGTAGATTCTTTCAATTAAAGCCAACCTTTTCATAAAGTGAAGAGCAACAAATACCTTCAAACTTCTAATTTAGTTTAAGCTCATTTATTATTTTTCTTACACAATTTTTCTCAGCTTTCATGAATTTTCTGTCCAAAAAGTTATTTTTTTTCCCCCACATCAACTTTGACCTGCAGAGACTGCGTCTCATTCACAGTACAGATGGTGATTAAAGGTGTTAATACTGCGGTGAAAAAGCTGCGCTTTACTCTCCGCAGCCCCTTCCTAAGACTCTGACCTCTCACAATTAAATGAGGATAATCACACTTGATCCTATTATGCTGAGTGATATATCCACCCATAAGGGTCTAAACACACAAACATTTTCAGGGCTTAGCACACCGATCCCAGAGCAGAAAAAACAGCGTGAGGAGTGAAGGCATTTAAGTGTGTGTGTGTGTAATTTCCCTGGATGACGCATTTAAACACCAATATATCTCTCTCTCTCTGTAATGATTTAATGGTGAGATCCCATGAGCCCTGTGAACACACGCTAATTTCCATGACCGTGACCATGTTGGTAAACATGCTAAAAAAAAGTATGCTTCTTCTAGTTTTCCTGGAAAAAAGACTTCATCCAGCTTTGTAATCTAAACCTTTGAAAACCGTAGGAAAATCATATCAGAAGCTTCACATACGAGTCACGATGCAATAGAGACACAACAGGAGGGGCGATGCCTCACACGCCAATGACTCAGGGAACCAGATAATAATGCTGACACAACCTGTGTGCGCGGAGCAGCGTCTTGTCAGATGGCTCCCCGTGAGTCCACCTCTCACAGCACCATTATTCATAGTCAACTGTGGAATATAAAGCCATTACCTCCAGTGACCAGGCAAAGGCACAACTGGGAGATAAATCACTGTAGATGCAACACAAAAAGGTTTTAGATGCTCAGACGTTTGTTTTTTGTTTGTTTTTTTTCAACCAGAGAACATGAGCTCATGAATTGCAGCTTTGAAACAAATTTGAGTCGTCTCGTCCGCGATAGATGTCACTTAATCTTTGAAATTAGTTGCTGCAATAAAGCTGACAGAAATGAGAGAAAGCTTTTGTTAGGGGGTCGGGAAAACAGGATCTCCGTTTCTTCTCGGATCTGAAATGTGGAGGCAGAGTAGATCATGTCCTTCCAGTTTCCAGCCCACAACCATCAGCATCTCCGTGTTTGCGAGATCCCAGAGTCATAAATTATAGTTGCTGCAGCCAGTTCCCATGCTCCCTCCACACATGACAAGATATGTTGTTAGATAACAGAACAACGTAAAACTGTGACTTTGGCGTGCTTCAGTTTGCAGGGAGAGCAGAGGTTTCTGATATTTCCAGCACCTGTGCCTTAAAACAGCGGTTCCAAAAAACCTGGGGACGTCTTGTATAAGGGTGTATAAATCTAAGAGGTCACAAGACGAGAGCTGAAACAAATTCAATCTGCAAAAAAATGCATTAATCAATTAGTATTAAGTCAATTTTCAAGCAAAAGCACAAAGACTTTTGTTGATTCGAGCTTCTCAAATATGAAGATTTTGCTGCTTTTCTCTCTTTCTTTTTAGCCTACTCTGAGTGTAGCTATCTTTTGATTTTGGCCAGAGAAAAGCAGGAATTTGTGCACTTTGAGATCTGGCGAAGTCTGATGGACATTTCCTATATTTTCCGAGTGTTTCTACTATCATACTCCTCATCTAAAACATAACTGAGTGATCGTGAGTTGCAGCCCTACACAGAACAATTAAAGATCGGAAAGCAGGAAAAAATGCTTTATTTTCTTGTAAATTAATAAATAATTTGACCTCTTCCAGCCTCAAAGTGTTTTTCCAATAAAACCACCTTGGTCGATCACAGACGATAGGTATGCAGTACCAGGCGGGCCGCGGTAACAGAAAAGGAGAAGAAGTCCAGCGCCATTAGAAAGTGTGTTGCTGGTCTGACTGCGGGGTTTCACAGTGACCTTACCTTACTGCTCATCTGGAACACATTTAACACACAAACATACAGTATTTATGTGGAGCTGACAGCGCAGACGAGGTACCTGCCTGAATGAAATATAACTTGCAGAGCAGTGTGCGCCCCTGAAAAGAAACCCCTACTGGAATTCTTCGAATCTGGATTCTTTCCATGTGTGATTTTCCATGGATGTTGAGTTTCATCTGCCAGCGAAGAGGCTTGACGGGAACAAAGGGTTAAGGGTCTCAGGCTGGGGGTGGGGGGAGTATTTAACTTTTTGCTGTTCTGTTTTGTTTTATGACTTGGAGGGAGCAGAACAGGTCTGCTGAGGTGTTTTTTTTCCCCTTCTCCGGTCAGCTTTGAAGGTGAGGGCCCCTCGCTCCCTAGGGGTCATAGCTTTACATATGAATGTCAGGTGGTGGGGAGCCGGGGGCCCCAGCACACCCAAAGGTTTCACTTAAACCTCGGTGATTCAGGTTTGACATGTGAACAATTACCCACACTTTAAACAGTCTTCTTTATATTGGTATAAATAAACTCCTGAGCTTCTTTGTGGACGTTCTTCCAGGAATTTGTTAGAGGTTGTCCTAAGTGCTGTTATGCGTGAACGTTTACTCAGGAGCTTAGTTTGGAGCCCTGGCTGTAGAATTGCACAAGTATTGACTGAAATTAGCCGTGCTGAGAGGCGCCTAGTGCCAAGTCGCGGCATCAAGAAGGAGATTGTGATCCATATGCAATCCATGCTTATTAACATAAAGTTTAACATTTAAAACTCACTTATATAACTGCTGACAGACATTAATATCTACTGGACTCTGAGATTTTTTTAAAGCCTGGTTTTTGTAGGTCAGGGACATGCAGTTACGCAGCAGGAGTCTCCGAGACATTTTCCAATAAAGTTCAGTCTGGAGTGAAAAACAGTTGGATGTGGCGCAGAGAGAGAGAAAAAAAACAGATTGTCACTCAAACGGTGAACTAAAATAGCGGCAAAGTGGAAAATGATCTGTTATGTGGGGCAGGCAGTACTCATCCTTGACTCCTGTAATGGTCTTTATTGCTGCTCCAAAAGAAACTAGTGAAATGGAAATGGTGGATGCAGCATCAGCATTTTGTTTTCGCATCCCTTCACTGATATGACTGTGACTGATAACTGAATATTTCATGATAAATAAATATGAGATTGGTGTTAAATGATACTAATTAAAGATGGTAAATACAACAAGGCTGAAAGCAGGAATTTGTTTAGCTGTTTTAGAGATATTATCTAATAGTGGTGTGTGTGTGTGTTGTGTGTTGTGTTAAATCAAAATAAGTAAAAACAGTCACTTAAATAATAACCTGGATAAACCTGTAGCAAAACAGAGTTCTCGATGCAGCGATCCTGACTATAGACCAGACCTGGGCACAGGGGGCCGGTGTGGCTGCAGGTTTTTGTTCCAACCAACCAAGAGCACACACTTGGACTAATCAGCTGTCTGAAGACTGAGATCAGTTGATTAAATGAGTCAAGTCTGGTGTGCTGCTGCTTGGCTGGAGGG
>JAOXYL010000113.1:10463498-10474335 GCA_028564955.1 Terapon puta | reverse complement strand
AGACCCCACGGGACACAGTTACAGAGCCACCGTCTCCACGAGAATCTGAGGGTCTTCCAGTACCTGCACTTCCCCGGTTTCTCACAAAACCCATTTTCAGTGTTGCACCCTGAGCTGCATTCCCAACCTGTGGTGACAGAAAGAAAAGGGACAGCAGCCTTGTTTGCATGATGGAAGAAAAAAAATTTAAAACAAACAAAAAAAACAAACCACATGAAACATTCAGAGCAATAAAATATTCATCTGTTATACTTTTTTTTCTTTCCACACAGAGAGGCGCAGACAAATAGTTTAGTTTGACTGTGAATGAACTGACTCAGAGCTCTTTGTGTGTCAGCCAGACGTCCCAGAGGATGATGATCAAACAAACAAAAAAAAATTCTCACATTACCTTTGGCGATGCTCGGCACGGCCAGAATTAAGATCACCGCTGTGAGATGCATCGTGATTTCGTGCAAGATCCCCAACACGACCTCCACCGATTATGTCCTACAAAAAAAAAGCGCAGAGGAAAAGCTCCATCAGCGGCGAAAGGGCGATCGCTCCCATCCCTTTCAAAAGTTCATCTTTAAGGACAAGACAACAAACCTGGAGCGGAGGATTCAGAGCGACGCTGCGCAAACGTGGCACATTTTGCACGGAGCTCTGGCACACAGTTCACTGTAGGATCGTGGGAGTTGAGACATTGCAATGAGCCGTCACGGGGGAAGGTAAGAGGAACCACTCTCACTTTGCAAAGCTAAATATTTCTGGAATCAGCATCTTGTCTTTGACGCACCTGAGCCAAACGCGTCTGCTCCCCAACGTGCCCATTTACGCACAGGCAGCCAGAGAGAGAGAGAGAGGGAGAGGGAGAGAGAGAGAGAAGGGGAGAGACACAAAGACGCCGTTTGATTTAAACACCAGCACACTCCTCATGTAAAAAAAAAAAAAAAATCAACTTAGATGATCCTGAGGTATCCGGTGGACTGTCTTACCTACGTCGCACCGGCGCTCTGCCTGCAGGTGGATGCGGTCATATTTGATCTTTTTTCGTCGAGGTGGCTCAGGTGGATGCTCGGGCTCCTGGTCCGGCTGCAGGAGGAGGACCTGGAGGTTTTGATGGGACTGCTGCATCGCGCGTCGTCCCAGTGCAACACGCTCCTCCCCCCTGCGAGAGGGAGAGTGTGCCCCCCACCCCTCCACACACACACACACACACACACCCACCTCGAGGAGAGGTGTCGTTGGAGGCCAATTAGGTGTCTGTATTTTAGCAACGCATTCATTAAAATCTTTGGAAGAGTCATTTGTGGGGATGTGAGACTGACGTGGACGTTTCCGAAGATGCTGATTTCCACGTTTAATGGGCTGTTATTGTTTTGTTTGTCATTTTTAAAACTCAATCCAATCTGTTCGCAATTAGTCTGAGTCTCTGCCATGAGGGGAGGAAGTGTTCGGATACTTTGGGTTTTTTCATTTAAGTACATTTCCATGAAGTCCCTGTCTATCACCAGATGATGGTACACAGCGGTGGCAGACATTGTGGCCGGCTGATGAAAGCCCTGACATTTTCAATCCTACCATCCGGGTGTCAGCTGAGACATTCCCAGAAAAATCACAGGAAGTGCACAGTTTTAGGCTTTTAACACAACAGGCTCACTCCTCTGCTTTCTTGTGTGTGCGGCAGGGTACTGTTTTTTTCCCTGTCCCTGCCAACAGAGCTACGAGTAAACCGTTCCTGCAGATGCACGAACAAAGAAAAGCATGAAGACTACTGACAAATGAAACTTGGAAAGTGAAGGTCCAAAACCATACCTAACAGCTAACAGTCAATGCCACTGGTGCCACGAAAGACAACAAAATGAATGAATCTTGGTGATTAAAATGAACAATATTGCACAGTAACAGTAAATGTCCTGCACTTACGTACATAAATATTACAACCTTAATGTATATGAGGCTTTGAATGTAACAGTGCTACTGGATTATGACCACAGATGTGTAACCTGTGAACATTTTACTGCAGCAGTTGGTTGAGGTGGAGCTATACCTATAATCAATAACAATTCATGTAATCTATTAATTACTGTGTGTTGTATGAAAATCCAAATCTAGAATCTTGGAATCAGTAAGTATTGATTTTAGATAAGTGTAGCTTAGTAAGATGTAGTATATGCCTGTAAAATCCAGTGGAGTGGAAGTATTAGATAGCAGAAAACGACAGTACTTGAGGGAGATACTTCAAGATTATACAATTGTTTCATTCCTCCTGTGAGCTTAGCGGTGTTACATCACCACTCTCGCAAAAAATAATGCAGTAAAATGTAAGAGCATACCACCAACGACTATTTCAAATAAAGAAGGTTTAAACTGAGACTCACTCTTCCCCCCATTTTGAAATGATCCTGAATAACTCTTCCTTACACAGCTGCTACCTCTCGTACATAATAATGTCCTATTCTATTCTTTGTCCTCTTATTGCGGTCCACAATCTCCCCTCATGCTTCCCAAGGGCAGGGAATGGTATTTTCCCTCCCACAAAGTACATGGCTTATAGTCTGAGGGCCTAATTAGGAGTCAGACATTATTACATTGGCAATAAAGATTTTGAATACGACGGCCAAGCATCCATCAGGGGAAATCTTCCTCTTCACTCTGAATCTTTTTTGTGAAAGATGCAACTTGTGTGTTGTAAGTTCTGTAGGTGACTGAAAATCAGGGTATGTTTCAGCACAGACCTTATCAGTTCTCTGGCATTTCTAAAAGATTTCATTGTTTTAATCTTCTTTTTTTTTTTTTTTCTCGTCATCTTGAGCAAATGTTTTTGGATGAGACAGGTGTGCGAGTCTGCGGTCTAGACGAGAGCGAGAGCGCAGGGGATACATATGTGAATGCAAATAAGCAGCAGATCAATTCCTCTGCAAGTGAACAGGGGCAGAGAGAACACAAAGAATCTCCCCTTCTCCTCTCACACAGAATCAATCTGCATTTGGCAGAGAGCGGCGGAGACAAGGACACGCGTGTTGGAGACGCACAGAGCAGATGTGAGTGGAGGAGAAATGGGTGAAAAGTCTCCTCAGATTCGATCTAATCATTTGAGAGGTCTTCACTCTCACATCCCGCGGTTCAATTTGGCTCGTGTGTTTATTTCCAAACCCTCAGAGACGGAGCTCATAGCCTGGGCGTAGCGTTAAAGCGCCAATGTGATTCCCCCACCACAGCCCCCAGCCAGATCCACATCAGTCAGTCCTTTTTAATGAAATGTCTGAGGTTTGTATGTGCTTTATTAAAGTGAAGGAGTCTTCCATTGATTCATCTTTTTTTTTTTTTTTTTTTTCCCCAGCACCGACCTCATCTGGTATCTGATCTTTTATCTGCTCCGGTCCAGAGTGCTCCAGGTAGAAATTGGACGTTATGGATCTGAGGATATGAGTGTGTGTCTTGTCGGCTTGTGTCCGTCATGACAATCTGAGGCGACGTTTGGTACTGAAAATGTACTGTTCGCATCTGTTACACACTGTATATTGTAGTTTCAATGCCTCCATTAGATTAATTAATTGATCAGTGCTTTGACGGAAACCTGTTGGCCATATGCTCACAGTAATAACGTTAACACACTGATGTTCAAAAGCTGTCATTTTTACTGAGTTAGTGTAGCTTTTTAACAACCTTACCTGAGCTAATTAGCATTAAACTATGAAAAAGGACACATGAGAAGTGCTGGGTAAATCAAACATTTGACCTGATAGATGATGCAGCTATTTGAAAAGATGTGAAAATTCATCCTGGAGGAGACATGAATGCACAAAATTTCTCAAGCAGCAGTTGTTGAGAGTCTGGACCACAGCTGTGGACCGACAGACCCACATTTCCATCTCCAGAGCCACGCTGCTCGAGTCTCTGGCTGAGATTGTGAATATTTGCTTGTTCTCTTCTGTGACAATAAACTAAACATCAATTTGACAATACAGGCTATTTGAATATATCAGCTTGGGTTCTGAGCCATTGCGAGGGATATTTTTCACCCTTTTTTGACATTTTACCGCCCGAACGGTCAATTAATCCATGAAGAAAACAATCAGCAGATGGATCAATAATGAAAATAATAATAAGCTCTAGTGTCTGTTTGTGCCTTTACTTGGGAGATGAAATTTAAACCCTACTGCAGTCAAACCTCATTGCCAGTAATTATGCATCTGCAGGGAATGTGCTTTTCACTCTGATCTCAATAATACAGGAGTCTTATTTCTAATCTCCTTGAAGGTTAGTCCCCCCATGAGTGGTTTCCCCCTCCTGCACAGGTGAGGAAACAGCACATGCCATGGAGGCGCGGCTAGATCGGCACATTACCGGCGTAGGTGATTTCATTTCAAGTCCACTAGAGATTGGAAGTAAAGCCATCTGAATTCTCAGCACGCCGGCGCAGAATATGGAGAAGTCTATCAGCGCACTCTGAAATCTGATTAAAGAAACCCCCGTTCAGTCGACATGTACCAGCCTCGCCGCAGGTTTTGATAAAGATCATTTCATTCAAAACTCGCACTTGGCACATGTCGGTTGGCAGGAAATTAATCTTGAGTATTAAATTCTAAACACAATTAATTGGATAATAACGCACGGTTTGGCTGCCCAGTGGCTTTCAATGCAGATCATTTGGACGTGTCATTAGACAGGAGATCAGACCAGGTGGAGCTCAGCAGGCCTGAATTACAGACATATATAATATATAGTGCATGTAGACCGCACAGAAAAATGCACATGGACATATAAAGGACTAAATTGCTTTTTTTCTATTGGTTGGAACAGCTGTTTTTACTTCGAATTGCAGACAACATTTAGTATACACAGGGTACCACTAGAATACATTCTGGGTATCTACTAATAGGTATAAGGGAAGAATGAAGTTGTAAATGAATTACTAATTAGTGAGGGACCTAGAAATGAATGACACTGTAATTAGTTTTTAAATTACACACTGCATATCAAGTGGCTTCAAAGTACAGGCAGAGAAGTAGTAGATTTGACCGTGTTACCTTTACAATCGTTATGTCATTAAAATTAATAGATATTTTCTAGAAATTTTAATGTCACAACTCACCACACAGTTAAATTGTGTCCCACTAAAGTTTCTGAGTGAGAGAAAATGTATTCAGTTCCTCAATTGTTTGTGTTCAGATGTGTCTTCTTCATATCAGTTTGACTGAGAGATGGATCCAACTTTTTTCTTCTTCTTCCCACAGTCAGACTCAAGGCAAATCAAAACTAATGAACTTGTGAAAATAACCAACACTACCTCACCTTAATCATATGTGCAGTATATCTGTATATATGTATGTCTATATTTATATATTTTTTATGTCTCTTATATTTTAATATTGTGCCATATATATAAATCGCTATATGTATGTATATATTTCTTTCTTTTTTCTATGTTTTTATTATTGTGACTCTGAGAGCCCTGCACAAAAAATCCAATGTGCCTAGACTGCTGGTCTATGCACAGATGGCAAATAAGTCCTTTGATCCATGAGATCCAGTATTTTATCATCAGTTGTTTTTTATAGATACAGCAATAGAGCATACTCACCAGCATATATATCATACATTTTAAGTAACCAATTCCTTTGCAATAATGACATTTTTACTGAATCTACTGTACTCTATAATTAAGCAGTCACCTATTGATAGACATAAATTACACACTCACTCTCAAGTGAGTTTTAAGTCCCTTTTTAAGGTCATAGATTGTCTCCTTGAACACTAATGGCAATAATCGAGAATCAAGTTCCATTATCAGTATTCACCAACTTCTTCTCTGTTTGTTCAGCCACAGTTCTGTTTACACACAATGCTAACAGATACCAGAAAAGACAACAAAGCACTTCATAGAAGTCAATTGAAAAGTGAGTTTATTGCATTAAAAGGCTTTTTTAGGGCAAACACTGCAGGCTTTCATCAGTGGAGCTTAAGCTCAGTCACTATTGTGTGCATCACTCAGCAATAGATTCTTACTGTTCCAATACAGGTAGCCAGTGAGTTAATACTCAACGTTACCATACTATCATGCTGTTTCCACGTCTTCAATGGTTAAATTGAAATTTGGAGTAATCTCAATTGTTCCCAATCATCTATATCATGAAAAATAAAATAAGGATCATCCAGAAGTGTTCAAGATAAATTGTGCAAAAGATTTGAAGGTACTGAGCTGCTGAATCAGAGCGAGAGTGCTACGCTTCGTCACTTCAGGGGAACCTTCTGTAGCTGAGAGATGAAGGCGGCTGTTTCAGTCGGTTTTGTCTCTTGGCACCAGTTTCCATTCTCATGAAGATTTCATAATGTCCCATGATTGCGTGACGGTGTCGTTACGCCAGTCGTCATTTCTCTGTGGGGAACAGGCAGACAGACAGAGAGGAGAGAAATGTGTCTGTGATGTGTCAGCTAATTCTGTTTTCATTCCTTCTCAACTTCCAGATTAATTAGTCACAAAGGAGGAACCTGTGTCCGCGCCTGGGGATGCGTGGCTTATTTAATTGCGCAGCGAGGTGAAAGGTGAAAGATGAAACTCGCGCTGTCGCTACCTCTGTGATTTGGCTGCTCATTTCTTTCTTTTCCGCAGCATGAGTTCCATTACATCAACTTCAGCTGCTGGGATAGCTTTGATTACCAGACAGGATACGGGAGGCTTCGTGTCTCCGTCAATGAAGCCCTCAGGTAGTTCAGCAAATGCTGCGTTACTCATGAGCACAAAACACCTCGCCTTCAGAGAGATGCTTTTCGTGCCAAACAACAGTGACAGCGTGCACGCCAGAGTCCAGGTGCTCTTGGATGAAACATTGCTCTCTTTATTGTCAGCATGCTGAGGAACAAGAAAAAAATGCTTTCTCTTCTTAGCCAGACTGCTCCTGCAGCAATCCGGGATAGTCTCTGGAAACGAGAGAGAGCACATTTCTCTCTTTCAAATATACCAATTATATGTAAGGTGGAGCAGAGACGATCCGTCTCCCGCTGACTGGCGGCATACCATGCATTTTCCTGACTGGCTCTTTCCTGAGGGCTAACTGCTCTGTAGCATTGGCCTCCAGGGTGCTGGCAGAACTTCAAGCACCTTCAGCTGTGTCTTTCATGCCTGTGCAGAGTCTGCTTGAGAATATTCTCCTGTTAGGAAAAGGTGAGGAGGATTTTGAGAGAGGGAAGAACCTCGCTGTTCCTGCATGCATTAGCATTTCTTTTTTAAAAAAGCTTATTGACAGGAAACTGGTGGTGTTGATGGTGTTGGCACATTAGACCACCACCAACTGTTTGAAGGCAATGACTCATTTAATTGTTCCGCATCGATCTCAGGTTTACGGGATGATTGGTGTCATGTCGTGTCAGTTCCTTTGCCTGCTGTCTTTTGTTGATGGTTTTGCCCTATAATCGATAACACGCGTACGCTGTCACCTCTCTTTCCCCCTGCAGCTCATGCAGTCCTGCACTAGTCCTGCAGGACTTTTTGTTCGGGACTTTACAACGCTGTTTTTACACCGGTGTTGCATCAACTCGGAGGTTCATTCTCAGCAGGAAAGGGTGTGATTAATCTTTTTTTATAAATGAGGGGTTGTATTTTTTCTCTCCATGTCCTTTTTTACCCTCTCTTGGAAGAAACGGCTCCTCCAGACACGCTTTGATTTTATGATGCAATACTCCCCTTAATCCTCGGTCATTTAAACCCAGAAAGCTCCCTTACACTTCAGATGTGACCGGACAGTTCTCTGACTCTTGAGTACCCTTTAAAACGTATTAAATAATTGATCGGTGGCATGTCACTTAATATATTCTGTTAAGAGTGTCTAATGTGGGAGTGTATGACCTCAAGTGGCCGCAGCTACTACTTTGATCAACAATATGATCATGATGGTATTTCATTAGAGGAGGAACATTCCAACCTTTTTAGCTTAATTTTTCCCCATTTTAATCACGTTTGATGCAGGTGGCTATTCAATCGCACAGCATTGTCTAAACGGTCCAATCACATCACAATATCGATCAGTGCGACATACCGGTGGTTTGGGCCTTTGTGGCTGCACAGAGAGCAGCAGAAACACAGGCGGGGGCGAGGGAGGGGACTAAATGATGATATTTGTGGAATTTGCCATCTGCTCAGATGTGAGCGCGTGTGTAGAGATGTTAACTAAATTTCATTAATGGAGACAGTGCCGTCATTATCTCCATAGCAACTGTAGCCTCTCATTGTCAGGGAAGCACTAAGGTCGTGGGGGAAGCAGATGGACAAGACTGATAGTTTCGGAGAGAAAGGGAGAGTCAAAGAGAGGGCTTGAGGCGGGGGAGAGAAGAAAGAGAGTAGGGGGGGCCGGGGGGGTGTGGAGGAATGACTTCAGTTGATGCCACCTTCACCTGATGCCAGTTATTCCTGTCTTGTTGCCATGGGAACAGGAGGAGGATGCTATGTTTTGGGGTGTGGAACACCTTGCTCAGGGTTTGTACCATTAAGATATGACAAATAGATCGCCTTTTCATCCCCACCGTGGAGAAAAAAACAGTGTGACGTCCAAACCCAGATCTAGAGAATTATCAAAGTGTAAATTCACACTGAATCAAATAAGGCAGAAAACTGCTGCCGCGCTGCTCTGCATGGGTTCTAAGTAAAACGTAAATGCATCAAGTATTAGTCACAGCAGAAATTGATGTCCTGTTACAAGTGATTTAACGCTTTGCTGATTCCCTGAGCACGACTTTGCACAGAGAGCCAGTTTTACCTTTTCCATCACGTTCAGCTTTGCCGTTAACGTTTGAAATCCTCACCGACGGAAACGCCGCTATACGTTTTTTCCGAAGAACTGACTCCTGCGGCTCGCTTTTCATTTCTTTCATGGTAATCTGTTTCTGCGAGTGTGTACGTTGTGAGTTTCCTCTCGCGTGTGTGACCTTGTATGGGAGGGTCCGTGGAAAAGTTAAAGTGTTTTAACTGGTCTCCAGGGTCTTTTGCAGGCCTATCTAGAGATGCAAAGCAAAAAGAAAAAAGAAAAAAAAAAAGAACGAAATTGCCCAGGCGCTGGAAAGAGCTGATAGCCAGGCTCTGGAGTAAACAAATACCAGAACTGACAGACAGAATAGGTAAATAGCCCACAACACTTGCTGACTGACTCTGTCTGCTATATATTGGTTTTCCCCAGGCACAGATTAAACACAACCCTTCGCCGCCAGCAACCACTGACGCTACATATTGCGATTTATGTACCCGAGCGGTCCAGGTCAGTTAATTTGCTATAATACATTAAACCTTTTTTTATTGCAATAACATAATTTTACCTCCGTCTATACAGCTGGCACCCATTTAGCTGTGCTTTTAGTTTATTAATGTGAAGGCTGTTCATGTGCCTCGGAGGTTCTCTGCCACTATTGTTGTGTCCATATGCTTGCCTCTGAATTTAATGGAGATTAATGGTATTGTTTTAGCGCTCTGTTTGTTCTCCCCCACTCATAGTCCTCGACTTCTATCCGTTACCAGCCCGTGCCCTGTCCTTCAGTGCACAGAAAGGGTGTTAAAGGACACGGCGGAGTGGGAGGAAAGCAGACGGACAGAGAGGAAGGACCCCAGCTGATACGACAACAACAGGAAGCCCGATACTTAAAGCACAGATCTGTCATCCAAGCTGCTCGGCCCCCCTTTCTCCCTGCGTGACTCATCTTGAATAATCTGACACCATATCTCACAGAGGCTGTAAAAGAAATCATTGTTCATCCCAACAAAATCCATAATATTGTTTAGCACCTGGACACTTTATATGCGGCTTTATTTGTCCTTGAAGAAAGGCGTGCAATGTGCGTCCTATTGTCGGCCGCCCGTCACCTGATCGAGACTGAGCTCCTGTCACTCATCCTGATGAGCTGGAGGCTTTAAAGTAGGGGGACTCAGGTAGCGGCTTCCGTAAAAGCCACTCCGTGGGCATCAAAGGAGGAGGCCATAAATGCAAGCAATCTGGAGTAAATTGTGCAATCTGGTCTGGCGATAGCTTGTGATGGCTTCAAGATCACCAGCTGTTTTGTCGGTCAGGATGATCAATAACAGCTGAAAGTGCCAAAATGAATTGCATATCAGATTTTTCTTACAGCGCCTCTAAAAGGCTTCGGCTGAACTGGTGATAACGACTGACAGACTACAAAATAAGAAACAGGAGCACAACTATAGCAGAGAAGAGCAGAAACTATAAGCAGCCGCCGCTTGACCAAATGGCGCCAAAATGATGAGATGAATAGCTGTGCCGTTGTCAAAATGACCACAAAACATCTGTCGCACCTCTGCACAAATTCGCACAGCTCCCCTTTAATGTCTGCTTGCTTTGCTGTTTAAGCCTGCACTGACGGTGCCTGAAGCTGTAATCAGTAACGTATTTTATCATCTCTTTTCACAAATTGACCATAATTTATCAGCAGGGGTTCTAAAGTGTTCTCATCAATGCCTGTCACTCGTCTGTTAACTCACTGTCTCCTGAGGTTTCAAGCCTTTCAAACAGGAAGCACCGTACAGACTCTGTGGTGGTTGCTCTGCTGGTAGACTATAAGCTAATTGTCTCCTAACTGTTGTATTTATTATATATGAGAGCACTATCAAGAGGGGGGAAAAGTCTACAAAAATGTCTAAACTATTGTTTCTTCCAGCAAAGTTTATCTACATTTTAGATGGGCACTGATAGCTAAATCCTGTGTACTGTAGTCATGGCAGCCCAACTCAACTTGACCAAAGTTAGTGAAGCACTCTCTCACAGCTTAAAGCTATGACACACACACACACACACACACACACACACACACACATCACCCCCTTCAAAATGAATAAATTCGAGCCACTTGATCC
>JAOXYL010000113.1:10443795-10454805 GCA_028564955.1 Terapon puta | reverse complement strand
TTATTTAATAGGTATGATATTCTCCCTTGTTGAGTGTAATGGTGCGAATCAATAGCATAATCGTATTCACACTCAGCCATGACTTTATTTTTTACCAGGTTTGTTTGTTCATATTCAAAAGTAGCAACAATTGAATTTTGATAAAATGAACAGCAAAACATTCAAAATCGTATTTCTTTTGAGAGGATCTTAGAGCCATTATCACTCTTTTCTTCATGGCAGAAACTCGAAAATCAGTTTTCAAGCTGTTTCTTTCAACTGCAATATGCTCTCTATGACAAAGGCTGTAATTTTATCCCACAATTTTATTTTTAAGTTTAGACAATTGTCATAATTACACTTAGAGGCAAAGTAAATGTACCCTAGGCCCCTCGGTAATGATCACACTGTAATTTAGAAATTACAGGTTAAAATTGAAGCTACCTACATTGTTAGAGCCTTGAATAGTGTACCTGATACACAGGATATGAAAATCAGTCTATCGTTACTTCACATCTCAAGGTTTGCTATTAAAAAATGAAGACAGAAGGCAAAAGTTGTAATGTAATGTTATGAGTGTAACCCAGTGACCAGAGTTGTATTCATTATGTTTTATGTGAGTAGGAACATTCAGAAAAAAAGGGATGATAATTACTTTCTCACATATCAAACCCAATGACACACTCGAAGAATAACACACGCAACTAACACCAACAGCTGTCACTGACGAGCTGTAATGACCTTTCCTCCATGTATTCTCCTTATCGCCATCATTCCAGAAATGTTCTCATAATCTGCACAATTACAACTTCTGGACTTGACTCGGGATGTATCTGAGTGTGCACAGAGGATACCGCGCGTACCTCTTTAGTCAGAAAGGAATAATTGGTCCCTGTGTGGCTGCACACCAGTCGTCATACTATATATGCACAGAGAGACTCTGCTGTAGCCATGGTAACTGAGAGTTGCATTGATATCCCAATTTTATTTGAGCAAACATACATCAATAAAACCATAAAGCTACTGGATCCCTCTGTCTCTCTCTTTATCTGCAGCCCCCACTCTCTTTAAAGCTCGCACGCCCATAGTGTCCATTCGTCTTCGTCCTTTGCTCTTTATATTAAAGCTGGCTTGAAAAACTTAGTCATGAATGCAACACGTTTATTAGAGGTTACGCGTGGCTACTAATGACTGGACCTGATGTATGCAGATTGCAGACTGTGGAGCTGAAGGTCACTGGTGAAAAAAATCCTCTGAAGCCAAGCTAGATGAGCAAAGAGACTCGGTTATAGCTGCGTTCACTCCAGCACTGAGGTGATTAAAGTTACTGCTGTTTTTTTCTTGTTTTAAACTATGAAGTAAGCATACCAATGTGCTTCTCTTCGGTAATAATGATATGCAAATGATTGCCAGGTTGCCCCGCATAATTAAAAGAACAATCTTGCAGTCGGGGGATATTTTGATTCATGCTTAAGTCGAGTTCAGTTCTTTCTACTTTATTATACCACTGTTGTTTATAACCACACAACACTGTCAGCTCAGGTGTTTATTCATGTCTGGGCTCTCTGGACAAATAATGAACTACAGCTCTGCTGCCATAATCATGGTGAGTAATGACAGCACCATTTTTAATCATTTACGAGGGGTATTAGTGGAAACCTGACTGGAAACACAAATATGTCTCCGTCCTCAGATGTCTTGTTTACTCATTGTCACTTTACTGTGGTCAATGTGAAACACAATTTGTGTTTTTACCTTGAGTCAAATAATGTATCCAAGCATAGGTCCATACATCGGAATCAGCCATGTTGCCCATTTATGTGTACACATACAAGGCATTTTAGTCATTTTTTTGCTACTAGTTTTTAAAAAACACAAATCATAATATTCAGCAACACATTTAAATTCATTACTAAGTATTTGAAGCATGAGGACAGTGGATATGGACCTGATGGCGAGAGAAGTCATCAGCCGGTTCAAATGTGAAGTTCAAAGTTATTTGTGCTTCAGAAGAAACTCTGTAAAATAAATTAATACAAAATAAAATAAAATATGCCTTGTTCAAAATCATTATGTGAAATGTGAAAGTCAGCCTTTTATTCTTCTTTGGCTGAATTATAAGTTTGTCTAGTGGCCAGCTGCATGACACTGCAAATCAAATCACTTACATTGTAAGAAGTTACAGGGAACGCTATTAGATTTATGGAGAGGTTACTTTTGAGCTTGTTTTATATCCACCAAAGAAACTCTGAACTAATCAGTGATATTCTGTGTAAATGTGTGGGTGGGGGAAAAGAAAAAACAATTGATTCATTTAATCTTTTTCAGTGCAAGTAATAATCATAAAGTCCCTTAGAGGTGGGCATTGTGTATAAATAGTTAATTAGTGATAAACACACTTAAAAATTTCCTATCCTCTTGTGTGTATTTCACACTTTGAAGTTGTGCCAGAAGATACAGATGCCCCTTATTTATATTTACCAAAAGGATTTCAGTTTTACATTTGAGTTCACCAAACTATAATTTAAAATTGCGATTAAAAGATAAAATGTCTCAAATCTATTCATGGAGCTCATAATTGAGTTAATCTTGTGATCTTTGAACATTAGAGAGTCTCAGCAATGGATGCCAGTATATTTTTAATATATACTGTACATATATATATATATATGTATATATGTATATATACGTATATATGTATATATACGTATATATACGTATATGTATGTATATATATATACGTATATGTATGTATATATACGTATATATACGTATATGTATGTATATACGTATATTACGCAGTATTTCAAAGAAACATACAGGATCTTTTTTGGCAAACAGCTTGTTGCTGCTAGCAGATGCAGTAAGAAAACAAAAATCCTAAAAGAAAAACCTAACCTTGAATTATTTTCTTATGTACAGGGTTTGTGTGCCAGACTTCTTTTTTATATAAATGAGGCCCAGGTGCACTTAATAGTTTGTGCAGACTAATGAAAATATCATTAATCTCAGCCCTCGTATTCAGTCTGAATGCTGTTGCTGTGAAAACACAAACAAATCTGTCTTCTTTAGATTCTCGTCACAGCGTTATCTTTTCCATCTCTGCCATTCTTATTTCTCTCATGTGAATATGCTGCATGTGATTTCATTATTGATATTCATGAATCCTGCTCAGACATATAAATTAACCATTACCATCTGTGCAGGACAGCTGTAAACACTGATGACAGCTCTATCTTCTTCCCTTTCATATTTATAGCTCCATCTTCTGCAGGTTGCATTACTTAGTAATGCATGTTTTTCTTGGGACGTGCTTATTTTCCTCCTTACTTCATTATATTTCCCCGGTCTTAGAGAAAATTCTAAGTAAAACTAAATTAGATTGCAGTTAGTGTTGTTAGCTTAAATTGAATGTACCATATTCTGTAACATACAAATAGCAAACTGTTAATTGAAGCAATATAATGGTAGAAGTGGTATGGAAGATGAAGAAATATCAACATTTTGCAGCACATTTATCCTTCCACAGTATCTATTAGATCTATTAGCAAATTGACCCCTGCATATACACCTACGCATATAGACATATACACTACAGATGAATCACACTCATATACAGACAGTTGCACCCCTGAATTTCTCTTATCTTATTATTGTCGTTGTTTTGTACGGTTAAATCATCTCTAAGCTTTATGTTTGGTTGCCCATGCACAGAAAACACACTGCTGCTACATGTACAAACTTACATGTAGTCCAGGACTTAGTGTAGTCTCGCCACTTAATTAAAACAAACCATTTCAATACGAGTGATTCATCAATACAGGGAGGATCATACATGTAAAAGATGCATCTAAAAACAAGACCAATAAAATACACATGAACTGAATGCTAACAATTGTTTAAAGATATACAGTCTTTTCATTTTTGAGGGTCAAACCTGTGGTAGAACCAGCCATTCTTAAACTGTACAAAATCATGTTCCCATCACTAGCAGTGGTCCTGTTACCCCAACAGACCTTGGTCACAAAACTCAAAGAAGAAAATAGAAAATGTTTTAAGGCTTCCCACCGACCTCCAAAAGAGGTGGGAAAAAACAGGACTGTAACATTTTCTAATTAAGATGAACACTCATATATTATGTTCTATGACAATGTGTTCTATGTCAAACTGAGACATGAGTGTGTCATCAAACAAGAATTTTGCACACGCCAACAAATGGAGGCTGAGCGAGCAGAGAGACTCCACTATGACGTATGGAGGCTGAGAAAAATGGATCTAATGATTCTGTTTTACTGCATGTGACCACTGGAGAGCGCTGTTGCATACATAAACAATAGACTGAGTAATTGCACTGAGAAATGAAGGGAGAACCCTGCACGTGCACATGGAGTATGAGTATGAGAGGGCGCTCTGTTTGTACATGCACATCAGTGAGCATGTGAGTTCATATATTTCAATTATGTTAATCTGACCTGTAACCTCATATAAAAAGCTTTTTAGGGTACAGCCGTGCTATTTGTTTCAATTTGCTGATATTTACTGTCGATTTACCCTTCTTTAAATGAAAAGGATGCACCACCACGGGGCTCGCCCCGACATGGAAATGAAAAAATATTGCTTGTCATGGCTGTCAGACTCCATATCCTTGGTCAGACAGGGCTGCTGACATTTCCTATAAGCGTCAGTTTTATTGCCTTGGCATTTATATGGAAAGCTATACAGATCTCCGTGGCACATAGCTGGACAGGAGAAAAAAAGATCCAGATCACAATCACTGTTTCCATGACAACATCAATGTTGACACTGGGGGAAGACGGGGGTCTGCCATTTGTTTGAGTGCTCATTAATAAGAATGGTGGGTGTATGGGAGGGGAACAGCATGTGGTTACTGAACACGAGTGGCTAAAATGACATTAACGTTGAATGACTGAGTGTTGCTACACTCGCAGTCGGCTGTTTTTCTTCCGCAGCAATTGGGGGGAAATCGTCTCATGCTGAGTTGAGCAGACGGACTTACAAGTATTAATGCGCACAGATTTGAGTGTGTTTGCCAAGGGACCACTCGCAGTGGGTCCTAATGCAGATTATTGTAGGCCCATAAAAACCACAGTAAATAGCCATCTCTTGGTTTTAGCTGAAAAATAAACTGCCTTGTTTGTATGAAGAGGATAAAAAAACACTTTGACCAAACACTCAGTATGTTTATAATGTTGCATGATTTTCATGCTGTCCATAACAGTAGGCAGTTTGTCTTACATGTCAATAGTTTTGATTTATGGCATTTAATCAACCAGGTCGAAATGCACAGCAACCACCAAATATCAAAAAGTGTTTCCCCGATTTGTGAATCTAAAGTATTAGCAAGATGTCAACGCATATCTCTGAAGAGTTCATCAAGCAGACGCTTTAAGGGATGAAATGAGGCATCTGATCTTTTTGTTTCAGCTTTGGAGGCTTTTGGGAATCAGGACGTGCTCCGAGGATATGATGAGTCGGCAGAGATCTTATTAGCCCAACCAGCTTGTATTATTCAAAGAGCTGGGGGATGCTTGTGTTTCTGCATCTGATTAAATTATTATTATCTTGTTGAATTTGATTTGAGTTTTGACAACTGGCGCTTCTCTTCAGCAGCAGATGTCAAACGTCAGGACACAGTGGAAGAGCAGAAATACTAAACCTTTTCTCTCAAAACCATCAAGCAGAAAAGCCATGTCTACTTGCTAGCCTGAGATAAATTTCCCTGATAAACAGAGAGAGGTGAATAGATTTCATTCATGTACTTATGTCATGCCAAAGTCTCAAAATGACTATCTTAAGAACATGAAGTCTCCACCAAATTTCCCGAATAATCCATCCGATAGTTATTGAGCTATTTCAGTCTGGAGGTGGTGGACCAGCAGAGAAACACTGACTCTTCCGGCATGATTAACAGTAGGAATAATAATGCAGATTTTGGAGGACTGCCATTTTTAATAAGGATCACTTGGGTTACAACTGTTGCTCCCCTTTCACCTTTTAATTTGTGCTGATAACCACAAGGCCAAATAGCATTTCCTTAGTCACAACCTGCTGCAGGAGTTACAGTCCCTGTAAGATGTGAAGATAAGACAAGAAGAAGATAAGATCACAGAGGAGCTGCCCTGCATGTCGGTGATGGACGAGTACCTCATGGCTTAAAGCAAATTGTAATTAAAGCTGCTACCAGTAGAATTTAACATTTGATTACTTAGAGACAAGTAGAGCCCCTGAGAAGTCGTGCTTAACGGCTTAGCAGTCACAGTAACAGATTCGGACTTGAATCTCCTTAGCATCTTACCTTTATATCACTTAGTAGGCCGACAGGAAAATAAAAGACTTTGCGAGGGGAAGGATATCTGTTGCACACAGTCCTAGAAAAAGCTTTAAATTAAGTCTCAACATGAAACATGTCTTCATCATACAAGAACAATTCAAACAGGTCCAGTCAATCTGTGGCCTCTCTGACCTAGTACGAACAAAGTGTGACTGCATGTAGGCTTTCGGCAGTGAGACGTCGATAGCATCCTAAGCAGTGCTCCAGTCTTGCATAACCACAGAGTAACTAATTGCACTGTTGGAGCAAAGGTGAAACCTTGCCTCTATTAATAGACTTTTAATGGAAAGATCAGCATTAAATCAAAGCCATTAAAATGCGCTAAAGGTTGAGAAAAGGGAGCAATAGTTACACTTTTTTACTTGTCTGATTTTCATTCTTGAAATCTATTGAAGGTATTACAGAATATAATTTAGTTATTTGTGTTCAATAGTGGCTGTACTGTCATAAGTTTGAAGACACACAAATATTAGATTATTTCTTCATCACAGCCTCTGATGACTGAACCAGAAGATGTGCTGATTATTAAAAGCTCTTACTGTAACCTTGTGCTCAAGAGCTCATCTATCCAGATTCCACCCTCCAACGTGTTGTTTTTCTCTTCCCAGATCTGTCTCTCCATCATCGCTCCTCCTTCAAATGCTCCTTCTTACATTTTATTAAAGAGGCTACAGCTGTTGAGAGTGGTGTTTTTTCAATGGTTCCGCCATCTGCCATGTAGAGTAGCTTCACACTGTTCACTCGCAGTGAGGCAGTCCTCTTCCTGTTTTGGTTGAGTACCCTCCTTTGTGTTGTAATCAGTCCAGCACAATTTGTGCGAAATTGTACCCAAGGACACATAAGATGAAGACAAGGAAAGCATAATAAAGATGAGTCCAGTGGTTTTGCTGATGTTTTTCTTTTTGCTCAGCTTGATGCTAATCTATACATAAATTAATTTGAGAATGATATGAGAATGATTCATAAAGTGGTCAGGTTGAAGTGCCATACTTATCATTCCTGCGAGTTCAGTCGGCTGGCTTGGTCAGGTATTTAAATCCCTGCATATACTTTATTGGCTTTGATTTTGTACATTCTCAAAATCAGTTGCTAATCTGTGTATACTTAAATAAACCCTAACAGATGATTTACAATTGTTTAACATCAGAGCAAATAATAGAGTTAAGACAATGGCAATTCAATCTGAGTAGAATTTAATAGCTGAACAGATTTAAGTTACCGTTATCCTAATATCTATCTTACTTCTAGGTGTCTTCACTGACACTGTCACTTGTTTAAAGAATGAAAATCAGATGAGGGAAAATGTAAAAATACAGTTAATACCTCTTAGAAGCTTTCTGTGGCTCTATGGTTAGACAAGGCTGTGGCACGACCAGGGGTGCCATTGATGTCCCACTACCGAAGCGTGCATGTGATCACATTGTGCTCATAGGGAGTCAGAGGAGCCACAGATAGAGGGAATCTTTCTGTTCTTTTGCACTTATTTCTGAATGTCTTTGGCTTTCTTCTTCCCTTTCTTCTTTTTCTTCTCTTCCCAGTATATTCTGTACCTAAATTGTGACATTATTTTTTAAATAGTGTACAAGATGTTTTAAATTAATCTTTTAGGCTCAGCACAAGACATGACATTATTTTGTTAGGCATTTTACCAGATGTGTTTTAAAACTGACCATTTTTAAAAATAGCTGGTTGTTGTAAGAGATTCTCAAACTAGATAGTTGTCAAAGACCTCAGGGAGTGAAAAGTTCATGAGGTAAAAAACATAGTACTTTGAAGCACTACCAACCTGTATTATCCTTTCAGTTGGGGAGCTCATGCCTATGATAGGAGCTGCATCTTTAAAGGCCAGATGTCTGGACAAGGTAGCATCTGCTGGGGAGGCTCGTTTTCATCCCAGCAAGAGGCACCAGATGCTGCCACTGCACCATACCACCTCCATAGAGATGTTCTGTCATAAGATGAACTAGATTGTAGGAGTGACAAATTAATGATATTAAGGGCCTCTTGAGGGATGATTTAAGGTTAATGAATATAGTCTTTTTAGTTTATCTCAGAACTAAAGCATAGCAAGCACAACAACAAACCACTAAAAATATCACACGTGACTGATTGATTTGTGGCCACTTTGCTTGCCTGCTGCCCACAAAGCAGATTTCACGTGGTAGCTGTAGTCAATATCTCTGACCTGGATATCCAGCTGCTTTCCAACATCATCCTTGTCGATAAACAAATTCATTACTGATGATGCACACATACAAAGCACTGTTGATCTATTATCCTATTTTAAAAAGGAGAAAATAGAATCGACGGTGTCAGCGTATGAATGGTAATGAAAGTAGGTTGGTTGACATCCAAATGACTATCAGACTCTAACCTCTTTGGGATCTCATTGTGCATTGAGTTGAGGCAGTGAAAGTGTGTCACACTGCAACAGCTTGGGTGCACTGTTGGTGGCCTGGACAAGTAGGGCAGACAATTGAAATTGGGCAAAGCCAGAGGACAGAAAACCATTGGAAATCTGTTCTACCGAGCCTGACATGGTTCACTTGTGTGTGTCCATTTCAGACGATGGTCTCAGGCTTGAGTCTGTTCAGAAAGGATCACCAAAGAGTGCACGGACAAGGGGAAGGAAGAGGATTGATATGGCTACTTTGCAGCGCCAACCAAGATCGAGAACAGCCTCAACACGGCAGGACCGCGGCTCCTGCTCTTCCACCGCTTCTTGCCCTGTCTTTTCTGGACCCTACAGTGACCATGAAGAAGATCCTCCATTACGCCGCCAATCCTCTCCTTTACTCAAAGGCTCTCTTTCCAGTCTACACAACTCCACTAGTTCGAGCCACAAAGGGTCCTTTTCTAGCCTCCAGGGGTCTGTTCCATGCCTCCAAGGATCACTGCCAAGTCTCAAAGGATCTCTGCCCACTTTTCAGGGCTCTTTATCCAGCCTGAGGGGATCAATCTCTCGATTAAAGCGACGGTCATTGGGCAGTCTGGACAACAAGACCCCCAGTGAGAGGAGCTCAAGCCCCAGTATACAGAGCGGCAATGGCAGCTCCAGTGATGATGATGGCAGTTGGGACACTAATAGCTGGAGCTCAGGGGCCACTTGCCTGCTACGGACTCCTGTCAAACAAGATAGCAATGAAGCCACTGGGGAATCAGGTGGAAAGTCGTGCACCACTGACCAGACATCCGCCGCTGCCACAGCTGAGCCTGAAATCATTTACCAAAATCTTATCTTCTCACGTCCTGCAACTAAAACTGAAAGTAAAGGAGGCTGTGCTTCAGAGAGACCTTCCACAGCACCAAGGAAAGACGTGGGAACACAGAGTGTATCCTCGGCTAGCCTGAGCAAGAATACTACTGTGGTATCATCCCATTCTCATGATGAGAAAACCGAGGACAGGCGCAAGTTCTCACAATTTTTGAATGAGGTGACTGGCAGGGTGTTGAAAGCTAACAGTGGTACTCCTCAACAGCAGTCCACCCTGCGACAGCGCTACCCATCTCCTCCACCACCGCCGCCATCAACCCCATCTCACCCATCACTCACAGCCACGCTGCATTCAACACCAACAATATCGCCGCCGCCAGCAACATCTACAGCGGCAACAAACTTATGGTACAGCCCAACCAGCTCAAACCTCCAGACCATCAAGGAGTATGATTCAAAGGACATTACAAGCTCTATCCACCAGTGGAGCAAAACATTGCCCAGCTGTAAGATCTTGGAGCCGGGAGATATGTTGAGAAAAGTAAGAGAGGAAAGTCAATCATACCCAGAGCACGACCTGGAGCTATGTACAAAAATCCAGGCACAGCCGTCCACTGGGAGACTTTATCTAGAGACAGACATTGACAGAGTAAGGCGGCTTGATGAACTGGTAGCTAATGGCACCCTGGGGAAAGAGAGGAACGAAAAAGGGCTGGAGAAGGGTATGGATAGAGGGAAGGAGAGGGAAAACAGGATGCCATGGGAAAGAAATGGAAGCTCAGGGATGGAGAAAGGGAAGGAGAGGGAGATGAGAAGGGAAAGCCCCTGGGAGAGAGACAGGGGAATGGAAAGAGGAAAGGAAAGGGATAAAGGAAGAGAACGACCTTGCTGGGAGAAAGACGGGATAAGAAGGATAGAAAGAGGGAGGGAGAAGGAGAAGAAAGTGGTCCTTACCAGTTATGAGCCCCCTCTTCCTCAATCAACTTCCAGTGGACGGAGTAACCCTTGCCCTGTCTTCAGCTGGCCAGAGGGGTTTCCCAGAATGTCCTACAGGTCTACCTCACTACCCAGACCTATTAATATCACTGTGAGTATCTCTACATTTAAAGAACTTCACCTATATTACAAAATATTTATATTCTCATTTACCTCTGCCAGGAAAGGTAGTCAAGAGTTTAGGTTGTATTTGCATATGCTTTGAAATATCTGTTTCTGACACTTGCAATGCATTTGGAGTTGCATCGTATTTCATTTGAAGCAACAGAAAATTACATTCAAAAAGTTTCACAAACTCTTTCTAAAAATAGCATCCCGGTTGCACTATATATTCCCCAGCACACCCCATGACAACATATGTTGTGTTGTGGAAGGATTAGCAAACCATTGCATAGTTAATGTTAGGCAACTGGAATATTTGGTCAGGGCTGGGAAACTATTTTGTCACAGTTTTTTTTTAATGGACATA
>JAOXYL010000113.1:10410309-10422577 GCA_028564955.1 Terapon puta | reverse complement strand
GAAACAAGCTACCTCATGCATAGGTGTGTTTATATCTGTTAAAGGTGGCCACACTCGATGGCGAGGTTAAAAGGAAAAAAAAAAACTCTCATGAAGAGGACAACTGATAATCATTCAAATGAGGACAACAGCCCACACTTGTTGGTAGTCTTTCCTCAAAAGCATTCCAGCATGATGTTGTGTGGATATTTTCAAGCCATTTTTTCTATCAGTCTCCACACCTCCACCTACAAATGCTGACAATCAGAGCAGGAAGCACTGTTCCCTAAAGCGCCCCGTGAACACAATTCATGCCCTGTTATAAAACCTCTTGTCAGGAGCGGCGTTGCAGCCTTTTTGACTTACCTGATTGGCTGCGTGTAAGTGTATAAGGAGCCACATGATAGAAGATGATTGATACTCAATGAGTGTCATTTAGACCAATGCTTTTATCAAAGGAGGTCTCATGTGACAAGTCAGCTTGATTGCATGTGGTGATTTCACACAATCAGAAACTCTGACAACATGCATTGCGTCTTTACTTACTATCAGTAATTCAAACAAGCCATGCTGTTATGAACCTTTGTTTTGGCGCTATTTTTGTTAACTTTTGGAGAAAAAAATCAATTTATTGCTTTGCCATGTAAAGAAGCCATATTCCATTAACATACAGAGGAGTGGCCTTCCAGCTCTCCATTTTAATTCAGCATGACGATAACCTCAGAGTAAAGAGATTATCTGAAAATAGAGCAAACCTTCTGGTCAGATAGAACTGAGTGTTCTCTGTGGCTATGGCATAAATGCATGTGATTAATATGCTGTTTATTAAATAAACTTCCTTCCTCTGGCTTGAAAAACTTGGAAAGCAGACAGTATGGCCGCCTGGTGGACGAGGCCTCTGTATGTGCCAAGGGGACTTTTTCACCATGAGCCTGATCCTCTCAAACAATCCAAAAATTCCTCCTTTTTTATTCTGATTGGCAGAGCCTGATCTCCATCTGAATGATCAGTAGATCTTGTTGAAGGCAGACTCAGATCTTATGCTCCATAAATGAATAACAGATATGTTCCTCGTAATAACCGGGTTTGTTTGTTCTTCATCAATCAGTAACCCACTCTCTTCCAGTGCCACTGCACCCGCTTAAATCTCTTTCAGCCCTTTGTTTTATAATTCGTCTTCGCTTTTTTGTCTCCACTGCCCACACTCTCCATATCTGACTGCTTAATGGAGCCATAAATGCTGGTTTATCAACACTCTCTTAGGCCCGAGAGTTAATGTGAAAATGTGATGCTGAACTGAGAGGTGACATGATAAAGCGCCAGGGACAAGCTAACAAATAGAGAGTCGGGGCGCTGTTCCATTACACTCACTAATGCGCTGAAAGGCTTCCAAAGAGCAACAGGGACGAGATGAATGAAAGGAGAGGGAAGGAGGAGAAAGCTACCAAGAAATACAACACAAAAGGAAGTGAGGAAAATGAAGAAAAATAGGTTAAAGCTTTACGTTACAACTCGTAATTTATAGTGTAATTTCCTCTTATGAATAAGCAAGCACTGATTTTTGTTTAACAGACTTACTGTTTCCCACTTGTGAGGAAAAATGGAGTAACAATTCAATATTTTACAGGAAAAGAGAAATAAATTATACTTGAAGTATACTTATGAATACCTACATATTTATATGTCCTTGTTTTAAGTTGCATGTCTGTCCGTTTTTGTGTACTTACATTAAGAACGACAAATCATATTTCTTTTATATTCACACATACAATGTGTATGATTCTGATTCTGATTCCTTGCTCTGCTGGGTCAGTGGTACAGGTCCAGCATGTTCACTGACTGCTCATCATGAATTTAAATATTTCATTTATTTTTTTAAACGTCTATAAAAACACTTTCTTAGTATCATCAAGCCTTTTAACTGTGTTTTTGGCTCAGCAGATTTTTATCCTGAGTGATCTTCAAATCTGAGTCAGTACTTAAAATATCCTGTAAATCCCCGCCGAGATTCTCTGTCAGTGCCCTGATCTAGTAATTTATTTATTTCTCTGTCTAAATTTATGCAGAGATTACTGCAGCTTATTTAGCTGTTTGAACAGTAGGATACTCTTTAGTCGTCGTATGTTATGATTTACATTTTTAACAGGCTGTAATTCTTTTCTGTTCTTTCAGGATCCAGAGTAGCTATGCAGCTCTTCAGAGGATCAACCAGGATTTGGAGGACAAGATGCACAGGACGGTAAGGGACTATTTCTGAGCTGTTTTCAGCTTTAACCTCACCTCATATCGGTTTTAAATAAAACTTTGTAAACTAAAATCTTGTTTTTGTCAAACACATACAAAGAAACACTTAAGATTCCTCAAAATAGAGAGATTTACAACAAACACCTTGTCTGATTATGAACAAAACCTCAATATTACCAAATGTTTGCTCAAATGCAGCCACTACACCTGAATAAATGTGTAATTTCTCAGCAACACTTCTGCCTTTCCACACTTCCATTACAACAGGCTACACAGTCTTGTCTTGTTGAGGGAACTGAAGATTCAGGTGCAAGATTAAAGTCTGATACTGGTTGTGAATTGTTAGCTGAACCATTCAGCCTTTTCAATTATGATATTTCTTAAAGGTGTTGAAGCCAATATTATACTGCCTCTAGTGTTGACATAAGGAAATAAATCACCAAAACTATGTCAACTTTTTGCTGTTAACTTATTTCGGGGGAATTTTGTTATTCAGTGACACACTTTGATTCATCCCAGAACTGAATTGAAAAACTGGATCATGCACTCATGTGTACTAAGTATGAAAACAAAACACAAAGGAGGTACGACAGAACTTTAAAAGATAAGTATCATCCTTTAAGTGTTTTTCTCTGAAGTGCTGCATACTGTACCGTGGTGGTAGAAAGCAGGAAAGTACATTTACTCAGGTACTGTCCTGCAGAACAAGTTTGAGGCTTGCGCTTTATTTGCATAATTTTCTTTATATGATTGATTGATGCTTCTAATCCATGGCACTTTGGAGGAATATATTGTTTGATAACGTTTGAGGAGGTTTAAATAACGTTGTTGAGCATTAACATTATTACATTACAAGTAGCTTCTACCAGCCACTTCATAAAGATGCTGTGTACTCATTCAAGTATCACTTCTATATAATCATATATTATTCTGAAAGGGGAGAATGGTTGGCTTCCATACTTAAAAGCTTCAGTGGAGTTTTTTTCTGTTGTGGTATTAGTACTTTACTTTTAAGCAAAGGATGTAAGTACCAAGCACATTGCTCAGTTGAGGTCACGGATGTAAACTGGCATCCCTCCAGCCTCTCTGTCACCTTCAGGCCACCACTTGCTCGTGCAGGCTTCGTCACGATGCGACGGCATCATCAGCCTCGCGCTCTGAGATTTCACATCCCCTGTCTGCTGCGGTTGCTTGTATTGATATTAGCTGCGAGTGCAGAATCCTAATGGTGTCTACACGTACCGCAGACTTCTCACCAAGACTCTCATAAAAGATATATGAAGGTGATGGGGATTTGTGAACTCTGCCACATACTTACACACAGACGCACACACAGAACTAAACAGCTTGTGACCCAAAGCTTGACCTGGAATCATTTATTCGAGAACATGGAGTCCTGTAGTTACTAGGAAACCATTACTGACAGTTTTCTTTTTCTGAGAGACTCTTCTTCTTTTTCTGTTAGATTACACCAGTCGCCGAGTCAAGACAGCCAAGAAAAAGTCGTTGTCTTGGCAGCAACTGTTTCCTCAACTGCGTTTTGTGCTGCGAACAATTCATGATCTTTTCAGTTAAGAGAACGTGGACGTGTTCAAATTGAGTCCAAAAAGCACAGAAGGTCACATTTAAAAGGTAGTTTCACAGGAAAATATGTGGTATAGTGCAGTACAGCAGCTGGATGTGATTCTATTTTCAAACTATAAATACTCATTTAACATTTCTCTTCTGATGATAGCTTGATAATACTATGGGTTTATGTTCTGTCCAGCTTTAGTATTTCAACATTTGTTCCTGAGAAGGTTTTTTACTTACCTGGTACAGTGGATGATTCTAAATGCTACAAAACCCAAGAATCTCAGCTGTGATTGTTAGGAGAAGAAACCAATCAGCGGTGTGAATTAGAGCTGGAGCAAATCAGTGTTGCATTTGGGAGAAGAAAACGCTGCACAATAGTTGCTGATCATCACAAAGTGGCCTAGAATCCGTCCGATGTCACATTTAAACTGATGATTGTATTATGTAGTGTAGGTTTTACCTTCAGCCCACCTTCAGATTGCCTCACTGATTTTAATCTTAGAAAGTGTCAAACTGATCCATGTGAATCCCAGTTTGCTTTCATTTTTTATGCACATAGGCTGTGACTTTTTAGCAAAAAAAGTTGCATTTCCCACCCCTGACGAAACACTGAAAACATCTCCATAATGTTCCCTTACACTGTATTTAATTTACTTAGAATACCTTCCTTTTACAAAACAATGTCTGTCAGAAACTAAAGTATAATTACTGTTATATTTAAACAGTCGCAGCACAAACGCTGTGGACGGACGAAAGCATATGCCAAAAGAGTGTAAAGTGATGTTATCAGCACCCATATACTCAGATATCAATCAATTTCTTGTGATGAGTGTTTGGGACCATGCTGAGATGCCTTGGCCCCTTGAGAAAGGGAACATAACTGGAAAAGTACCAGGCTGGAGTTTAAAGCTGAGAGGCCGGAAGAGAAACTAAGCATCAATAAATACACAGGCTTCAGATGCTCAGACAAAGTGATGGTGATAAATGACATCACGTTAAAGTGCGGTCTAATGCAACCAGATAATGTAAGAGCAATGATGACATTTACACTCTCTCTTTCTTTTTCTCTCTCCCTCTTTCTCTCTCTCTCTCTCTCTCTCTCTCTCTCTCTCTCTCTGTGGAAGAAAGAAGAAATCTACTGTAATCGATTTGAACACACCTGTTTAGCAGCAGAAGCGCTCTCATCTCTCTCAAAGCAATTACATGATCAAAGACAGGGAGCGCAATCAATGTCCAAAGTAATTGGTCTTACCTGCCATGCAAGCCCCGTTAGAAAACTATTATAGCTAACTGCTGTTCTGGTCACCTCAGCAGCAGCTGTCCAATCACATCAGGTTGAGAGGCTCCCAGAGCATTTTTTTTCCCTCCCCGCAGCCTCTGTTTTAGGATTTATCAGGCAGAAGATGGGTCGACTCTGTAGTGGGGTCCGTCCTTATGACTTACAGTATCTTGATTAAAGTGGATTGTAATCTCATCAGAAGTTTGATCCACAGGGATTTTCTGCCCAGCACACACACTAATGGAGGAAAACTGTGTGAAGTAGCTGGTCAACCGGTGGCAGCTTGTCTCTTGAATACTGACCCATGACAAGATAAACAGTGACCAATATGGTCAGCTGATTTTCATGGTGCATTCTCATTTCCTGACCATTTCTATCTAAAAATGGTATGGAAAAAATAGTAGAGACTGCATATTGCATGAATCATTTTACTCTTTTATTCAATTTTCACACTCAGAGTTAGATGCAAGTATGCAGTTGGGGGTGTTGGGGGGCTCTTAGCTCAGCATAAAGGTGGAAACTGCATGGTGACATTTTTTAAAAAAGGGACAATGTACATTAATCAACAATCAAATAAATATAAATGCACAATATGGGTACACTTTGAGTACAGTCATGTTAAAAGTGCTAAATATGCTAATAATAACATCATTGTGTCTATGTTGACATTAGTGATTAGTGATCCATTTCTGGACATTACATTTAAATAAATAATAATATAATTAGACTTTTAATTGATTGTGTTACTACAGCCTGGCTAAATTCAGTTTTTCTTAGAGAGACTCTGCAGTATCACTGAGCTAAATCTATTGAATGTAACAATAACATGAACATTAATAGCATTTTTATGTTTTAGTTTATTTATCTATCATCAATTAATGAGATAAAACGTATTATTTACTGCTCTTTAGAGTTATTGGTAAATAGAGTTTATAACATTAGACAGAGACAGGCAACCTGCTTCTAGTCTTTATGCTAAGGTAATCAACTCCCAGTTCTAGCTCCATACTCAACACATACAGCAGAGGGATTCCTCTGCTCATCTCACTCTCGGCAAAAAAGTAAATCATTAAAAATTCCTAAATTAACAAAGACACGTATGTGTCCAGAGGCAATATACCCAGTGCCAAGAATGTTCAAACTACACTAACAAAAATAAATGTTTCAAATATAATTTCCACAGAAAATATGGTGTACAACACACAGTTCCACACAGATATGTGGAATATATCCAACTGGTAATCAGTGAATCTATTATTCATATTCCTACAAGATACCGCTGAGTGATTTGTAATTTGGATGAAGTGACCCCTTTAAAGAAAACACAAGCTACCGACAATTGCTATATTTTGATTTGCAGTGGATAATGGAGATTTGCAGGGTGAATTTTTCTGTGAACTCATGCGTGATGGCGGACCAGTGAAGCCTCAGAAATCACCTCAGACATGAAATACGGTAACTGTATGTTTAGAGGACATTTACAGCAGCATGTGTCTTGCAGTATTTGCAACCTATTATTTGTGATGCTCCGGTGTAATCCTTGGTGCTCCGTCATGCCGTGAATAGACCCAGCACATATAATGTCTTTGCATCATGAATGGTTTCTCTCACACAGGACACACACATCAACGTATTCTAGTCATGTGAAAATTATGTTGAAAGCTGTTGGCTTTTCAAAGGGATTGTCTGTCTAGCAGAGAGCCTTGGTGTAGCAAATCGGTCTTCATGGCAAGAGACAGTATGGGATTTTTTTTTTTAGAAGGCAGGTCTCATTGGGATTGCCATTTCTTTTGATGTCATGTCATGCAATGGCATTTCAAGGGGGGAATATGTTCCTTTGTAGAAGACAGTCCAGGCAGGCAGGCAGTGACAAAGGCAGCTCCAATCAAATCAGACACATAATTAAAAAGTTCTGAGAGGCCCGAATTGGCAAGGTCAAGTGAAAAACAGCAAATAATAGAGCCGTTTGATGAAGAGCAAAGTAGAAGATTAACACCTAGAACAACTGACAGATGTGCATTTTGGTGGCATTGTTGTAATCACACTCACTCTATGTTTGATCAGTAGATAAACAGCACAGTGGATAAAGCTGTTTGTATACATTACCTCACTTCTGAAATATCATCAGCGATGGACTTGTTATAGTTTGGTGCCTGTGAGAAGTTCAAATTAATCTTGGAGCCTCTTCTGAGATGGTGCTGGTATAAAATTCATATTTGCATACAATTGTTAGTGTGGTAGCTTTTTTTTCTGCAGTAAAATATATCAGACAAACGGGAAAACGGTAGAAATCTTAAAGATTTAGACTGAACACCACCTGAAATGAACAACCGGTCATGTAAACTACAAATACTACAAATACCTCTAATTGTGTAATAGGCTATTCTATATGATATGGGTTATTTTAATCTAGTGTTTCTTTCTATTTTTTACACATATTTTGTTCAAGATCTTGGCCCGCAGAGCTGTAAAGGAGCTGTCCATGGTGCTGAAACTGATTGTATCCCCCCCTAATTCTCATAAGAGCCTTTGGCAGGGTCAGCCAACTAACAGCCGCCGTGGATCTGGCTCGAAATCAAGGTCTTTACTCAATGACTGCCCTCCGAAGAAGGGTAATGTGCACTCCATCAGGAAGTGTCACCACAACGCACAGCATGGCCAAGAAAAACTCATAAACAATCAGGAAATGCGATTTAGATTTTATTATATTTATTAGATTTGATTTAAAAAAATCTAAAGATACAGTAACTGCTGATATAAAGGTGATCCTAATGTTGTAAAGCAGGAAACCGAATCAACTCAAATATTAAAAGATTAGCTGTTAATCCTATTTGTATCCTTGATGTTGATTTTGCCTCAAGTAACAAAGCACAGACTGAATCATATTCAGCAGTAGAAAGTAACATATACTCAAGTACAATTTTGTACTTAATTTAAGATTTTTCATTGTATGTTACTTTATACTTTTACTCTGTTACATGTTAGAGGCAAATATTGCAATTTTTACTGCTGTACATTATAGATTCAGAATAATAATAATGATACAAAGGCTGCAAATGTAACTTTAGCTGAAATAAGCATAAAATTCTGATAAATATACAGCAAGCTACTGAACAACCGCAGCACATATAAAAGCAAAAGTATAATTTCAAACAACATTTTTTTTCATTTTAAAATATTCACATTTATAGTTTGTTCCTAAAGCGCCCTTGAGGCAGCACACTGGGTCTTTAAACTACACTGAACTCAATACCTTTGATGGGCATTTGTCATTATATCCATATTTTATAGATTAAATAAATAATATTTCAACTGAAAATTTGATGAACAGAATAATCTATATTGAAAAATGACTGTCGGTTGCAGCCCTGCTCAAAACCCAAGTGGCTGGATGGTTTACCTTTGTTCTTAGTATGCAGCACATTTCTGTCCAGATATATTAATCTATCGCCTGTCACCACCAATCAGAATTATTTATGTGTTTACGCAGAGGCTCAGTATAATCTCTGGGGTCTGTGATCGGCTCTTTCTTGGCCAAGCCTCTATAAAAAGAACGTTAATGATCAATATTATTTGATTGGGGATCAATGCATTTTAGCTGCTTAGTTTATCATGCGTTACCACATCAAACGAGTAATTGTTTGCACAACTGACATCTAAAACAGGGAGACCTGGAGTATATGCTGGTGCAATAAATAAGATAAAGGATAATGAGGAGGATATAAACAGATTGTGAAAGTTTTCTGTTAAAAAAAAAAGAAAAACATTGGATTCAGTAGGGAGCGTGTAGTTTGTGATCAGAGTAGTCATAGAAACCTGAGGCAGAGACGCATTTATTGTTTTTTTGGTTTTATTTTTTAGACGCTGCAGATTCCCATAAGGACGAGCAAACAGCAAATAACGTCTTCTTCTTCTTCTCTGTTTACCACTGTGACAGTGTGTTGGATGAATAACAGCCGCGGCGGTGTGTGAGGGACAGTGTGAGGAAGCCTGTTGTGTCTGTGTGTGAATGTGTTGCTCTCGGCTCTTCGGTGAGCAGCAATGAGGCCTGCAGTGCACTAATTAGTGCCATTAACACTACAGTCATTAATCATAAGTCTTCAATGAAAAGTGCAAATTACACATGGGAGAGTATCACCACAGTCAAACCCAGCAGATGTGATGTGCGTAATTATTTACTCCTGATTCTTGGCGGAGCAGAAAAGCAGCCTGGACAGTGAATCAGCGTCTCGTTGTGCAAAACTGTTGGGACTAATTCATTGTCTTGCCATTACCGACGATTGTATTCTTGCATTACTGTCAGCTGCTGGTTCCCATTTATTTCACTTGACATTGACTTTGAATTCAGAGATTTAAAGGAAAAGACGTTTTGTCCACAGCATTTCAGTCAGCCGTCTCTTGTGCGTCTCATAGAGCAGATGCTCCTGTATAAGTCAGTCCAGCTGTCTACACAAGCTGGATAATGCACATTAACACAACCTTGTAGGCACTTTTACACTTCAAGCCTATTTTCTTCCATTTTGCACTGACAATGATGATTTATTTACATTTATACTGTGCCTGAACACACCCAGTGTAGATATAGACGGAGGTTTAAGTTGCTGCTGCAGCAAACCCAACCAACAATGAGCTGATCCTACTAACAAGTATCGTCTGTGTATCCAAAACCTGATTTGCCTTATTATGCTCTGCCTTAGGGCTCCTCTGTGCTTTAAATCCACTTGAGCCACACTTTTGCACTGACTGACATGTTTGTTCATTATGATTGACACGAGCACTGTGGCTGTGTGCCAGTTCCACAAACACAGTCCTGCTGCCGTAAATGCTCTCTGCTGCACCAAATTTAAATAATAAAAAAATTTCAGGGAATAACAGAAGCTTTTTTATTATGAAATTTCTAACTTATTTTGCATTTATATTTTCATTAGGATCTCATGTGTTTGGGGCTAAAAGAAAAAGACATGTTAAGGCCGTTGACTGTATTTATTCATTATTAGCAAACAGCAAACTAACTAAGCAAAATAAGTCAATGTTTGCTTACATTGTGCCCTCTAGGTTTCATTTCTCAGCAGTAACCATTTTTTTTGGCACCCACAGCACAGTAGTGCATCATCAAGAACGAGTAGCCAGTTTGTGCTCACACCTGCATCGCCTGCAACAATAACATAGCTGTGACCCCCAAAAATAAATCACATGATGCAATCATATTAAGTGGAGCAGATGCAGGAGGTCTATACTCCTCCTGTATATACACACTGGTTGTCTGAAAGGTAAAACAATTAAAAACAAAACAACTTACCCCATGCTTTAGAAAATAGTCACCAGTGTGTGATGTGTGATTTGTAAAGCCACCAAAATGGTCGTGGCTGTGAGGCTCATTGCCATCTTTCATCTTAATCAGGCACAAACGTATTTGCAGTAAATATTGTTAGTTTCACAGGGGAAGTGGATCTGGACAGCAATCATCCCGTGTCTGCCAGAGATTTTCTCCCGCCCCCACTGTGTCCACTGACCGACTTTTTCCTGGTTTCTGAAAACTGTTACTCACAATATTTAGAATCTGCTTTGTTCAGGAAGGCGGTTATCTTTGCTGACTTAAAAAAAGAAAAAATAAACTCTTTAATGAGGTTAGAAAATCTCATTTGTTCCCCCCCACACACACACAAAAATAAGGCCGTGTTTAACTGGAGTGGAGTTTTCTGCTTTCCTCCGTGGTCTGCAGTCTTCAGTAATTGCATCTCACGGGATTTAGCCTTCATTTGTTGTCCAGTGAGGAGGCAGGATCTCCAGCAGAATACGTAAAACAAATTGGGGCGTCTCTGGAAAAAAATGACACATTTTTTCACTTTTTATACGCTGTGTACTCAGTTCAACAACCCCTCCTGATCAATAATTGAAACAAGCTCTACAAATTTTAGTTTCTCTGTGGTTCTTATTGTTCTATTCCTTAACACATCTGCATTATGGAAGAGATGACGGATCCTTTGTTTGCTGAAGCCGGATTTAAATGTCACGCTCGTGCAGTTGCCGAGTAATTAGAAGAGACTTTATGGTCAAAAGACAAAAAGAGTTAGTCTCTGAAATGACTTGTGTTGAGAAACAATATCCAGTGGGTCAATTTCCTTCAGATATGATAGTGAACATTTGCATATTAATTTTCCTTGACGTTTTACTTTTATATGTGTGGCACCAACTGATAAGAACATCTTGGTGACTGCCTATGTACCCAACACTGTGTGACTGGAAGAGATAGCAACAAAAAAAAAAAAAAACAGTGTGCACAGCTGTGATTCCTCCACTGGCCGTAACGCTTTAATTAAAATTACACTTCCTCCATCTTTCCCAAGTACAGTACAAGATCATGTTCATCATATCAAGCCTATTGAGATTACTCTCTGTTCATTTTTATTCTATAGGTAGACTCTGCTTCTAATCATGTGCAAGTGGAGCATCAGTATGTTAGAAGATCCAAGAGATTACTGGATGTATGAAAGTTATCAAAGGCAGCAGCCATGGTGAGGGGAGAAGATTACTCATGGCTTCAAAGTGGCGGATTATTTTTGAAAACGTACAACACAGTTTTCACACTTTCTGTGCGGCGCTGAAGGTTACTTTATCGCTGGCAGTACACCATATATCACTCTGAGTTTTAAAATACTTTGATTCTTGTGACTCCTAAAATCTCTTTGGTAAAGAACCAAAAAAATGACAAGAATCAGATATGAAAGCCAAACCTATCTGTTGGACTTTTGGATTAAAATAACGAGCAGGAAGAGACAGTTTGTTTTGTTTTGTTTTTACTAATATCAAAGCAGCAGTATTCAATATTTTTACATGGTGAATATCATGGGTCTAATTTTTGTCATTTTGGCCATGATTACTATCACTGAAAATAGCACTGAACTTAAATTAGATTTCTCGACATCTGGGAAGGTCAAAGCACTGCTGCATTTAGGCGAACAGACTTTTCTTAAAAGCTGCACCGATCAATATTTCTATATAAACAATAGATCAAATGATCGGTTGTTATGTGAAGCGTGTTGCTTGTCAAATGAACTGAGTCTTTTAAGACAACTTTGCACTTCAGCTCTGTAAAGTGTTCTCATGTCTTTCAGCTCACCTTTCTTCTTTTACGGTCCACAACTTATTGCCATCTGTATTTATTTGTGTGTGTGTGTGTGTGTGTGTGTG
>JAOXYL010000113.1:10397857-10410209 GCA_028564955.1 Terapon puta | reverse complement strand
TGTGTGTGTGTGTGTGTGTGTGTGTGAAATATATTGGCACATTGCATAGAAGATCTGTAGTCAGTGTGTGTATGAATGTGTGAGTGAATGAGGTGGATGACACGTATTGTAAAGCACTTTTTAGTGGTCAGAAAAGCTCTGTATAATTCAAAGTTCATTTACCAGACTAACTGGTGAGCATCGCACAGCATTTAGCAGTCAAAGTGCCAGATATTTCCCTCAGGATTTGGTAAAGACTAGACCAAACTAAAAGGAGAGTGAGTATTGAACTTTCACTTGGTGCACATAAACACGACTCCAAATAAATGTTAATGTTACTCGATGCCTGCTGGACATGTTAACAGGCAACTACGAGCTAACATGTTTCACAATACTGACTAAACAATGCGTCAGCTTGTTATGTATCCCTCAAGGTGACAAAAGATCCCTAAGTCACAGTTTTTAAAATAATTTATGTCACCCTTGTATTTAGAAGACCAAAATCAGCCATGTATGAGACTACAGTGCTATTGTGTATATTGAATGAGAAATTGGCTTTTATCCAATGAAACATCAACAACAACAGAGCAAGAGCAAGTACGTATCTGAGCTCTAAAATGCCCTAATGTGGTCATGTGCAGAGTCAGCATCGCAAAATATGAATAAAAATCCAGAGTAATGAGCAAGAGAAAGAGTGCCATGGAGCAGCATGTCTCAACAGCAGATTAATGAGACCCTAACAGAATTGGATTTGAATATCAATGCTGGCCTATTGCTTAAACTGACATTAATTGCCACCTATTAGATTGGCTCTGCACCCCTGTATTTCAAAACAATCACCGCCATTGAGAGATTAGAAGAGAGAAGGGTGGGAGGCCAAGTGAGTGCTCAGAGCTGTATCATTTGTCAGCTGGTGCTGTGTGGCAGGTTTCACAATTACTAATGTGTGTGTGTGTGTGTGTGTGAGAGAAAAGAAAATACAAATTCTTAGCCAGCAGCACTGGCCCCGAGAGGCTGCAATGTTAACTGCAGCTCACATGATAAAGACGTGGGACAGTTAACAAGCTGATGATTGACAACCTCTGTTTAAAACTCCACTCAGTCACTGACTCTGCTGAAGCTTTCATTTGTACCACATAATCTTCACCAGCAGATTTAGAAAGGATTTCTGTGTTTATCATGACAGAAGTGTCCTGAATAGTTTGTAAATATAGTAACATTTCAATATTGAAGTAATGCCGTGATAAATGTAAGAGACACATGACTGATGACGGATAGTTGAGTCAGCATGATTGCTATTATTACAATGACAATGTAATAGACCACACTGGCTGCAATTTTAGGATATTTTTTACCTGCTATTTGAATGTTTCAAAATCGACACATTTCAGTAGGATTTGATCACCGAAAAAGATGTGTGTTGTCAGCCAGACACTCTCACTGTTGAGAGGCAGACTTAGATATTAAAGAATCTGAGTGAGACATCTTTGAAAAGTTGAATTTCAGTAGAGAAATCAGAAACTAAAGGATATTGAATAGATCAGTAATCGGGGTTAAATTCTGTTAAATAGAACTTTACATTTGGTTGAATGTTCCTCAGAGTTATGATTCAATGCTTGCAAGCGAGGTGACCTCGCTACAACTCTTTCATAGTTTGGTTCTGGCTTTTCAAATTTTAATCAAAGTTGGTTGAAATGTAGCAGAGGCAGCAGATTAACAAGCTTTGTCACATTTTCCCTGTGGAGTGTGGTCTTGCTATTTTTTTTATCTCCACTTTTGCTGTGTGTTTCTTCTCACAGTGCAAGTAGACGACTGATAACAAGCCTAACAATGCCTCCACTAGTCATATGACTCTCACCTTGCAGGTCCATCAAGGACAACACCACTTCCTATAATGGCACTGAACACTGGCACTGGTTAAAAAGTTTAGCCCGCTGATGCTAGACAAGAGGTCTGGGCCACCAAAATCATTAGGAATAATCCTCAGGGCACCACGAATGTCTGTGCTAAATTGCAGGACTGTGTGGCCAGTAGCTGTCGAGAGAAAAGCCGGCGGATGGAAAGACACAGCAGACATCACCATCATTAGGCTCCATCGTTAGCAGGGCTAAAATGTCACTCCAGTAGAGTCATTTTGCATTTCTTTGACAGTAATCACTGAAAATAGAATGAGTGTTTCATTTGTCTTTCCCCATCTCCCCCTCTATAGTTTTCTCTCTCCTCTCTCTCCTCCCATCTATTTCTCTTTCTCTTACTCACAGAGTAATTGATATGATATGAGCGCTGGCAAGTGTAATCTTCTTTTAATTAAGACCTGCTGCTGGCATCGGCTTCAGACTGATAGTGACTTACGGCTCTCTCCCTCCCATTTTTCTTCCCCTCTTCTATCATCTTGTTTTTCTTCTGTTGCTCCTCCAACTTTGGCTCCCTCATCTTTCTCTTGTTATCTCAACACTCAACTCTTTCCTCTAACCCGATACTTCCTCTCCTCTGTCCCCTCTGCATATCTTCTACTCGGTCTACCTTCCTTCTTGCTTTCTTTCTTTCTTGCTTTCTCCTCCCTTGGCGAATGTTTTCCTCCACTGCAGTCCCACCACCATGAGGAGGAAAAGAGGGCCCTCAGCCGGGAAATCATCGTCCTTAACAACCACCTCATGGAGGCGAAGATCACCATCAATAAACTCAGAGAGGACAATGTGAGTATCCAGGGCTGCATTGACCTCCATGTGTCTGATTTTTTTTTCTTGTGTCACAAGAGTCCGGTTGTGGACATGCCCAGATTATATTCCACCCGCAGGTCCACAAATTGAGCAGTAGCTGAGGGTAACAGAGGTCCGGGGCCCTGGGTTGGTTGCTTCCCTCGCCAGATCAGCAATTCAGCCCTGTTTGCACAAAAACGACAGCTGGCTTGGGAATAAAGAATAAAATGACGACTCTTCTAAAACCTCTTTTTTTCCACCCCTCTCCTCTCACTTTGGCAACCTTCTCTGTGAACCCACCGTTGCTTAAAGTCTCACATTAACTGTATTCCTGCTACATCCTGGATATTTGTGCTTCAAGGAGCCACAGCAGATAGAGGAATTAACTCTAAGCCACTGGGTGTTTTATAGTGATTATAGTGAAATCAATGGGCATCCTCAGGGCTGCCAGACTTGGGAGCCATGGCTGTGTGGATCTGGGCTCAGGGGCAGTGGCAGTCTGGTGCCTCACTTTTTTTGTCCAAGTGATTTTACTGGTATTTCTACAGGGGGCTCCAGGTTAGGTTAGATTTTCTCTCTTTGGTCCATGGCAGTTTTTAGCACTTCTGAGCTATAGAGTATTTTGACAATCCCCTCAAATCCATCTAGGCTGATTGGAGTCAGGGTTCATTCTGAGTGGGAGGAGAATTTGTCCCATCAGAGCAGGCAGAGCGGCAGGCTGAGAAAAAGCCTTGAATTTGCTGCTCACAACATGGGAAAAGTAAACAACAATTCAAATATTTTGTGGCTGAGATTTGACAGGAAATATGAATGCATCTTATTGAGTCAAATGCATCACTTTTGTATTACTTTTAAATGATAAAATCGGGCCCATGGTCTCAACAGATTACATTTTTTTGTTTTAAAAGTCAATCAAATGACGGAGAGACACAAAAATGAAAAGAAAATGTTTTCAAAAAGGTGCTCAATGGCTTCATAGAAGCACTAAACAACTTGGAGAGACATGACCTCAAAGAGACACAATTGACCACTAAGAGACACAAAACGACCCCAAGCTGAAGCAAGACCACAAGAAAGAGAAATAAAATGCAAAACTTGGGTCTGGATCTTGCACCTATGATGTGGAGAAGGGGGGTCTAGTACAGATCTGTCTCATAATTCATTCACGCCTTGATAGTTATTATATGGCATGAAAACCACGTTTGTACAAAGCCAGAGACTGGTCAGAGACATAGTCAGAAAATATATATACGGTAGGTTAAGATGTCAAGACCTCAGAAAAAAAAAATTGACTGGCCACCAGCTGATGGCTCATATCCCGAGGAAAAATACACCACCACACAACTCAAGTTAACTAAGACGTCACCAAGGTCTCAGAGGTCTATCTGAACCATCCACGAAAACCGCAGGCAGCCCAAAAGTCCCCTGGCAACAAAATGAAAAGAAATAGTGATTTAAAAAGCGGTCACTGTTAACTGGCGCGGGAGGCAAAACTGTCAAAGAGACAGCTTTGATGTAACGGGAGGTGTAGTCAGGCCTGTGGTGTGATGGAGGCACAGGAAGGCTGACCTTTAAGAATGGCTGGATTTCACAGAGGAGGGAGAGGAAAAGAAAGTGAGCTAAACCAGCTCACTGCCCACGCAAACAGATGCATTCACAACCCCAGCAAACAATTAAAACGAGCATCTGCTGGGCCAGTGCACCTCCCTCATTCTACTCTGAAACTTAAGTAAAGATCTGACCACCTTTCATTATAGAAAGACGGCCCGGAGAGAGATAAATAATGCGGCACTGGCTTCCCAATGCTGGACGGTGCAGATAAGTGAATGCACCGGTTCAGAAAAATAAATAAATAAAAATTAGCACAGGCTGTACTGTGCAGATACAAGTTATGTTACAAATGGAAGAACTGCAGTGATGTTATAAAGATCCTGCGAAGCTCTAATGTCAACCTAGTGAATAATACGGCCATGGTGAAAATGTGTGCTAACTAATTAAACTCTACCTCTTTGGATGAATTTCTCCCACTAAATCAGTGAATTGAGTGATCTGGTGGGGGTGCTTATCCCATTTTTCCAATGGAATACAGCCCATTATTACACTCAATATTTTATGGTATAATATAAATTTCTCATTAAATTAAAATATGTTACTCCACTAATATCAGGCTTCTTGTTATGTTTCCCAGTGGCCCATAATTAATCTATAAATACATCATAAATAGTAAATTGACACATTTAAATTAGAATTTGTTGTTACCCGTTATTAGTACCACTGTAACATTACTGTATAATTATTTCTTTCGGAAGTCCCCCATAATTACAAAATAATTAAATCACTATTAAAAGGCTGTAATTTAAAGTGTTCTAGATTAATCCCAGGGGGTGCTGGAACAGCCTTCGGTCAAAAACTTATTTCAGCAGTCAGGCTGCAAAAATGAAGATTTTAAAGCATGAAATAAGTAATTGTGGGTAATTTTTCTGCCTCTTGCAGGATCTGTACAGGAAAGACTGCAACCTGGCAGCCCAGCTGCTGCAGTGCTCCAAGTCTCACTACAGAGCACACAAGATGTCTGAGGTGAGCTCCCCAACGCTACTGCTACTACTGCACCAGTGTGTCTGTTCACATCTGTGCTGCAACAAAAGGGTTTGCTGACTTTAAGATGAAGTTTCAACCATTAAAAAATAGACTGAATTGCAGTGTCCCATTTGGTTATATTACATGCCAAAGAAGAATAAATAAAATTGAATTGTTAGTGTTTCACTTCTTCTAAAACAAAGCAGAAAGCTAAAAACTGTTGAAATTGTGCAGCTTGATTAGGGCTGCAGCTGAAGGATGCTGAGGTTATATCCCTTTTCCTGGGAATTCAGTGGGGGTTAATGTTGTTTAATAAAAAAAAACATTACACACTCCTCTAGACCAATGGGGTATAGGATATAGATATTGATATCATACTTTTTTGACCCATTTTTAATTTAAGAAAATACAACAGCCTCTTCAATGTATCAATGTTAAATGACAATAAATAAAATACAGTCTAAATTTAGAGAGATTGATTGATTCAAAGCAGGACATATCTGATCAAAGACTGTGTAAACAGACGAAGAAGCAAAGTATTTAAAGCACAGTTTTAGTACTTGATACTCACCGTGAAACTGCATTTATTGACCCTCAGATTGGGGAAATATAATTTACAAGAAATATCAATACATTAAACATATCCAAATAATAGTAATTTAAAGTGGGATAGAGCTTGGATTGATGGCCTCAGTATTACTAAGACTTTGGCTGTAGCCATGAGTTTGATGGATGAAACTGAATCACTCATGACTGAATTTATGCTGTGCATAATTAGTGAACAAAAGATGCATTCTTGATGCATTATTTCTCTAATGGAGAAAGGTTCTCCATATTGTCAGCGTACCATTAAAAGCTTAGGTGAGTGGTTTTCACAATAAGACGGAGTTGCAGTGCTCATGGCCTCTTCAGTCAGATCGATGAAGGTCTGCTGTCTGATGTGCCATCTGCCTGCATCCCGGCTGGGCATAATGAATGAATAAATGAATGAATGAAAGCCTGGTCTGTTATGACACCTGATGCACAAAAGAATATACGCTCTCTGACTGGGGCTGATAATCGACTAAAGTATATTTGACTATTAAATATTCATGAGTTATCACTTATGGTTATATTTGTGAAATGGGACAATAATGAATTCACAAGTGACAAGTATTGGAAAACAATGAATGCTGGATAGATACAAAAGAATAATAGTCAGTCTTTATTTTACTTGGACAGCATTAGACCTCATAAGCTATTGGTCATACCCTAAACCAGCCCTGAAATGAACAGTACACTACACTACAGTACTATGACTACAACACTGGCTCTACTCTGCAACAGCTGCTGAGAATGGATGTGTTTTATTACTAATGAATCAAATCTTGCATTTATATGGGGAAGAATGTGGACATTGAAATCTAAAATCCCTTCTAAACGTGGGGTACTTTAAGGAAATAGCTTTCACAGAGCGGCTGTAAATTGCTACAATGACTAAAATAGTGAGCGCCAGCTCCATCGTACACCATTAAACCACTTATCTCAATAAATGGAGCAAGACCTGTCGACGTTAAGTTGTCACGTGGATTAAAACTGCAAAACTGTGTGACTGTTAATTAAGATTGGCCTCAGATAGCAGCAAATGCTGAGTTAGCTTATTTGGAGCTCACACTGTATATTAGCTGGTGCCCCCCCCACCCCCTCCGCAGCCTCACCTACTTTCCATCTCTATTCCCTCTGGGAGAGGCAGCGGCTGCTAAAAATAGCCCGACTTAAAAGATGCAGGTTATTTTATGCCGAGGCGAGCTTCTATTTCTTAACAAAGCCAACTCAGTATTTTATCTTTTTTTTTTTTTTTTTCTATTCCCAGCTGGAGACCCGGAGCACTAGTTTAATTTGAATCTAAGCCGTTCCCTGTGGAACTGATATGTGTTTGATGGTAGAGAGAATAAAGAGAGAGAGACAGAAAGAGAGAGTCAGAGAGAGAAAGGGAGAGAGAGAGAGAGAGAGTGAGAGAGAGAGAGAGAGAGAGAGAGAGAGAGAGTGAGAGAGAGAGTGAGAGAGAGAATTCAAGTGTTTGGTTGACAAGGCGGCAGAGCAAGAGGAGGAAGATGAAAGGATAAAGAAAAGGATGAGAAAAAAGACGAGCAAGCTTACTGTGGTAGGGACAGTTGCTACTGACCCTGACCAGCTTTAATAGTAACAAAGAAGCAGCCTCTAATTGACAGGAACAGTTTTCTCAAACATGAACCAATCAAACAGTTAGTTTATAGTTGGCCTGCCTGTCTGTATGTGTGAGAGTGAGACAGCAAGACAGGATGGAAGATGAAGAAAGAGAGGAAAGAAGGATTGAGAATTATGTGAAAAGACAAGAATATTCAGAGATTTTTGTCCTAAAAATATTTAATATTTAATATTTCATTAATATCTCCATGTATACATTTTTAGATTATGTCATTTTGGAATGACAAACGTGAGATAAGTAAACGCAAACTCTACTAGAAACAACAACAACAAAAAAAGATTGTGTTGCAGGGAAAAAGAAAGCAAGCAAATAAATAAATAAAGCTTGTGTTCAGCAATTTTCTGACAAGTTCATTAGCGGGGCCAAGTAGTGCCATTCCCCTGAGATACATAAACTGGTCTGGGCTGTGAGCTTCGTGAGAATAAATTACTTTCTAAACCAAAACTATAGATTAAAATCCTGAAGGACTAGCTCTAAAAATACCCTTAGTGCAGACACAGAGAACTTAGAATATATTTGAGGAAGAGATTCAAGTTGATTGCATAAATAATTAAGAAATGGATGTTAAGGAATTCTTCATTAGAGCTCTTTTCTGGGTAAATCTGAAGACCGGCTCAGCGGCTGTGTAAGAAAAATAGAAAAAAGTAAAACAACAACTGTGTAGTGGCTCGTTTTAATTCCACATCTTCATCAAGCTTCTTTTGTCTTTCTCCCTCGTCTTAGCTGCCATTGGATTTCCAGGAACGCATCAGTTCCCACATGGAAAAACATAATCGGGGTAGCGGAGCCACTATGGCGATGTGCCACTCCAATTACTCTGATGCTGTGCCCACTTCTATAATTGCCAAGGTCCTGGAAAAGCCCGAACCAGGAAGCAGTTGCCCTGTAACTCGCTCACCCAGTCCGCTGCCGCAGGACGGAGACTTTCTCACAGGAACAGGAAGCACAGATCACCTGAACCGCCGCATTTCGTACAAGTCATCGGACCTGTACTGCAGCGACACAGCCCTCTACTGCCCCGAACGATGGCAAGATACGGAGCGCAGGCAGAGCGTCGACCTCCACGGCACCAGCCTGCTCCAGCTGCATGCCCAGAACTCCACCGACAGCAACCCTGACGAAGAGGCCTACCACTCTGGAAGTTTCTCCCACCACGAGCCTCCGTCCTCCTTCCACCACCACGATGAATTCGGCACCGGTAGCCTCCCCGCCTCCAGTTCCTACTCGAGCTTCAGCCTTGCGTCAGATGAGAAGGGAGGGGTTGGCGTCGGATGTGGGCGCACTGCCAGCAGCACCTTATCCTCTTCCCACCAGGGTCTCTATATGGACTGGCGAGACAGTGGCAGTGCGGACTATGGGCGCAAAAGCATGTCATCTTATGATAAAGACAGCCCTAGCTTCCCCAAGTCCCTCAGCATCCAGCACATGGTGGCCCCCAGGAGCCCGCAGAAGGGTATCTCACCAGCGTACACAAGGACGGCTTCGTGCTTCAGTGAACCGTACCACTCCAGCACCCCCCGACTGGCCTCCTCTCACAGCATGGGGTCCACGACTGGGCTGGGCCAGGCTCGTGGAGGAGCTCTGGACAGCCGAGGTGACATCCAGGTCCCCGAGGACGACCTAAGCAGCCGCTGGAGACAGCTCAGCGTGGAAGACATCAACACGTTCTCATCTTCCTACCGTAACATCGCGGGCCGTGTCTCCCCGTACAGTTTCTCCGAGCGCCACTTTGCCATGGGCCCCTCCAGTAAGGTCAAGGGGTCTCTCTACAGCAGCTTTCAAGAAGGAGATGACGTCTTCCACAGCCGTGTGCTGGACGAGTGTTTTGCCGTGGGCCCCCCTTCGCCCAGCCGCAGCCCGAAACCCATGGAGCACCGGAAGCAGGAGAAAACATCCGTGCTGTACAGAGCCAAGGATGACAGTCAGGACTCCGAGTGCAGTCTGTTCCTCTCAGGGAGCTCTAAAGAGAAGGAGAGCAGTGAGGGTGCCACGGCGGCGAGCAGCACCAAGAAGGACTACGTGAATCTGAGCGCAGACAGCTCGGCTGAGTCCCTACACCAAAGCTCCCTCGAGGCCTCAAGTCTTCAACACTACCCCAGCCCAAGGCCGAGCGTCCGGCCACGCCCCAGCTCCAGCTCCGCCCTCAGCGTCGGCCCCGCACTCCCAAAGAAGACCTCTCCAAGATACCAAAAATTTGGCAGCACGGGACTGACGAGGAAGGACAGTTTGACAAAGGCACAGCTATATGGCACACTGCTGAACTGAGCGGAGGAAGAGTGCTTTTTCATTTTATGCATGACGATGATGATGATTCCTAACTTACTGTACTGTACTGTATGTCTCAAAAATTCCCTGCAGCAAACACATACTTGGTGTGATGGGGTATTAAAATGTTGTTGTTTTATGTATCTCTTAGCCAAGGCACGTTTCATGCAGTCTGCAACACTTTTTCTATTGTTCTTCATGCAATGGTGTAGCTACCTGAGACCAGCTATTGAGTGTTTTTCTTTAAATGATAATCATAATTAGAGCCACCGGGATAAAACCACTTTCTCTAAGATATACGACGCAGACCCGGCTACATGAACATACTGTGCTATTTGCTCCTTTTTGGGTGTTAAGTACTGTTAGCAAAACCAGCAACAGACATTAGTTCCTGCTCTAATATATACAGTATAGATAATGGACTAAGGCGTGTGTAATGGGGTGACTTAATTACACGTGTTTGGGAGAGTTTATCCATTATGTATAGTGGACCCTGCTGACTGCAAGCTGTTGAAAAAGATGAATTCATGCATGCTGCATAATGCATATAAATAAGATGGTAAAACTCATTTTCAGCTAAATTGTTTCTTATAGGGACATAATCTATGAACGCCTCTTAAAAAAAGGACGTTTTATTAACATTACAAATTGGCTAAACAAGAGGTTTAAAAAAGAGAAAGTATTTTATTCAAATATAATTTTATATTTATAGAAAGGTACAACATTTATAGTTCCTTCCCGATGATAGATTTCTCACCTCTGAAACTTAAGAATCCCCCATTTTGTTTGTTGGAATAATAGAGCTAAAAATATACATCAGCCTATGAAAAAAATGTACAAGAATTTACCAGGTGAGATATACAACAAAAAAAGGACATTCAGTAGAAACAATTAAACAGAGCTGCAAGACTTTAAGTGTTATTCAGCTGGAATTTTTCTTATTTTTTTATCAAAATGAGATGAAGAAATCTGAGGATGTACTGCACAGTAGTTGACCCTCATACCAGGACACCTGTGAACTTGCCTTAATCCTGTTCAGTGGACAGAAATGGTCTCCTTTACAGCATCTAACAACTGTGTACATACTGTATATCTGCTGTATTGTTACTGTACGTATATACTACTGTTACAGTGTATGTTCTTCCTGTCAGACATAACACAGTTTCGCCCAGTTTCTCAGACAAGAATTAAATCAGTTCCTAGAGTGGGAATATTTTTCAGCGGAGACCTCCACTGAAATTTCTTCGCATACAGATGTTTAATCCCCGTCTGAAAATCTGGCACACATACAAAGAGCCACATTTCAATCCTGATACAAACGCTTAAAAACTGTTGGCACTAGTTGCACAAACCAAAACAAAAAGTGCTTGATCTTATAGTTTTTGTTTTTTTTTGTTTTTTTATTATTTATTTTTAAAGGAAAGATTAATTGGAAAAAGTCCTCCAGGCAAGCTGGCTGTTCTGCAGTGTATGCACAAAAATGTTCAAAGCAAAGTGTACTGAGAAGGTAGAAAGAAACAACTGATTAAAGACACAAATGTACAGTCAAGTGTGTTGTTTTTTAACCAGCATGCTCAATTAGGCTATTTTAGAGAAACCACTGTGAAAATAGACAAAGCGTGTATATATACGTACATAGAAAGTGGCAAAGGCATGCTGTCCAGTTGGCGAGTAAAACAAATTGTAATAAGACCCTGCCTCATGTTAAATTGTCCTGCTACCCCACAATCATGCTACCATCTGCTACTGTTATAAGTACGTGATGGAAAAAAAACACATCAACCATCAAAACATCTGTGTGTCCTTACATACGCTAGATCTTGACGGATTTCTCCCTGCCTGCGCGGCTCTGTAGATCTGAGAGGAATGGCGACAGGGATAAGCGAAATAATGGGAACTCAGCTTTGCCCTCGAGTAGTCACGAATAGATTTTTCTGGAAGGCCAGGCTCCTACCTCTCCCATTCCTGCAGATCTGGGAAATGGCTTTGGGCTGTTTTTTTTTCAAAACTGCATCTCTTCTTTTTGACCTTGCCGCATTTTTATGAAACTGCACCACACAACCCAGAAAAAGTCTTCAATCATATTCCATATTTGGTGGAAGGTTTGGAATCAAATTTAAGAAATGTACAGAGTGATTTAGAGGATATATGGTATTTTTGTTGTGGACACAATGTATAAAAAGAGAAATAGATACTACATACACAGCTGTTATTACACTATGACTATTTTTTATCCAGTTTCAGTTGATGTTATATTTATCAAATGTTTTGACCCTGAATGAAGGCTGAAGCGGTTCTGTCCTGTCCTACCTCCAGCCCTGTTCCAGGAACAACAGGCCAGCTGTCGAAGTGTCAACATGTTTGTCTGTCCGATGCATGGTTATATATTTTTGCTGTATGTCTATTTACTTAATAAAGATGGGTGTTGGGAAATGCATTGCTTTACTTATTTCAAGAAACAGTGGTGGTTAAGCTTCCTCAACAAGTTTGTCCTGCTTGGCATTTTACATTTTTTTGTTTCGTGAAGCCTCACTTAAGATTAATTTATCTCATCTGATTTTGTATGCGTGGTCTTCATGACTATGTCCATTTCAGGTAGGTAGGC